>CM017560.1:56494877-56863298 GCA_007844125.1 Sinonovacula constricta | reverse complement strand
TGTGTTTGCTGAAAATCTTGAGAACCAGGCCTTGAGTTTATTACTTTTATTCATCACCATATACTATACTTTTTTGATCACACACCTGTTTAATTTCATCTTGTTCCTCATATTTTATGACGATCGTATCAATTTGTGTGGTATTTTGATTATCAACCTAAATAATTATATTTACATTTTGGCGAAAATATACATGAGTTACTCGCGCTATCAACTTTTATGGATTTCGCAGTGCTTTTAAAGGCGCATAACAATTTTACTGCCGGTGTAAAGGTAAAGAATATGTGAACATCAGAAGAATTTGTTCAAAATATGTTAATATACCGGCTGAGAACTAGATGTCCCCAGAAGGACCAGGATCGTAAAAGTGAATATCCCTGCTTAGGCATGAAATAAAATCCTTAGGGTCAGTTGAGATTTGACTGTAACACCACATGACCCGATTTATAAGTCGTTGAGAACAGCAACGACATAACGTTTGAAAGACTCATAAAATGATCGTTCCCAAGCCAAGATTATATGGAAACAAATAAAATCGGAAACTTCTGCAAATGGCTGTCTAAATTTGTTTATGCCCGAATTTTACTTCATAAAATGAAGATAACTATTTTAAAGCAGTATCCGTTTTACATTTAGCGCCCCAGACCAATGCGATTCTTCTTTATGTAATTAAATGAGTCGTATTATTTTATTTCGCAAATAAAACAACGGCTTTAGCATAAAAACAGTGTAAACAGTTTTCCAGGGTAACAAAAGATCGGTTATAAACGAGAAGAGGTATAAAAACCCCTTTAATACCCTCGCTGTACATATAAAATCGTCGTCATTTCGAACATGTTTCATTTCAAACGCCAAAGCAAAACAAATCATCTCAGAAGAATTTTACATTTCCAGACATTTTGAAATGTACCATCCGAGCTTTGGGGTCTAAGTCAGGGAGCTTCCGTGTACCGGTGGTGTTCTTGTCATAAGTTTGATGGAATTATATTACAAAACTGAGTTCTAGTGATGAAAAAAATGTCTCGAAAACGTCTCCCAGGGCTGGCACAGATACGTGATTCTAGCTCCACGAAAAACGAGGGTACGACGTTTTTGCCGGAATTTAATTGAACGCGTCAGTTTCGTCGGTTGTGCAAGGTTTGGGAGAGTATCCTGGGGATGGTCATCTGTCGGGAACCCTTTCACGAGCTGTCGTTGAATCATGCGAAGTTGTCATAGTGAATATGGCGTTTGTGCCTCTATTGATTTGGTTTACATTCACCGGTCATCAAAACGAACAGAAGTGAAAAGGGAAATATTAGAACGAGCAGATATATTTTGACAAATGTGCATGCATAGTGGACCTTTATAGTTGTTTTATTTTTCAAACACGTTTTTTATAGCTCGGCCAATATTATGGACAACCTTGGCTGTGCGGCTCGTGTCATTGATCTTTACCCTTTCATCCCCTCACCGCGTTGGTTCGAGTCTCAGTCAGCGTATTGAATTCCATATAAGGACCTTTCCAGTTCTCCGGTGCATGCTATGGTCCGTTCGTTAAATTGTTTAAAGTTGGCTTCACACAAAAATGACAGATATATAACCTATAATTATTTCAGGGCAAATGATAAACCAAAACATAAACAAACAATAACAGTACGGTAATATAGGCATCAAGTGGTCTATGCTCGACAGCTTTATTTAAATTTCATCACCTAAAATAAAATGGGTTGAACAAAAACTGTTTGCATTAAAGTCTAGATATATTATAACATAATGAATCTGAACACCAATCGTTAAATAGACTTTCAATAGTTTTAGCAGGTTAGCGTATTTGGTTCTTCTGTGGGTTTTTTTTAGGTTCCACAGAAACAAAAATGATTATCCCTGTTTGATGCAACTATGTTACAAAAACAACATGTAAACAATGTACAATGCTATTCTCGCCATATACTTCTTACAGCCAAAATAAAAACAAACACGAGTTTTGTTGATTATTGAGATAAATATACATGTATGTACAGTTATATACAGAAGACCATATTTTAATATAAACTTAGTAGTAGTAGAAGTAGTAGTAGTAGAAGTAACAACAGTAGTAGTAGTAGTAATAGTAGTAGTAATAGTAGTAGCCGTGGTTGTAGTAGTAGTAGTAGTAGTAGTAATAGTAGTAGTAGTAGAAGTAGAAGTAGTAGTAGTAGTAGTAGTAGCAGTGGTAGTAGGAGCAGTAGTGGTAGTAGTATTAGTAGTGGTAGTAGTAGTGGTTGCAGCGGCAGCAGTAGTAGTTGTAGTAGTAGTAGTAGTAGTAGTAGTAGTAGTAGTAGTAGTAGTAGTAGTAGTAGAAGAAGTAGAAGTATTGGTGGTAGTATTAGTAGTAGTTGTAATAGTAGTAGTAGTAGTAGTAGTATAGTAGTAGTAGTAGTAGTAGTAGTAGTAGTAGTAGTAGTGGTGGTGGTGGTGGTAGTGGTAGTAGTATTAATAGTAGCAATAGTAGAAGCATTAGAAGCAGTAATAGTAATAGTGGTAGTAGTTGTGGTGGTGGTGGTGGTGGTGGATGTAGTTGTAATAGTAGAAGTAGTAGTAGCAATCGTAGTAGCAGTAGCAGCAGCAGCAGTACTAGTAGTAGCAGAAGTTGTAGTTGTTTTTATGATCGCTGTTGTCAACCATCAGCGGGAGCAGCAACAACAGCATTATATCTCTGCTTTTTCTACTTTTCATTAACAACAACATTATAAACAAGTTCACAATCCAAATCATGTACATAATCATGTTAGATTTTTAAAAACACACTTTACTCCTTATCTACTCTTAGCGATTTTCGAAACAATGTAAACTGACTAAATATGGCTTTATTAATGTGAAATCTAAATTATAATTTTCGTCTCTTCTTTTTTTCTCAAATAATTACTTCCAGCCATAATAGACGTCGTATTCAATTAAAACAGTGATAGTGAAATGTCGGGAAAATTCTTATTTCCCAGGGGCTAAAATTAACTAAAACCAGTCATATTTCTGAAAATGCGCAGACATTTTACAAAAACAGACATGTAGTAACCAAATCGGACATTTGAATAATTGTGCATGTTATTGTTGATTCAGAAAATATAGAATAATATTAAAATTCACGAACCGTGTAGTCATACGTGTATTTAATTCACATGATTTCTTTTTTTATTAATACAAAATACATGTGATTTTTAAGCTTAATTTATGCCTAATATGTGCATTCAAATTGTTATTAAATTATTATATATATTTATAAATTACCAACATTTACTCTGCGATGATTTTTTTTAATTATTTCGATACAACTTGCATAATATTTTTCTTTAATTAAATGTTCAAATGCATGTTGTTTTTTCTTCCTTCTTTATGTTTTACAATAATTTCTTCATTTTTGTCGTAAGAATGTGTTGAGGGAATGGGCCTAAAATTGTCCACTTGTAGAGAGGTATATTTAAAGTGGTATAATTATATTTAATTCATAAATAAATAAAACATTCTTCCTTAAGTTTAAAACGCCATAATATTTGTGTATTATTTTTAAATTATTTTTTATAAAATAATTCTATTAATAACTGTCATAAAACAGCATTTACTACAGAATTTTGTTCCGTTCAACTCCAATGAACATAAATGAATATATACTAGATTTGCGAAAAGCTATACTTATATTTTGCTAATAAAATTATGTTTGAAATAGACCAGTTAAAAGATAAAATACCGATAATATGGGAATATTAATTTCTTTCTTGAAAAATAGAATAGACGGTGCAGAATTAGGTTTATGTCTTTTTTAGATGTTATTTAATGAATGGTAGATCAAGTAGTTATATTTTAGTTGTTTTATGTTTTAATTATGTTATAAAATTCATCTTTCTTTAAACGGTAACAATCTGACGTTTATGGACTGTATTTAAATTTAAGTTGATCTCATAATTTGGAAATCATGTTAAAAGTTGTTGTTATTGTGGTTGTTCTTTTGTTCTATTGTTGTTGTTTGTTTTTGTTCTTGATGTTTCTTATTTGTGAAGATGTCTTATTGAAACAGTTAAGAGAACCTAACGATGTCTTAAATAATTTCTTTTTTTTTAAAAAACCTTTTACACTTAACAAATAGCACAAAAGCAATACATTCAATTTGATATTTCCCAATCTCGTAGACCTTATTTCGTTTTCTGTTTTACGTTTGGGTTCTGTTATAAAAACAATTATTCTTTAATCAGAAACAATCTGACAATTATTGACAGTGTTATATAAACATTATAATTTTTAGTCGATGTTACAAATATGTTGTTTGTTGTTACTGATGTTCTTCTGTTGTTTTTATTTGTATGTGAAGCGTCCTATTGAAATAGTTAAATACCTAAACGATGTTAATTATTTTACTTTTTATAGCAATAATGTTTTACCATATAAAGCAAAAGAAACAACACAGAAGCAAAGACAAAAAATTTACATTTTGAAATTAATCTAAAAATTACATTTCTCGTTGTTGTTTTATCTTTCTGGAGTATATTTTTCTTGCAAGTTAAGTTCTATTGCTTGTACCATTTGTTGACTGAAAAAGGCAGGACATCGGGATTTTTTGTGCCTTTATTATAAAATATGCCAACTGCGGATAAATCCTCGGCTTTTTATATGTTATTTTAAAACTTATTACCTATTAACTTCTAACAATAATACATTTTATTTTGTTGGTTTGAGTTGTTTTCTAAAATTCGATGATTTCTTTCGTATTTTTTACATTTCACTTTTGACACTTTTGGCATATGACGTCATGGAATTGTATGACGTCATTAAACTGTTGTTATTAAACGTCAGCGCTTGGGCTGTTTTATTTCAAACTACTCTCTCATTTGGAATTTTTAGGTTGCCGAGGCTTTTATCTACTTTACATGCTGTACAGATGTTGATAGTTTATTTTATTACTAGATATTTTGTATGTATATAAGTTCATTGTATCTGTTTTTACTTCCGATGCAGGTGCTCACTGTTATTTGTTTAACTTTGACGGGGTATTTTTATTTACACTGTTTGATAGAAAATGGGAAGTGCGAGGTTAGCGCTCCATAAGCGCACCCCAGTCGGTCCTTTTGCCGACTGACTGTTTCAAGACGGTAACTGATGGTTTTTCTTTTTGTGTGTTATGTCTCGTCTCTGTGTTTTTGTCACATTTACATTTACCCTGTTTGCCTTTGTCTAGAGGGAGATTAGATTTAAATATCTGTAGAAACTTTGATAGGACCTTTTCTTATTTACCTATTAAATTAGATTTTAATCTCTTTTCTATTTCGAATTTCTCTTATAGTTTTTTATGTTTACTTTATGATTCTGTTTTATTTATTAAGATATATGCATGATGAGAAGGACAATAGTTTTATTCTCAGGGCAACCAACTATTTTGTATATACGACTAGTTATTTTATTAACAGGGCAACCAACTATTTTGTATACACGATTAGTATTTTTTCCAGAGCAAAATACTACTAATTATAACACGACTAATTATTTTATTTCAAGGGGAAAAACTATTGTGTATATACGACCAGTTATTTTATTTACAGGGCAACAAATTATTTTATATATACGACCAGTTATTTTATTTAGAGGGCAACAAACTATTTTGTATACAACGACTAGTTATTTTATTTCCAGGGCAAAAAACTATTTTGTATATACGACCAGTTATTTATTTACAGGGCAACACACTATTTTGTATATACGACCAATTATTTTTTTTTACAGTGCAACGAACTATTTTGTATATACGACCAATTATTTTATTCACAGCGCAACGAACTATTTTGTATATACCACCCGTTATTTTATTCACAGTGCAACGAACTATTTTGTATATACGACTAATTACTTTATTTACAGGCCAACAGATTTTGTATATACGACCAGTTATTCATTTACAGGCCAACATACTATTTCGTATATACCACCATTTATTTTAGTCAAAGCGCAACGAACTATATTTTGTTTATACGACTCGTTATTTAACTAAAGTTAGTGTTTGTTCGTGAATCATTGTAGTGGTTATTGATATTGTGGCAACGTACAGGAAATATCAACATTTTGAAATGATTAAAATTGTATATGGACTTAGAAATGCAATCACCCTTATAGCACAATTAATGTTGCTCATTAACCTTTAGAAACATTTAGTGCAAATGTTTAAACAGGCAATACAAATACCATCTTACATTATTCTTAACCATATGCATAAAGAAAAAAAATATATATATATTATATTCGAGGTCGATCAAATTCGAATATCTGTTTGGCCGTTACAGTAAGTACAAACAAAAATAACTGCTTACATTTGTAAGTTTGGGTGTTTCCTACTAGCAGTGACGTATTTATGCCCGTCCTTTTTAGGTAGTGACGTCATTTTGAAAAATCACTCGTAAATGCAGGTCAAGACATAATATGAACACTTTTCTAACTATTCGGAACATTTCGGGATTCAACCGAAATCATTTTAAAATCTTTTGTAATTGGACATTATTAAACGGGTTTACTATTGTTATTGCTTATTTGAAACGATATTAGGCACTTAAAACTAGTGACAAACAGCAATCTCACATGTCAATGATGTAACTGAAACCTATTTGGATGATAAAACTTCAATCCAAAGAAAACTTTTAAATATATTAAATAAAACACACATATTTTACATGTACATAGAAAGGAAAATTGCAAATTTTAACTATCATTAGCATATTGACGTTATGACTGATGATATTACTTTATTGAGCTTTTTAACGCAAGCTTTAAGTTACAATTCATATCATTTTATAAAGATTGCCTTTTCTCCAAACTTTTGAGCTTGAGTATGAGAGCGGTGTCAAGCATCTGATTGGTCAGATTTAGGCTTCATTTTTAAATTCTGACCAATGAGATGGTCGAGGTTGTTCTCTCAAGCTCAGTGATTTATAACCTTGGGCATTTGGTACTTGTGTTTGCTCTCAGATGAAAAAGACATAATTCCATTTATAGAGGCGTCTGGTATGTCTCCGTGGAAGCTTTATTCCTAGAAGCCATGTTTTACCTTGTTATCAGGCGGACAGCTACACGTCTATCTTTCCACAGTCGGAAACCCTGTAAGTCTTTTTCTACACAAGGTGAGGAATTTATTTCGAAATATGGCCAAGCTACGACCAAATAATGTTTATGTTCGCTTATAAGTAGCCATTCAAAGGCATTAAGCTACAGTAAAGTTGTCTGTATGCGTGTATATACTCCAGTTAGTACTTTGATTAATTCTATATTCACAATAAACATAGCTAGCACTTAGCCAGAAGCTGCCGAAATACATTTTATTGTTGCTGGATAGTCTAGGTCATTGATTAATAAGTATAAATATAATTATAACACCGAATATTGTCAAGGGTGTGTATTCGCTATTTATGAGACATGTCGAAAATTTCAGAGATCTACACGAAGGGTTTAATTATTGTTTCTAATTGTCAATTGACTAATCATTTGTAAAACGTTAACTGCATAAAAATAACATATATAATATAAATGTAAGATTATATAAAACAGAAAATATAAATAATTAGATAAATCAATTTCGAATTCTTAAACAAGTTTTAGATAATTTGCAAAAGAATTGGCCTAATCGAAAAATGACCTTTTTACATTTCTTGTGATGATAATTGTAAATAAGTTATTCTGGCTGAATATTTATCTATATACGTTTATATTTCATTGTATTCCTTATCTATCCTTTTAACCATCCGTTAAGTTCAACAATCTACTTATTATAAATAAATACTTAGGTTTCATAATTCATATCTTAGAAACAGATGAAAGCGCGCTCAGACACAAATCATTAGGCTCGGGTTAATTATTATTTATGTATTTTACATTCAATAAATTAAAAAAAAAACATGAAAAAGGACGAACAAGCATATACCGTATGTGCTTAAAATATCACCCCCTAAATTGGTTTTAAAATAGTTGCTTTTTTTGAAAGCTATTTTATATTTTATTTTTCTCTTGGAACCTTTCCCACTAATCTTGAAATATTTATTATCACATCTTTGACTGTCTATATTGTCATATTTCATTCTCCGTTTTCAAGTACATGCATTTGAAGATAATCATGTAAGATACTGTGAGTTTTATTCAAACTGTCATTGTTATAAATGAAATAAAGAGATGGAATGTTCAAGTCTTTATTGTCTTCTCATTTGTATTTCATTCATACAAATAAAAAGTTGAGATAATTTTGTAGTTTTAGTAAATGGAAATACAGGAACTATTTATTTTATGTACATTAATTGAAGGTAGCTAAAAATCTCAATCATGAATTATAAATGGAACAGCTTAATACATTTATTCTATCAAGGATTCTGCGGAATACCGTTTCACTATCAACACGAAAGCTCTTGTATTTCCCGCCATATTTCGCTATATCCAGTCGTCTTTAACGATCGTAGATTTAAGACCCTTTGGCGGAACGATGTATTCGCTGGGATTAATCTTTTAATGCATACCCAGTTGTTGTGAATTTTCGCAAAAATAAAATCTCTAAATTAAATAGCTTTCCCTCTGGGTGTCCGTCCTCGACCAAACACTCGAGAGATGAGAGAAGAAGGGAGGTCGTAAAAAGACAATAAACTCCGATTTATGTAAATTCATACTTCTGTATGCGAGATAAATTATATGCTGCTAAGCGACTCGGCTTCCATATTCCGAATATCACTATGATTTGCGCACGGTTTCCATTGAAATAAGTTATAAAAAGTATCAAACTACGAAACAAAAACTGGCAGCTCTGAGTAGAGGAGGCTGACAAAATGGATAGAAATTACGGCCTATCAATCTAGACGCTGTGCTTTAGTGATGAGACGGAAGAGCCGAACATTTATGGTCAAAGAAACAGAATTAGCGAGTCAGAAGAGATGGCCAGGATACTTTCTTAATACGGAGGTTTCGACAAACCACTTCGGAGAAAGTTGGTTATTACCTTTGAATATTAATGCAGGATGAAGCACGAAGGCAATGGCATTTATCGATAAGGCATAATTTGTACATCCCATCCCCTGGACAAGTAATTCCACCCCCCCCCCCCCCCACACACACACACAATTTTTCTGGACATCTGCTTTATAAAAAGCCAGTAACAGCCTTTCTATGCGTTTCAATAAAGAAACCGCTATGTCCTCGATGCAGATTTCATTTAAATTTAAATAGTACGTATTATTTCCACCAAAATGTTTCAATGTGTACATTGAGACCAGTTCGAATTCCATTCACAGAATACAATCATGATCATGATAAAGGAGTATTATGTATCGGGACAAAATGGCCAATGGAGGATAAATACAAGAGAATAGATAGAATCAATGATCCAAGAAATATTTTAAAATTAAGTAACGTTTATAACTGGTGTGTGTTTAAAGTAGTTCTGAAAACGTATTTGTTGACATATGTAAGGATTGTAAACACACAAATCATTGAAAGAGAAAGAAAAGACAAAAATGTATAAAAGCAAAAAGAAGACAAGTTTAGTAAAGTCATCGTTTGTGGATTTCGAGCCATGGAACCTGGGTGATATTGGCTTGTTTCAATCAGCAGTAATTTTAATTAAATTCGGGCTCTAGGTGATGTCAGACCGGTCTTGTGTGCCATGTAGTCATTCATTTAAAGTTTATTTATCGATTACATTGTTCAGTAGAAGTTAGTTAGAATACTGACCAGCTCCGAAGCAGAATGCAAACAAATTTATCGACAAAGAAATCGATAGTTATTTAGGTTCCTTTGTAGCTTGATATTGAATACCCTTTTTCAAATGTCCGGCCAATTTCACAAACCTTGATTGTTTGTTTGTTATGTGTACCAACCTTTGCCTAAAGAACTAATTGCAAAATAAGTACTAAAATAATTATTATACCGTAGCTAAAAAGTTGTACTTTTTATAGTAAAACTGCTTGTTTGTATAGAAGAAGCTTTATATAAGATCAATGTCGAAAATATAAAATATTCGTAGATGTTAACGAGAAAAACATATCTATATTTTTAATGTAAAGAATTAAAATGTGTGGCCAAACCCTGTATATTATAAACATCAGGGACTAAGAAGTTTTCTTAAATGTAGGAATAATGTCTAAGGAATGTACTTAAATTTTATTCATAAATCGATAAAAATTCTTAGGATTTTTCCAAATTTAAGAAACTTTCTTCGTTTAAGTCAGAAAGAATAATTAAGATTCTTTAAGAATATGACCCCAGAAGTCTCCATAGTAAAAAGATTAGACAATAAATGATTTGAATTGTCGCATTGTCATGGCTGTATCTAAAGGTGTTGCCGTAGGACTGAAATGTAAAAATAAACAATAAACAATGTAACTCTACTTAAACGGTTTTGGAATTTAAAACAAAATTGGTTATTTAAAATGATCATTTGATTTTAGTAAATGTCTGCGCAAAATATGGTTTACTGACATCGTTGAAATAAGAATCAAAGTATTATGTACCAAGAATCGCTTGAATATTTGAGTTTTAGTGTGCTTTTTACATTTAGAATATGAAACATTAACATGTTTTCATATATAAAATATTTTTATAAACACAAACTAAGCGCAAAATATGTCAATAACGTAAATTTAACATTGTTTTCGTAAACGACACAATATAAAATGTATATAGTTATCATACATACAAAATATAATCGCCGTTATATTGAGCGTGTTACAGAAACACGGTATAAAATTCAAGGGATATAAATACAGTAAAGGCTTCTAGGACTTTCGTTCGTGACGGCACAGAAATCGTTAGAAAGAAGTATGTCGTTTCATTAAGCATTTAAATTAAATAAAACAATTGTAAATAAATTGAATAAAACATTATCTGATTTATCATTTATCTAAATAGTTTTCCTGCACGTATAATCGAAAGTATGTTAAGTGTATTAAATAAACAAGTAATTACTTTAGAGCGAGACGATTGCATGCACTCGCGATATTCGATAACAATAGTGGATGCTATTTTGTTTGGTTTTTTGGATCTACTTCCTAAGTACAGACGCGTCTCTAGCTCATTCCTCTCTGGATACGATGGTTACTATCACGCTAAGCGTATGACGCAATTTCCGTAAGTAATAAAACACCAATATGATCAGAGAGAATGGGATGGTCGTTAAAAGAATCGGTGTTCGTCCTTACGAATGCTCGCATGGTTTGATCTTTGCAATAAATAAATATAAAACAGAAATCACCGCCAGCCAAATGCTTCAACAGACCGACAGCAAGTCGAAACGTAATGTAATGATTTCTCATGCCCTTTTATATAAAAAGGAGTTTTATACCTCAATAAAAAAAACATCCAAATGGTTTACAAAACGGTTTCGAATGTTCGTTTATGAGAGGACCAGAGTGGCGAGGTAAGTGGGCAAGAGGCTTTGTTATCAGAAAAGAGCAGTCTACTTGTGTCCTTGAAATCTTGAGAGAGGGATTTTAGGGTGTGTACGCAAACCATACCCTTTTAGAATTTAGCCACACACAGACTCCATAAATTACTTTCATTCCGACACTCTTGCGCTTTAAAAGCATCCTATACTCCGCCCAATCGTCGTTTCAGAGAAAAGAAAAGAAAAACAAAAACCATACACGTTTTATTATATGAATAGCAATCGTAAGGATCAACTCACACTGTTCTACCGTATGCTGTTGTTTTTTTTGTTTTCATTGTTATTTAGATTTGTTTTAAATATCACTAAGAAATGGGTTAATAATTTATTATACAATTGGTAAGATATAATATTCTGTGCAATCATTTTTAAATAAGATATAATTTTGCATAGATGATATGCATTTTGAGTACATACCATCCCCACATTGTAAATATGTGTAAAATCTGACTCTATTATTTATGTTTCGCAAGATCAAAAACATTCCTAAAATCAAATCATAATACTCCTATTACAGTAAAGTCTAATCACTATGTTATATTGCGTTTTCGTCATGGGCGCGTTACCATTTCAAGGTTTTATGCAGACTCAATTTATTTGTAAACCTCGTGCATTTATGTGATCATTTATTTGCTATTTAGTGTGAATCATGTCATCGCTTCGTAAAACACACGACTAAAGTATCAATATAGATTGTGACCAGATTATGATAAAACAAATTGCTGTCAGTCTTCGATCGCTATTGATCTGACACCGACATTATCTCTCAACCTGTGCCTCAAACACATTAAAATCAATTATGCGATTCTAACAAAAAGTGTCTTGCTTTAAAATCCTTTGTGCAAAAGGTCGTTCGAGGTGCTTTTAAATTCCCATTGTTTAGAGTTAAACACCTAAGTTAGATGGTTAAGTCTTTGATGTTTAGTTCATTATCTTTATGTAAAACTGTAACCAATCAAGGGGCACTGGATCGAGTAATATAAAGACAGGTGAAATAGTCACTTAGTTGTCGGCACTCATGCCAATATTGATGATTAACATCCGGTCTTTTATATTGAGTTGAGTCTGCTTCAGGCACATATATCACATGAACATCGACTAAAAAGATATAGATTGAGCCAACATTTTCCGTTTTCCATCATCGCACCGTAATAAAGGACATACTGTTTATAAAGATGCCAAGACTATGTGAGATAATATATTAACATGTAATGTATGTAATGTTGTATTCGGTTTTGTTCTCTTCTGCTTAAGACATTTAACCAAACGTAATACGAAATTGTATTTGTTGAGAATTTTGCAAGCGACATCATACCGGACAACACTGTATTTACAAAACAACGATTGATAACTAGGTACTAGCATTGCATTCTTCAATAACGTCAATAATAATAATAATAATAATAATGATAATAATAATAATAATAATAATAATAATAATAATAATAATAATAATAATAATAATAATAATAATAATATAATAATAATAATAATAATAATAATAATAATAATAATAATAATAATAATAATAATAATGAACAGAATAACAGTAATATAATCAGTGTATTAACTAAACACCATGATTTCCATTGTCCGACAAATTCAAATTGCTGGCACAACTTTGTCCAGAAATATTTTAAATACACTCATAATACAACAGTTCCAGAAATCCCCTGCCCTAGTAACATTAGTAACTACAGAGGTGTTTGCTGCCAGATTTGTATGTCCTGTATTGATATTTCTTTAAGCAATTATTTTCATAAAACCGGGCAGAAATTGTTTAAAAAATCAATATTTCTGTACCAGTAATGAATCAAGTGGTTTAAGAACTCAATAGACAAGCCGGTTCTCATGAATTCCAATCTGAGCAATCTTGCCTTTGCTCCTGCAGGAAACTGTTGGCCATATGGAATAAATCAAACCTCTGACATGTCTGTCAAAGAAAAACGTTGCTTATTCACATTATAATCTACAAAGTAAAACAAGCATGTAATAAATGTACGGTCGAAACATAAAGTAGGTATGAACGTTATAATCATTAAAGCACTAACATAATTTTCGAATGGTGAAAAGTGTAACATTATTAATTTACACAAAAGTAATGGAAACTCTGTCGTACTGAAGTATTGAATAAATAAGAGAATCTTTTAAAGAATCTATATCAAATTATAATTAAATAAATTTTGTTTTGTGCCAAACAATATATGGTTACATATTAAATAACGAAATAACTGATTTGAATGTTAAAATAAATAATTTGAAAACAAGATATGTTAAAATTGTGTGTTCATAGCGTACAACAGATTAAAATCAGAATACACTCTTTTTATAAAAAATAACACAATTTTAAACGGTGTAAACGTTGGAAAATTGCAAATTACCAGTTGTATTTTATTAACAATGCAGACATTATTATTATTCAAAACAAATGCGTTTGTTAGGGAAATATAACATGACAAGTTTGCACTGGTGCCATTTTGCATGAACATGCAAAGTTACATTTTTGTGATAAGAATATCAATGTTGTAAGCATTTTCATCACAGCAATGGCATTTTCATTACCAATTGGTAATCTTAACATTCATTTAAAACAGATGACTTTAGAATGTTGTTTGTACAGGCCTTTAATACTTGATACTGTGATATTTAAATAAAAGTTTGAAAAAAGTCTGAGCAATGATAACCATTAATTAAAAGTTGCAAACTGCAAAAATTAAATAGAGTTACATCCTAAAATTAGGCAGAGACCAGTTTATGCTTACAGTAAAGTAGAGCAACGAAAAAGAACTGTATTGTATATTTATTGTTATGGAGAAATATGAATAAACTACAGCTTTGGCATTTGTCAAAATCAGTAATACGTTATTTTCGTAAATGTTTTGAACAAAAACGCAGTGTGCATGTTTGTGTTATGGTTTCTTTTTAAGCTGTTATATTTGTCAAAAAGATTAAGACATAGACTTTATTTTGATGCATTGAATTTACAGATTTATTGACAAATAAATTTGTATTGTTCGAAGGTAAGATATTTTGGCAACAAATAGAAGGTGAGCTCGAAGCGACCTATTGCGAGTTTGGCCTTTTCATGTTTTGTTTTTGTTGTACCTTTTGTATTGTTCCAAAGGGGTGCAATAACATTGGAACACAGAGCATTAAGTGAGACAAATGTCCTAAAATGAGTAACTATTATATCCAACTCATCTCAACTCACCTTCCTTTATTCGCAAATCATATACCGGACACTGGAGTTTATTCAATATAAATACAAGTACATGTATATAGCGCAAAAAATAATGTACAATATTCGATTGGGCTTTACAGTCCTATTTACAATGCTTTTGTGCCTATTATGTTTTAGTCAAAGAAAACATTAAACAAGTGAGTCTTCAATTTCCATCGGAACTGATCTTCCTTCATACGAAGTATCAAACGTAACACTAAACAATTAGCTGAGGGTATGTGGTAAATGTTTGTGTTTAAGGGATGTGAATATATTAAATAGCATGACAAAGCTAAGGTTGAGTAATCGAATGTTAACACCACGGTCAGATAAATAGAAATAAAAACCCAAGCTTACTGAAAAAAAGCGTGAATATTTTTCTTCTTATTTTGAGGTTCTATTTGTCTTCATCTAGAGAAAGTAAGTTTAAAAGGAGACTGTAATTTTATGATGAACAGTACAATATTAAATTACTGGTGTTGATTTTTCAAATTTGGAATAAAAGAAAGACTCAAATAAAAAGTTCGAGTTGAAATCTGATATGACGACTTTAAACAAGAGCAGATACATTTGGGAAATACTACAAACTATGATAAAACAATCTTAATGTTAAATGATAATTATTTATTTCCAATATATCAGGAATAAGAAAGAGTGATGTATATATAAGTTTTGGCAGGCACAAAATATCACAATAGAAAATGGAAAATAAAAAGGTTGCAGATGTAAAAGTTGTTTCATGATTTGCCACTGCTTACGTTTTGTCTAATAAAATATATTTAATATACTGTCATAAGACCAAAATCTACCACAGACAACACAATACGTCTAATACTAGTATAATCATTATGTTTGTACTTCCTTGACAAAACTTTAATACGAAACATTCCAAATAGGTAAATAAGAAAAGGTCCTATCAAAATTTTCACAGATATTTAAATTTTATCTACCAGTAGACAAAGGCAAACAAGCTACATTAATTCTTGTTTTCCATAAATGAACGTATAAATCAAATGACATGATTCTCGCTTATTTGTTATAAATAATCTTTAATATAAATTTTCATAAAACCATTCCCTCCCTGTCGTAAATGCTTTGAAGCCAAAAGTTCGACGTAGAATGGTCCACTCGTAAATTGCAATCGTTTGTGGCGGGGTAAATAAAATGTGTTCAAAATGACTGTGCGTATTTAGGAATTATTTATGAAAGTTTGTTTCTCTTTCTCTGTCCAAAGGGTATATTTTGATGCGTCATTGAGAAGTGATACTCCGAGTTCGCTGAAACATATACAAATGAGGATGTTTATGGTCGATTTATGACCGTTTTAGCACTATGGGACTACTTCCAATCGGACGTCAAATTTAATTTCAGAATATCTTAAATTATATATCCCCCATAACAATAGTGTCAGAAACGTATAAAACCGTGTGGCGGTCACCATTTTAGATGCCAGGCTAGATAGACCTTCCGCTAAACAAGCTTTATTTATGCGAACATCCATCATTTTTCCACTCTACAATGCATTTATTAAGGTCGTAAATTTGTCTCCTAAACAAAATGTCAGATGGTCTACTGGGATGTCTGAATACATGTAAATAGCAGGCTGCATTTGGGCTATGAAGGCCAGCACAGTAATGCGTCTTCAATTTAACTGCCCTCATTGACCGTGCGCAATCAAACAGTTGAGTCTGCATATTTCTCAAAATATTTCTGATCGTGGGGAACTGTTCTCGAAAAGAGGAGGGTCGCTCACTTGCTGCAAATCGAGACACGCTCCAAATATTAAACAAAACACTATCTTCACCATTGATTATGTCGTATCTTTCATACAAATTCGCTACAACTGATTCTACTCAATAGGAATTTAAGTGTGGCATCAGATGGTACAGAAACACCAAATTGATAATTCTCCGGAGGATTCGGTACTAGATGAGATCCATTTACTGCTTTACTCAATGATGGCATATTAACGTGTCTTGGGTATATAATCTCTGTTAATCCACTAAGATCTTTACTTTTTCTTTCATCCTGGTTCATTACTAGCGTCATTCATTAATCCAACCTTCAATCAAAGAATCCACCCTGTCCCATTAAATGTCACATTGACAACACTTAAGTACCAAATGCATCAACGATTGCATTCAAACATTGTGAACTAATGAAAAAACAAAGGTAGGATCATGTAAAATATTTATCTCAGCTGTCGAAACAATTGATAGCTAACTGGTTGGTAACCTTAGTAACAATTGATCAACTCGTAAATGTGTCTAAATGCTTTCTGCTTTAATTTAATCGCCAGAACTTCTTGCGAACATTTCCGTATGATTTTTGCACTACTATATCATTGATTCCGAATGCTTCAAACACTTACAAGAATAAATTAATTTACCCAATTAACTTTTCTGCAGGGATACTGAAGCTATTGATTTACTGTTTTGTTCTTCATTGTCTACTGGTATGATTTCAGTGCTGTTTCCTGCGTTTTGAAGCCGAGTACAACTTATCGTTGTACAAGCTTATTTTAGAGATCAATTCCCTATTTGCACGCTTTATTCTATATTCAAAGCGTTTATGTATTTTCTTTCCGTATCATGTTTACTAATTAACTTGAAGTAAATACAATGTGCACAGTTTCAAACCTTTTCGTTGTTAGACATGTACGTATTTGTTGCCCAAATACCATACGCAAAATTCTACGTTTAGCACTTCGCAATTACATATATGGACACCATTCACGCTATGGCTGAAAAACTGTTTACTTGATACATATGTGATAAATATGTTTTTGATGTATGAGTTAGGGTAAAAGTTCCTTTCTAATGCCGATTATCATGACTTACTTCATGCCATATTTTAAAGCTGTCAGAACGTGTTGTCTAGCCAAATTCATGTTTCTGTATGCTAATAAAATGTGTGAGAGCCAGTCTCTTTTACATCTAAAATAATGACCAACTTTGTACCAGTTAGTGTAATTAAGCAAAGTTAAGTAGAAAAACGATAAACGTTCAGCACGACCATGGGATATGTAAAATAAAGCCAACTTGGTTATGCTTTACCATCCTTTTAATGTATAACCATTATAACCATTGTAATTTCAAAAGTAGAATTGTACACTTAAGAAATAAGCCAATTTCTGCAGGCCAGTACAAGAAAGAAATCACAGTAAGTATGTCTTCAAGAGAAAAAGACTCAACAACTTTATATCAGTGATAAAGATTTGCCTCTAACTTACGTATATCTACATTTGATTATAAAAGGAAAGGACGTCAGCTATCCGATTTCCAGAAAAAAAAACAAAGCTCCACCTGACCTCACGGATTCTTATCGAACTTAGACAGAAGATCGGAACTTTAACGGCATGTCTAATTTCCGCCGAACCAAAGCCCATGCAATGCTTTACCACTGTATGCACCCCCTCGGGATATGTTAGCACCAAAGAAGCCATTTTCTCGGTCATTAATTGTTGCATGATTACGCGGGCAAATCACACGCGCACGAATACAGCCCATTTCATGCAATATCTACACAATCCATCGAGCAATTGGTTTCAATTAGACACTTTGATTTTGATCAACTTAGGTTAGATTATGAAAGATAGGGAAAGTGATTGTTGAGGTCGCAGGAAGCTGTGTCATGCTCCGGTCTTTTAGATGATACCTTTTGCTGCATCGAGTCCTTTCATTAAACTGCATTTGTGCAGCAAACGCCATTCCGTTCTGTCTTGTAAGCATGTGTCATTAGTTTGTTGTCACTACTTCTTTATCCCCCTTTACACCAGTGGTGGATTTAGGATTTTAATTTAAAAAGGATGTGGTTTTTGTTTCATATTTGAGTTATGCGAAAGGAGTGTATTTAACGACCTTGCGATGAGCAATTTGCAAACCCGTACATGGCATAAGAGATATATAATATTTTACTTTTACTGATTTACATTAATTCATTATTTTTGTATTGTCCGGGATTGTTGAGGTGTGGGTTGGCTTGAACCTGTTACGTGTCCGTCTAATCCACTGTGACTCCATTTGCGTGTTCATTCCTGTGTCTAACCTTTTCTCGTGAACAGCTTTTGTCTGTATTATGTCGATAAGCTTGTAGGCAAACCGCGCAAACCTAAAACGGAGACTGAATTCAAATTTATATTAAAATATGTATTATCCCGACAAGTATTGTTTTCTTAGCATACAGAATGAGGTTAGATCTTTTAATCGCTTCAAAATAATGTTCACGATTCTGCATTGTGCATTGCATTTTAAGTCATAATGTTTACTTTTTACTACAGTTTTCTGAAAATTACCTGGCCCAATCAAGCTTATAAATACACAAATCTCCTACAATGTGCCACGTTGACGAAAATAGGCTTCACATTTTTGTGTTTAACTACAATTTCGTTGTATAGGCCGATTCCTTGTTCATATTAGTCGACAAAATGATCGTCGCACATTTTGTTTTATTTTATCCCAAGATGTTTAAAAGCGGACATCGACATACCTATGTTGGGTAAAAAATGGTAGCTGTTTAGCTTCCTTCCTAACACACAAGCACATTTAAGGGAAGTTCCACGACTAGTCGGCCGTGTGTCAGGATAATGTGACTGGGTGCGGTATCATGCTACGAAATGCAAAACACAGTGAAGGTAGCAGATAAACTAACTGAACAAACAATATTATCCCAAAACATTTTATACTGATTAAGTATGTTTTTTCTAATTTGTTTTTAAATGACTATGATCAAAATGGTTATTTAAATTAACTGACAATATTGTAAGTATACACATGTGTTTGTTATTATTTTTTCCCCGAAACATTTTTTTTTTAAATCAAGGTAAAATTTGTAATATTGTTGTTGCTTTTTCAATAGCAACATGCCGCATATTGTGTATATCTGAGTTAAAGTCTTTTTTTATTTGCCCTTTGTTCAAGTTGTTATAGTGCTTGATTTAAAATATTCTGAAGAGAGCAAAAAACTGCACTTGGCGGGAAAGCTATTAATTTTCAGTAGGTTTGGTTTCCTGCGACCGAAATTAGCATACAAACGGCTTGATCGTTAAATAAACAGCTTTTGACGTTTTGACAAATATTTCGTAACTTAAGATTTATCATTCACCTTAAGCACCTAAACATTTTTTCATTAAGAAAGAAGAATGTCCGGAATTTTCGTCCCCCATTTGTTACACACGGAAAGCATAGTTACGTGTTTTATAGTTAATGTTGTTTCTTTCATTTCTTAATCTTTAAATTATGCTTTGTTGTTCTTTTTTAAACGACACAATAAGGCTTTTTTAAGGAGCACCCTCTATAAGACGTTTCAATAAGAGTTCTGGGATACATTGCTCTACACACTTTTCTCTTTTTGTTTGTCCTATTTAAGTTAAGTACATAATCAAATACAAGTTAATATTTAAAATAAAAAAATCACTGTAATGGCTCTCCGAATACCACTCGATAAATGTCCATATCGAAGATACATAAATTCAAATTCTTGCGTGCTGATTTTCAAGTCTCCACGCGGAAGAGCATGTCCCACGTGCTGTTACCACACACAGTTCTTTCCCTTGGCAGAGAATGACACGCTTCATGATAAAGCATGATTTAGTGACCTCCCTTGGCGGCCAGTCGCAACATTTCAGACAGCTGCATTACTGTTCCGGTTGCATAAATATTTCCAAACGCTGTCCATAAATAAATCTTTGTTTAAGATCAGTTAATTAGTAATCACCAGGAAATTTACGCACAGTGTCCCGGCCGTGTATGGCATTTTTAGGGCGGATGGGGGTCGAAGACTTGGGGGTGAAATTCGTGTTGGGAGGTTCGTAATCATGTCACCTCAGCAGGGTTTCCCCTGGTAAATTTACGGATGCTGAAAGTGTGTTTTATTTCAGGTATCCTGTTTCATTTTTAATTGCGCAGTTTTAAAAGGTTATATATTTAATAGCTGTATAGGTTAAAACAGTGATTACAAGTATACTAAGCTCTAATCAATTATACATACCGTTAAAGTTAAGAACATTCATAAAGCAGAGTAAGAAAAACACTAAGATTTGCATGAACATTTTGATTTAGACAATATCAATCAAAATAAATTGTTATTTTGTATCCGATAATTTGAATATTTTATATATCACCTTATGAATGAACATGTGTGTATTTTGTTAGCACTGTTTGTCAAGTTTAAAAATGTTTGGCTAAGAAACCTTAACAAATGTTGATTCATTTTTAATTTGCATAAAATGTTCTCATTAAATTTATCTCAAACGTATTCAGTAGGGTATTTGTTCAAGTCACATTTTGCATCCGATAAGAACTTTGGCAGAGCCGTATATAAACTTTGATGACGTATTTATTGCAGCGGAAACCCTTAGCATATCTTAGCAATTTAAGTTATTATGCTTCTGAAACCATACATTACCGTTGGTAAGGTAGCTTACATCTTTTTTTCTTAATGATAACTTGTAATTGGCCTCGCGGCCCACCCACGACTTCGTTCCTTGATGTTGTCGGTAATGACATAGGAAACTATTACTGTACTTGTTTATTACCACATACAGCTTTGGTAAATCAAAAAAAGTAATTTGTCTTAGGCATTGAATTAATTTCTAATAAGTCTCACTAATAGGCAAGTGTTGTGTTCTCTTTTAGATTTCAACACGTGCGAACAAATAAGAAACAACAATTTAAAGACAATATTTATTAACGGCAAGGTATGTATGTACAATGCAAGAACAAAGATTAGATAGGCGATTTCAACAGAAAAATAACGACTAAAAGGGTTATATAATAATGTTAGGAAGTGTAAATAAATACATTTATAGCTATAAACACATGGTGTACTGGTCAAATGATAAAAACAATGTTGCATTACATCTATTACAATTTTACATCTATGTTTACTAAATTGTAAATAAAAACAGTCAAACAAGTATCAATTAAATATTTTAACACATGCATTTCACAAAATATTAGTCACAGTGAAAGTCATTATTCTCGCAAACAAAGAAATGATACGATCTAAGCTTATATCAATAATATTCCTGCATGTCTTAACTTATTCATATCAGTTGTAAAATGTATGAGTGTAAAAATCATTCATAAAATTAAAGTTTTGATAAAATTCAGTAGCTGAAAGAAAAGGATAATATAGTAACAAAACAAAAAGTAAACAATGTTTCAATTTTCGTAGAGATCCAAATCGGCGCTAAGAAATTTAGTAATTATCAACGCTTGTTTTATGAAATTTAAAACTACACTGCGAAGAAAAAAAGAAAATGAACATTTGTTGTCATTGATTTGTCAGTCTTTTCTGTCATACATTATTATTATTATTGTTGTTATTATTGTTGTTATTATTGTTGTTATTATTATTATTATTATTATTATTATTTAATTTCATTATTATCACGTATATTAAAACTGATAACAATATTATAATTAACTAATTATTATTATTATTATCATTTATATGATGATAATCATTACTGTTACAATAACTATTATTTCCAAACATTTTCTTCCAAAACCTTCATTATTAAAACAATCATTGAACATGAAACTTTGTTTTACTATCAACACCGTGAACGATATTTAGTTTAACGTATCACGCATCAATGAACAAAAATAATCAGAATAATAAGGGAAACTGAATTTACAATAAAACAGAATCTTTAACCTTTTCTCTATTTTTTTAATTTTCAGAAAATTACCTGGCACAATTAAACTTATAAATACACAAGTCTCCTGCAATGTGCCACGTCGATGAAAATATGATTCGCATTTTTGTGTTTTATTAAGGTTACATCGAGACTAACATCTATTGTAAGTTACTTAAAAGTTTTCAAGAAGCCATAAAAACCTTTTTATTTTCTCACACATGAACGACTTGGGACTTTAAAAGTCAGAATTTTTAATTTTATTAGTTATACCAATTCAGAGACTGTAGCATTTCACATGCATGTAATCATTCAGTGTTGCATGTACATGCTTGCGGTGTGAGATTTTGTTTTGTTCATCAGTTTTACTCTGACTAATTGACATGGTCTAGAACTACACATATGCTGCAGTTATAGTGTGGATTGTTAATCAAAAAGAAAAAAAAATATAAACACATAATTAGGATTTTACATCTATCAACAATTACAACTATCAACAAATCTTATATAAATGAAAGCGACACGGAAAAAATGGCCAGTTTCTTTTGGCGATTTTGGAATACAACTATTCACAAAAAAAACAAGCATGTTACAAATTGATGAAAACAGACTGAAAAAAGTGCGACGGTGGCTGTAGGGATTTTCGAATACAGATACTCATTGATGAATGTACGACATAAATCGATGAAACTGGAACGGAAAGAAGGCGCCGATATTTGTCGGCGATTTTGGGAATTCATCGTTCACTCATAAATCTGTTAAATCAATCGATGAATGAAAATACTATTTCAAGTAAATATATTGTGTTGGAATTTAATTCATGGTCTGTTTGTGATCGTATATATACGAGAAACCGTATTACCAGAAAAAACAACGGAACTTTAACTTCGGATTTAAAAGGATTTTTATTGTAAATAAATTTATAAAGATGTCTGCAATTTAACTAAGAAATAGATCTGGTTACGAAAGCTTTAATTATTGAGTTATGTATTCAAAGAAGTTTAATGTGTTCAATATTCTAATTTTGTGCCTTTTGAAATATGCTGTTGTTTTTAAATGTATTTACCAAGTGACCACGGATTGAATTTAATATGCAAATGTGGAAAGAAAGTACAGAAACTATTCTATTTAATATCACAATGTGGATGATTTTATATAAAAGTATGCGGTTCAAAATCACAATATGAATTATTTTAGAAAAATAATATTTTTAATACCACAATATGAATTATTTTTGTAATTTTCCTGCTAATATTTATTACGGTAGAATATGGTACAATGTAATTTCATATTTATATAGTTTTAAACAATTAAAATTACTTTATCACACAATAACCATCTTAAAAAATTAAATATGTTTAAAAGTTTATGCAAAATAGTATATAAAATGACGTTGCATTTAAACATTAAAATACAAAATTAACAATCTATTTAATTTTAAAAAGAACTTAACACTTATTTAAATAGAATCGACATTAATTAGACGGCTTCATTTAAATTTGTTTATTTAGCAATATAATTCAATCTTCAAAGGTAACAACGGGAAATTGTGACATTGATTTTGTAAATAAGGCGATTTCTTGTTTTAAATTACACATTTAAATGAAACATTTCTTTGACAGGTATATTCCAAATTTATTGTAAGAATGATTTGCTGAGTTCTGAAAGACTGATATTTATATAGTTTGCAACCTCAAATTCGGAAAATATATAAACATAATATAAACATAGATTAAGTAAATTCAATAAAAACTATCGTTATAAGTGAAACAAATTATGTTTAATTTAAAATGGTAGAAGGGTTCCAATTATATAAGTAGCAAGTAGGTGTTCTATTTTTAGGTATATTTAAAGCAGTGGCCATGATTCTTACTGCCTTATACCACAGCGGTTGTAAAGTGCATTCATCTGTCGAAATAATGAAAAGATAAAACAACAGACGAGAACATTAATATTATCAAGGTATTATAAATAATTATCAGCATGTTTAAGTGTAGCTTCTTTGTGCTTCGTTTCCCATTTCAATAATTATTTATATGCGTTACTTTATTGTAGTTTGTATTTGCAATAGTGTTGTTCTTTTCTTGGTTTTATTTAGAAAGTATAAGTCCAAATACAAACATACCACCGACTTTGTTTTGTTGTTGTTGTTTTTGTTGTTTCGTTGTTGTTGATGATGTTTTTCGAATGGATATGTTGTTAAATTTAATTATTTGTCTTATAGCTGATTTGAGAATCCTTTAAAAATTATCAACGATTTTCAAAAAAGAAATGTGTTCTGCTGCGCTTTTCAAATGTTTATTTATTTATTTATTTATTTGGGTTTTACGGCACACCGACACTTAACAGGTCATACGGCGCCGAACACGTTTTAAATGTATCTTAACAGTTCTTTTGTAAATGAGTAAGACAAACAATATGCTAGCTAAATATTTATTTAAAATATTCGATTTAACGATGAAAATAAATATATCGAGTGTATATCCGCAGCTTTTGTCTACAAGTATTTCGTTTAGTTGCCTCGGTGGCGCACCATGTGCATTGTCTATTAATGATGTATTTAAACATCCACACATGAGTTACCATTTTAGACGTTTTATAAATGCAAGCTTTCTTATTTTACCTTATATTATGATTAGACTTTCGTTTTACTCATAGGTAAGTGCATACGCTAAACCATAATTGTGTCTGTGCGATGTAACAAAAAAGTCAACAAACATAATATTAAAATAAAGTATAATATATGATATAATTACTTACATTAATGTGTTTCTTTAACCGGAATATTCACAAGTAAAAGTTCAACGATTGATGACATTTAAAGATTGTTTACATTATAAAATAATATGTATCAAAATAGTAAACAGACACTTTTTCTAAATAAAATATTGTTTAATTAAGTAAATGATCTGCGTTTAGATATTTAAGAAGAGTATAACACCTATAACTATACGCGTTCTTTTTGGTATAGACGTCCGACAATTCTGGTCAATATCATAAATCGATATTTACCAGTCTCGGCTTACGTCTCGGCAAATAATAATTTGTTTAGTACATTTCACATCATGTATACCAGTTGAACTAGACTGAATTTATTTCATTTTATTTTTATATTACTTATTCTGATGATTTGTTAGCATTGGAGAAAAACATCATAAGCAACATTGCGTGTCGCTTTTTTTGGTACAATATGGTGTGTACCGATCCTATAAAATTCTAAAAATACAAGATACACAATATTATAAAAATATTACTAAAAAATGAAAGCATTGAATTAATCAAAATATAGAAGAAAAAACAAAATGTTAATTAATAATTAGCGTCACATAACATTTATTTATATTATGTCATCTTCGTCAGCCAAGCAGAAATGTAATTCTGACGTGTAAAGACACTATGGAAAGGATGCGTCTGACGAGATAATAAAGAAACACGTGTTACCAGAAGCTATTTTTACATCTATAACATATATTAAGTATTCATTATATATAATCTCATCCTTACTAACATAATGAATCTAGACACTATTTTACTTATAAATATGTAATATAATTATGAAATAGTAATTATGTATTAATAATATGAATAAAAGTGAATTTTTTCTTATTATTCCCACTATGTCAGTTTTTTTTTACAAAATCACTTAGCCAGTGTTTTATTATAAGATATAGTTTACTTAAAATTATAGTTACGCAATATTATTATAATGAAATATCCACACAAAGTCCATTTTGTCAATCCTCTGATAAAATAACTTCAGCTTGATTTTGAAAACAATGAAATATTTTGTAAGTGACTCCATTATTTTGAAATTGATCATTGTTTAACAGACAAAACAAGACTCCTCTACATCGACACAGTGTGTATGTTACAGTGACTGATACATTTCATTTTGCCGTGGTGACAATCAGCATGATCTTCGCGACACATTGGATACCTCATAGGCCTGAGGCCATCTTTTGTTTTACATGAACGACACGGTGTAAATAACAACTGGTCTAGTGTGGGCTCGCTCACTTTATGTGTGGTCCTTACACATAGGCATAAAAGCAATAAATCCGTCAGGTTTCATCTCGCTATATTTTTATTTTAAATCTCTGACTTGAACCAACTGTGTTTTAGTTGAGAGAGAGAGACAGACAGAGACAGAGACAGAGACAGAGACAGACAGACAGACAGACAGACAGACAGACAGACAGACAGACAGACAGACAGACAGACAGACAGACAGACAGACAGACAGAGACAGACAGAGACAGACAGAGACAAAGACAGAACTAGAGAGCGAGCGAGAGAAAAAGAAAGAGAGAGAGAAGAGAGAGAGAGAGAGAGAGAGAGAGAGAGAGAGAGAGAGAGAGAGAGAGAGAGAGAGAGAGAGAGAGAGAGGAGAGAGAAATACAGCATGTACAAGCCTCTGATTTTTTGTTTTTTGTTTTGTTAAACAAAAAGTATCGCATGCGCATACTCAGTTACGTGATACAAGTAAACATATTTATAATGGTTGGTATATAAATGATAAATATTATCTTTCTGAGTGATAAACTAATATAAACATAGATTGTTTCTTCAAATGTCTTTCTTTTTTAACACCGCTTTCTTGATATCAAGAAAGTAATCAAGGTTGACCTAAAATAAATAATTAGTAGTAACAAATACATCAAAAAAATAATTATCTCCAACAAGGAAATTATGAAACGTCTATCTTGCTAAAAAACGATACACCAATAATTAACAATTAAGATTAGTACTATCTATTGATATAACTGAAAATTAAAACTATTATTGAAATCTAATCTATATAAAAGCACAATACTTGTTCGTCCATTTCTGGTGACGTCATTTGACCAATCATAGTATTGTCTTATGCAAACTCCACTTCCGGTTACACACATGTCTGTCATGCGCGTACTGTAGGACGTCGCCATGTTTGTTTACTTGCAGAACTTGCTTGTTTCACGGTTAAGTTCCACCGATGGTTCCGCGCTTGATCCTCCTCTTTATCCGAGATGTTAAGATGGTTCGACTAGCCGGTCAATATACCCTGAGAAACGAGAAGGGAAATTATTTACACTTCTCCGATTAACAGGGTAAGTTAACACGATTCTAGGATTAGTTCTCATCAGCAGACGACAATAAAGCAGCCAAACGATCTCCTCTTGAAAATTGCAGACGATACCGATAAAACTCGATCAATGTCTCCGCCAATCCATAAAGATGTAGGACAGATCATATATAACCGCCACCAAGAGGTCTCCCGTGTCCTTGTCAACGTATATGAATCAACTGTATTTATTTTCCACCCGACGACCGACAAACAATCAAGTTATTGAACGAGTCACTGCGGAGCAATACTGTAGGTTACCGTCCTGTCCGAAGCAATGCCAATAATGAATGGTTTCACCTTCGATATAAAGGCAAATATATCAATGAAAACTAGTGTTATATCCCGATAGGCTTAACATCACTTGTAACCATCCATAACATTTTAGTACATTTTAAGAACACGATTTTCTACGGACCTAGTATCCATGTAAGACAGATAGAGTAATGGCCGCGCATGCCTACTCGAGGTTGCCGTGTTCATAAAACCCTTCAGAGCGCATTATACTTTATAGCCCTAAACATCATAGAGTACGTATATGAAATAAAGTTCACGTGTTTATTCAAAGCTCTGTCTGCCCCGTTTATTCACTGTATCGTTTGATTTTTCTTCTGTTTCCCGGCTTTGTTCTCATTTATTATCCTGAACAACTGTTACTCGAAATCAGACCAACCTGGTCACTGGTGTGCCGCAGAGTTCGACGGGTATCATAGTTTAAAAGAAGAGGATAACGCAATACCTTGTGATAGATTTGTGTAAATCCTTGTTAACATTACCATATATTGTCGCTAGTAGCGGGCTAAACCCGGAGGGTGCGGACAGGGTCTGGTTTGATTTCATTCGTTGAGGAGGTTCGGCTATAAACAAGAAGCATTTAGGCATTTATGGCCTAATTGGCCCCGATTGTTTACAAAAGATTTGCCCAGACAGTCTCTTTCCTGTTGGGGGAATGCATTCAACTAAGAGGTTGTAAACTAATAAAAGTATCGCCCGCTTTGTGCATGTGGCTTAAACCATTATTGCTGTAGTTCTGGTTAACAATTGGAAATATGGCCCGTGGGGTAAGGGGGTTAGTATTCCAATATACAGCAAAGTGTAAAATTAGGAGACCTCTTCAACCATTCCTGATACGCAGGCAGTAAATCTTTCATAAAAACAAAATAAAAGCCATGTCGACACCTGGTAATAGTATATATTGGTTTGATGAAAGGTGAACACATAATTTATTAATTGTAAAATCGATCTAGGACTCACCCATCAAATTCTGGGTTGGCAACAGTAGTTATGCAATGATCGGCAGGTAGTAAAGCTGTCACTGATGCATCAAGACCTCGTTTGATGCGTTGCCTAAAAGACCAAAGAGGCACCAACAATACTTTTCTGGATCGGTACACAGTACTTGTATCCAGGTTTTTATTGACATTTTTGTTTAATATCAAAGTGATCAATCCACGATGAAAGACTACAGAAATACTTTATATTCAAACAATTGTTGAACAAAATATGTCACTTCAGGGAGCGGATACAAGAGTTTAAAACTATGAGTTGTGTCAAGGCGCCGCAGTACACATGACCTTTGATATAACTTGCAAAAAGGGTGCGTTGTTAATCTTCAAACGCGTTCATATTTCTGGTAAACCAAATCATACAATTTAGTTAGACCACTATTGCTTAATAAAATTGGTCTCTTCTAAGAGGCAAAAGCGCAATTTCCAGAGGGTTTTGTCTGTGTGAAAGGGCTCTTTAGTGCAAGTTATGACTTAACTCTTTTACATTAACAGTTGGGCCTATATCTTAAAAATCCTATCTATATTTTCGATACACCAAAATGATTGGAAACAGCTTTATTGTCAGGAACTCTTCATTTATCTCTTATTTCATCATCTTTTTTTTCGTTTTCAAATCAAACGACTCACTCGCTGGAAGTATGGTTGCCATGGCTTCAACATTTCTGACAAAACTTCACCTGCCCAGGGCTTCATGAAATGTCGTAAAACGTTCTGGTGCGTCGTAAACCATTCATTATCAATTACAACACCCGAAAACCGACCGGGACTTGACACTTGGAAAGATTCCTTTCAGAAGCTGACACTTTTGTTTGCATATGGCAGACTCGACGGGGAGACTACTGGAAGGAAGGCCAATGTAAGGGTGCAAAACGAACACACAACGAACACACATACAGCATTCCAGTGTGGGACGTTAAACACAAATAAAACAAGCACCCAATCCGTTTGACCATTGGACTATTTTGCTTGATATCTATTCTTTATACTCATTTTACAATGCACTTTTTAATATTTTGCTATAAATTGATCCTTCGTACTTTAAAGAATGCACTAACACGGTTATAGAAATTTGATATATTGTACGTCATGCAATCTTATAATTAGCATGCAGTTTTGCCTATGGCATCACAACTGAAATATTTACGTTTGTGTATGTGTTATAAATATATACATGTATATCAGTGCAGCAATAATCACACATTCTTATATCTACACATATATTATGCTGGCTCACTCATTCTTACATCTACATATACATTATGCTGGCTCACTCATTTTTACATCTACATATACATTATGCTGGCTCACACATTCTTACATCTACATATACATTATGCTGGCTCACTCATTCTTACATCTACATATACATTATGCTGGCTCACTCATTCTTACATCTACATATACATTATGCTGGCTCACACATTCTTACATCTACATATACATTATGCTGGCTCACACATTCTTACATCTACATATACATTATGTTGGCTCACACATTCTTACATCTACATATACATTATGCTGGCTCACACATTCTTACATCTACATATACATTATGCTGGCTCACACATTCTTACATCTACATATACATTATGCTGGCTCACACATTCTTACATCTACATATACATTATGTTGGCTCACACATTCTTACATCTACATATACATTATGTTGGCTCACACATTCTTACATTTACACATATATTATGCTGGCTCACACATTCTTACATCTACACATATATTATGCTGGCTCACACATTCTTACATCTACACATATATTATGTTGGCTCACTCATTCTTACATTTACACATATATTATGTTGGCTCACACATTCTTACATTTACCCATATATTATGCTGGCTCACACATTCTTACATTTACACATATATTATGCTGGCTCACACATTCTTACATCTACACATATATTATGCTGGCTCACACATTCTTACATTTGCATATATATTATGCTGGCTCACACATTCTTACATCTACACATATATTATGCTGGCTCACACATTCTTACATCTACACATATATTATGCTGGCTCACACATTCTTACATCTACACATATATTATGCTGGCTCACTCATTCTTACATTTACATATATATTATGCTGGCTCACACATTCTTACATCTACACATATATTATGCTGGCTCACACATTCTTACATCTACACATATATTATGCTGGCTCACACATTCTTACATTTGCATATATATTATGCTGGCTCACACATTCTTACATCTACACATATATTATGCTGGCTCACACATTCTTACATCTACACATATATTATGCTGGCTCACACATTATTACATTTACATATATATTATGCTGGCTCACACATTCTTACATCTACACATATATTATGCTGGCTCACACATTATTACATCTACACATATATTATGCTGGCTCACACATTATTACATTTACATATATATTATGCTGGCTCACACATTCTTACATCTACACATATATTATGTTGGCTCACACATTCTTACATTTACATATATATTATGCTGGCTCACACATTCTTACATCTACACATATATTATGCTGGCTCACACATTATTACATTTACACATATATTATGCTGGCTCACACATTCTTACATCTACACATATATTATGCTGGCTCACACATTCTTACATCTACATATATATTATGCTGGCTCACACATTCTTACATCTACACATATATTATGCTGGCTCACTCATTCTTACATTTACATATATATTATGCTGGCTCACACATTCTTACATCTACACATATATTATGCTGGCTCACACATTCTTACATCTACACATATATTATGCTGGCTCACTCATTCTTACATTTACATATATATTATGCTGGCTCACACATTCTTACATCTACACATATATTATGCAGGCTCACACATTCTTACATCTACACATATATTATGCTGGCTCACACATTCTTACATCTATATATACATTATGCTGGCTCACACATTCTTACATTTACACATATATCATGCTGGCTTCTTTGTCGAAATGGCAAACATAAATTACTTCATGTTTATTTTATTGTTCTGACTTGATAGTGAAACTCAATGTTAACATTATTGAGTGCTTATTATCATTTCAGGATATGTTGGTGGGACGAAAAACCCAATAAACAAACAAACACATATTTCAGGATATTGTCGCCCTTCTCACGTGCTTGTATTTAATAGTTTTATCACATTTCCTCTATTTTTATATCCGTAATTGTTTTAATATGCTTTATATTGGCAGTTTTAAGGAAACTGCAGTACAGGAGGAAAGAAATACCACACCAGTCACAACACACTATGTTGGCCCCATTTAGTTAAACTGTTTAGCATTGATCATCTTATCTCTTTTATGTAGGTCATTTAGAAGAAAAACAACCTATTGAATCTTTTCATTAATTAATGTTGACTATTGAATACAATGTTTTGGCCCTTTACCTTATATCATGTGTATCATTTTGACTAAATACAATATTATGACCAGCGTATTGATTGCGATTGCTTTTATCCATATTATGTTGTGTTTTTACTAAATATAATGTATTTGCCCTTTTCCTTATATTATGTTATAGGTAAATAAGAAAGGGTCTTATCTAAATTACCACAGATTTTTAAATCTAAACAACCTCTAGACAAAGGCAAAACAGGGTCAATGTAACATCCTAATAGGATGAATAAGATGACAACATAGATTACATGTAGACGGAGATTTTTTTACGATCGCCACATAGAACAAGTAACACCGATAACATATAAACGACTTCTAGACACAGGCAAACAGTGTGCTTAATAAAATGTATTTACCCATTTCTTTGCGTTATGTTGGTCGTTTTTTTACTAAATACATTGTATTTACCAATTTTCTTATATAATGTGGGCCTTGTTTACTCAATAGGCGTATTAACTCATTTTATTACATCATGTTAGCTTTTATTCTACTCATATTCTTTCCTTATATCTTGTAAGTCGTTTTGAATACAAAGGCATTAGTCGGTTCTTTTCCCGACTGACCATTCAAAGGCTGTAAGTGCCTTTTTTTTCTTTTTGTGTGTTATGTCGTGTTTTTGTCACTGTTACATTTACACTGTTTTCCTTTGTCTAGTGGTAGATCAGATCTAAATATAAGTAATTCTTATAGGACATTTTCATATTTTACTCTTCTTTTTTTCTGATTATGCAACTGACTATCTTAATTCTAATATACTTTGGTGTATATATAATTAAATATAGCATAATATATCCCAAAAGGTCAACGCAGTTGCAATTATTTACCAAAATTGAATCGAAAGGTATATCATGACAACTTGTTCTGTTCAATTTGTCGCTGTATATGATTTTGTTAAATGATATAATACAATTATTTTTTAAATACATTGCAGCACCAGTTTTAATAATTATAGAAATTTCCAGCCTTTTGGTAAAGGAAAACATCAGACAAATGTCTGGGTAGAACCACGGGCGCACCGCAAGTCAGCTGGAAGACATTTCCACATTAAGTCCTTCGCCCTGAACGGGACTCGAACCCACGCGGTGAGAGGCTAAGGATTCAGAGGAGTTACAATTCGGCGACTCTACCACTACGCCACGGGCGCCCCTATAATACAATACTCAATTTGGCACCGCAACAAAAATTTCAGTCTTGGATAGTTGCTAGCACGTATTCAGCTATATAAGAACACATTTTGTTTGTTTTTATTTGTTTTTATTTATTTGTCTGATCGGGAACACACTTACAATTGGATTTATAAGCAAAAACTCAATTAAAGTTAAACAACATTTCATGACAAAAAGACAATATTGTAATGTCAATGATAAGAAAGAAGAAAAAGGAACCTAACAATATTGTCTGCAGACTGTCGTATAGCTTTGCTCAAATATAAACGATATTTTGTCATTATGCCTGTTCACATGCTTACAAGATTCTGAAGCGTTGTTGTAAATGCTAATACACATTTATTATGTGTTGTCTTTTTATTATTTATTAAGAAGACAGCTTAATATTAGAAACAATTAATAATATTATCAGAATTGAACAATACATTTAAGACTTCGACATTATTTGTTTTGCTAGTGAACGTACTTCCAACATTAAATTTCTTAAAACAATATTAATAGAAATGATGAATGTTTAAATTACCGGTAATTGTCATTATTTAAATAAAATCATTAAACTATTCTAATTGCGTGTGTTTAATTGCCAAAGCAATCTCTGCTCATGTCCACATTGTGCAACATAAACGCACTCCACCTCCTCATTTATCATTACGAATACATAAGCAAATGCAAAGAAACCATTTACAAACCAGCCAATATTTTATGATGTTAATTCTTTAGTTTGGTATATGGTTTGTAATCGATTAAGTCCTAATAACACTTTCATAACTTTGAACGGTAAGCTATTGGTGCCACACACATAGTATAACTACAAAGTCCTCAGATTTATTGCTGCTTCATGTTGTAAAAGCATCGCCGCGAAGAAACACATAAAAAAATCAGATTTGTTTCGGCGAGCCCTCCATGAAGGGGTCGTATATCACCAAACGATGGTGGGATTGGTAGGATGAACACATGGTCATATCAGGTACATTATCTCCAAGTAATAATCAAAGATATTAAAAACGTCATCAGGTATGTGTGTTATTGCTAAATATGTGTTTTCAATACATGACATGCATGCGTTGAATTAAGTGATTGAGTTGTAATCAGAAAAGCAATTAGGCAAACGTTTGTGGAAGAGTGAGTTGAGATTGGTTCGTAATGTAGACCAATTACAATTCACGTGTGAGTACAATGTATCAGATTCAAGATTCAAATCTTGAAAATCTATAAATATACAACATCCGTGGTTTATTTGACTTATAAATTTAAGATTATATTTAAATTTCAACTCTATGATAAGAAAACAAGAAAGACATTTAAAATTATTTCATCTACTGCAATTGTTATCTAGAGTTAAATGCAATGTAGCACGAACATTCAATTCGTTGTTGTAAAATGTCAATATAATAATTTTCTTATCATTTAGACATTCAGGTTAATAGACGACATTTAAAGATTAACGATGGTAATCAAGTTATTTATTATTTTCATTAGAAATTATAAAATTCACATTTAAATGCCATGACATTTGTTTCCCATATAAAGTTGTGGCCATTGACCAATACACACACACACACACACACACACACACACACAGACACACACACACACACACACACACACAGACACACACACACACACACACACACACACACACACACACACACACACACACACACACACACACACACACCTTAAATAAGATAACAAAGTTTTAAGTCCAATAAAAGTACCGGATAGTGTATATATAAAATATAACAGATTTCCGGTGATCTTTATCTGCAACAGATGCTAAATGCAAAAGGTGTCTTTCTATATGATTTGCTAAAAAACATCCTGTTTAAGGGGGTATCATTTTGTTCCTCAACCAAATAAATTATTGTTACTGAAAATATCCTAAACAGATTACTGTTAATTGATGTCCTACACCTATGTAAAAAGTAAAGCATAACACCAAATCTGCAAATACAAACATGTTCTTACTATCTGAGCCACGTTGCACAGTTAGCTATTTTTAGTCTTATTTTAATTAAGAAAACCACGTGAACACTTATATTTGAGATATCGTTATATCATTATCTACTTCTGGGTTAATTGTTACGTGCAATGAAATATGCAAACTGTCGGATAGAACCTTTAATGTTAACCCTCCTTAATGTGTAAATTAACGCTTATTTTTACCTATAAGCGCGTAAAATGTATACATTCCTAGTTGTTGCTATATGTAATGATTGGAACTTACAGCTCGTGGTAATATATAAATGACGTCATAGTATCATGACATCATATGATAACAAAGAAAACTTAACTTGCTCTTCGTAAGAAAGATTCTATAAAAGGACGTCGTATTCTTCTGCTTTTTATGCAATACTTTGTGTAAACCCTCATCATATAAACATAGTTGAACTTACAACTAATAGAAATATTTAAAGGAATGCCATTCATGTGTCTTCAGTTGCAAGTATTGTCTTATTAAGGTCTGGTATTTTAAGATGTTGGTCTGTTAAGACAGTGTCTTTCAAAACCTGTCTTGGAAATTTACTCGAAGTCTCTATATGTAAACTGTTGCTGTTCTAAACTCGAGTTTTACATTTAAAGGACTAATTACATTGTTTATTTTACAATCGTAAAATTTGATGAACAATTATTTAAAATCTAAATTCGAAGATACTGAATTTACGGCAAGAAGAAAATATTGCGCGTGGTCATATAAACTTAAGAACGGCAAATTATGCAACACTTTAAAGTTTATTCAATATTAAATGGACTAATCTTTCATTTGGACTTAAGCAGTGTCGTTGAGGAGCCTATTCCAATAACAATTCCAATTACAATTGTAAGATTTTTAACAAAATTATACGTTTAAAGATAACCTTTCTCGATTTTACGTTACAGAAGTCTGTTAACAGGCGCCAATTGGAACCACCCCGTCCCAGACTGGCCCAAAACAGACGAATGAATCCGAATATCCCACAAAATTCTTCAATTACTACAAATTTTCTAATTATCCCAATTACCGGTAGTTAAATATATAGTCAAACGATATTTTCGACAAAATTTCATATTTATGAATTAAGTGGTAAGCGTTAATGAGTGGAAGTAGTCGATCTCTGGCTCCTGGATTTACGTATAAGATCAGTCGTTAAATTTAAAATGTATTTTTGCAAAATTAAATATCATGTAATAATATCGTTACATATCATGATTTAAAATAAGTGAACGTTTAATATTAACGTCGTCATTCTACCGTCTATCTTGGATTCCTTACTGAAACTAAATTTTAAATGTCATTACTGATCAAAAAAGTATTCACTTTTATTACATAACCTACCGCGCGAGCCTGAGATAAAACGCATGCGTTATCTTTGGTATCACACTAGATAGTTAAGTAAGTGTAGTGTATATGCCATTTTCTGATGACTTTATTGTTGCCGTGTTATGCATTTTGCTGAACAATTTTATTTTAATTAATAAAAAATAACATTTTAGTCATGTTATAAACGAATATGTTCCCTTTTCATGGAAAATGGTCGAGTAAAGATTGGAACTATTTTTGTGCGGATTCTCCCAAACCGAATTACACATGTCAATGACGACTGTTCATACTATAAAAATATGATGCATTGTAAACACACAAAAACACCTGATGTTTTGGTTATGTGATGTAAAACATAATCTGATTTTCGTGTTCATTAGACACTGAAAATTGAAAAAAAGCCTCGTTTCGTATCATTTCATCGAACTCTTTTAATATTGTCAGTATCTAATGAACACTCATATCAGATCCTCTCTTTATAGTTTGATAACTTTGGTATTGATATTCAGCACATCTGTGATATTCCTACATCGCTTTTTATTATATCGCAGTGAATAAAACTACCTAGAAGTAAAACCCAAAATGACATTTCTCCCATGAATTATCCTGAATATTACACCACTGATGCAAAAAATACGCTCCAAATAATGTTGACAACAAAAAGAAAAGAAATGCAATACCAAGTAGTCATGTTCATGCCTATAGTGGAATATTTCAATGACGTGTCCTTCTCCTATTTCGCAGTTTGCATCATGACCTTTTAACACAGATTTTATAATAAGTCACTGTCAATCATGGCAACAAATCAGACGCAATACAATTATCATTTACTCATATTTCTGCCTCTAATTATATTTTAATAGCATATCTTTCATACAACAAGTTGCTTAAGTCTCCCTTGCAAAATGGATTTAATTCAATATTATTTACTGGTGTTAAATAAAGTCAGGCTTGTTTATGCTCATGTCTCTAAGAAAGGAGCTGGATTTCAGAATGGTTTTACGACAATAATAAAAAGGTCCCCTATATTTTTCCAAAAAGATGGATTGTGTTATGAATCCGTTACATGCTTTTTTATGGAAACAAAACAAGACTGATGCAAAGATAAGTCACCATCAGGCGTGACTGCGCCATGAATAAGACACAACAACATTTACTAATGTTATATAAATAAAAATGGCATTTTATGTTCTACCAGGTAGCAGGTTTTCTGGTCGTCATATAAACAGAACAATGGAACCTATGATAGCTTACTCTTCTACAATGATGCTGAATTTAAGAACCATAACAAGCTGCAATTAACTACGGTCACAAAACAAACGTTACCTTGGGTATTGTCCGGGTGTGCTCTTGTGCTGTGCATTCTTGTTTTCGGATATTATGAAAAAAATGCATTAAGTCAACACCAATCGTGACTGCACGTTTTGAGGTCATGTGAAACCTCTTACTCATGTTAAATCATAAACAGTGACGTGTGTCAGCAATTTGCTTCTTTTCTAAAGGTCACATATTGTCTGCTTCTCATGTTTTCTGCTCGTTATATGAGCTGTGTGTTGTAAACTTGAGGAAAAGAAATACTGTACATTTAACTAAAAATGTCGACAAAATCTGCTTGGGTTCAGTGTCTTTTACACATATTGTTTTATATTATATAACTTATGCAAATATTAAGTCATTATCAGTCTTGACTGGGAATAGGATGTGAAACATACAATACCATTTGCTAATGCCGTGACATGAAGACTTGCGTGCGTTTATTCTGCCAGGTAGCATGTTTTCTGCTCATCATAAACACAGAATAATTGACACAAGATACCCCAATGCTCTTATAAGCGACTAGATTTAGTACCAACTAAATTGCCAATTTTACTACGCCAATTTCCTTAAAATGACCTTGTCGTTTTGCAAAAAAAAAACGAGTTGCGTTAAGTGTCTTCTTCATCAAAGGTGTTGGGAGATATCTGCCCTTTTAAAGTTTTAAACTATCACTTACAAGGTACAAATAATGACTGCATGCGTGAGTACCGGTTAGCACACCTCTAGAGAACACTTTGGCCATCGAGTGGTTGCTGCCTCCAAGACTCCATGGTTAAATCTAGTAACCGTTGAAACATTTCATTAGCACAGTAAGTAGATTATTGTCTGGTTTATTACTGCCTGAGATGTTAAAGAAGCAATGTAGCTGCAACATCAATGCAATTGAAGAGAAGAGTGAAATTTAGTAGACAGAAACTTCTTCAATATGTAAGCAGATAGATTACGAATTAAGGTAGACAAAATATAATTCTTTACCTCCAATGAAAGAGTATCAAAATTAGGGTTAAAATTCTTCAAAACTGGTGGTTGAGGGTTCGATTACCGGTATGGGCACAAATGGTCAACATTTGTTCATGATACTTTTTCACTTTTACTATAGTTTTTGCATCACTCTACCTGATTTAGAAGGAAACATTATGATTTTAAATGTTGTTTTTGTGAATGAATTTTAATTGTTAGATTTGTGCTAAATTTGATAACAAATTCGTTACCTGATATATTCAATGTCCAAAATATCAAAATCATGTGGTGAAATTGTTTATTTATTTTGCAGCATCAACCAAAATACTGTATAGAACATTTTGGGCAATTCTGAAATTAATCGTCTGGCTATCAAGAGATCGCTGATTTTTGCCATTAAGTCGGGAAAATCAGACTTTAACGAGATGGGTTTGTAAACAATAAATTACATATTTGGGACAGTTACATCAAACCCATCAAGTAACATGTTTGGTTGTTTTGTCTAATGTTTATCATTGAGATGGTACTATATATCAATTCTCTTCCCTTAACGAGGATATAACAGTATATTTGGAGTTTGCTTATTTATATAAAAGAGACACATTTAATAATAGTTTTAAAAAACAAAAATATCCATAAATTCTAAATTGGATGGATAATATTCTTAAAATGTGTCATACACGTCAACGTTTAGGTATGCAACACAATAGTTGTGTGAATTTTCAAATTCTATATATTGTCTATTGCACTTGCTTTACCTTAAGATACACGTTTCTAATATATAAACTTATGATTTGTAAGAAGCAATGGACCCAAATGACTGCGAAAATGTAGTTATTTTCCCTGCTGTCAATTTAAACAAATTCAAACCGTTTCATCTGATATGTCTATTATACGAAAATATGAAAAGGTCCTATTAGTATTACGCCAGATATTAAGATTAAAAACACAACACAGACGTAAATAAAAGCAATTTAAATGTTAAAGTGACATAAACACGTAGACGAGATAACCTTATAGAAAACAGTTACTGCCTCGGAACGGTCAGTGAAAATGGATGCTTAAAACCGTTCATAGAAGTGTACCGTCGCACTTCCTGGTTGTGTGTGCTGTTGTTGTTTTTTCAAGAGAACGGTCGTTGTAATGAAACCAAATTAATTTAAAACAAAGCGCCCCAAGGGATGACATTTATTAAGTAAATACGTCATACTAAACAAATATTGGGGTTGTTTCTGATTTTAAGGCATAAAGTTATGTTGTGATTATCTCTCCCTCTCTTTCTATCGTTCTTTTCTTTCTTTCTTTCTTTCTTTCTTTCTCTCTCTTTCCCACTCTCTAAAATAAATCGAAGGAAAAAACTATTTTAAGTTGTCAACAATAATAAGATTACAAGATTTCAATAGTTGACATTAGGTGCCACTGAGCTCTTTAGTTTCGAACGATACATTAAAAGCTTATGACTTACCTTAAGATTAAAAAAACGCATTCTGTTTGGGTTTTTTTCTTAAAATAATAATTAATAATTACAATAAAAATGTGGGAAAAGACACTGCATATGAGACATTCAATTTCATTCGCTAAAAATAATAACAAACCATCTCTCTTTACATGTAGGACGGGAAACCCGCTCTAAAGGCAATATGTCAGCACCCATGGCCTCGTCAAAACATCGAAAAAACTGTTGTTATTATCTGTATTGAAAATGCTTTGACAGCTGTATCTCCAACAAAATATAAAACGTAGATCGATAAATAGTTATAAGTTTAGTTATATTTTATAAGACGAAATAATCATATTCACTAAACCAATGAATTTTAAGAACAAAAATCGAGGAGTTCGGCTGAACAAATAGGTTATCGTCCTGGTTACGAGTATTCTAAGGGAGTCAAAACTATAGAATATTGATCAGCGATGAAATTATTTGTGCTCTCATGTTTTGCCAGCGTCGTTGACAAGATATGATTGTCAAAGTTTTATTAAATTCCCTTATGTTGCTTCAAATTTAAATATTTGATAAAACTTTCAGTGAAATTGTGGCCTTGGTATAACCGACGTACATATCTAAAGCATTGTTTTGATGTCTGTTTTCAAACACACACTCACATAATTTGCAATGTTAGATATATATAATGACAAAAACACTTAAAATAAACAAATGATTTCCCAAAAACTAATGAAGTATTAAATGTTTTTCTGTAATTTATCACTTACGATGTGTATTTATGACGTGCGTGGACAGCAGTATGCATGCCACTATCACTACGATGTTCATTCACCTGATTCAGTTTTCAAGACTGGATGGTATCTGGTACCAGTGAAATCTTTCAAGGTCTCAGCAAACCGGTTATTGTCCGGTTACTAATGCAAGGAAAGTAAAGACGTGTCAACCTTTAACATCAGTTAACTGAATAAAGGTAGAAGTATTGGACGGGGACTTGAGCAGTATGTAAACAAAAAGTGAATTAAGGTTTTTCTTTACCTTTGTTTTTGCCGTTTACAGAATGTTTTTTGCAACCCTTTCCAAAATGCATTTTCATTGTTTTATGTGAAAGCATGAATAAAGTGAATATTTTAGAATTTAATTTTAGACGTAATAAAGTTCTTGAAAGAGACAGTCTTTTATGAAAAATACACCTTTTTCAAAAACGCAGTACCGATAAGTGCTCACACAACCAATGAGTGCTGACTATAGAGAATAAAATAAATTTTATTTGATACAACTACTTTGGCAGCGTCTACGCTGTCAGTCATGTTGTTTTTTTCTACTTGATTTGTGTCAAAATTATGAAAAGTAGTGTGTTGAATCGAGTATTTCGGAACTATTAAAGTTACACACTTAAAGTATTTCTGGCACAGGGGCCAGAAAGGTATGTCTGCAAGCTATCATCTATTGAAATAGTCGTCATTTGTGAGTAACACTGTGTCACTATCGGTTTATAAATCGGTTTGTGAAAACGAATTCTTGTATTGGTATTAATATATTGGATACAGGATAAAAAGAGGTCTTTTATAACTTCGATGTATTAAACTGTCATTTTCTTGTACGTTGAAGCTTTCAAGATAAAAACAATGAACGTATTTGTGTGTGTTGATCTTTTGTCTGCAAAAAAATCCTCGATGTTTTAAGAGCATTGGTTTTTATGTACCACGTTAACATCTGGTTTAAAACAAACACAATTATGTCAAAATGACAACATTTTGTAAAATGAAGCAGAACGTCATGTTTGTTTAAACTGTTTAAGACAGCGTGTCTGAAATATATAAACAGTCGTTGACTTATCTACTCTCCTCGTTGTAGCATCAGTGTTGTCTTTGTCCTTCCATTGAAGAAAGTTATGGAGCGAAAGTTTATCTTTTATTTATTGCTTTTTTCTGTTTTTAAACCCCATGGAGCGAATTACAAGATGTCACGCTCACTTATATTTTTGTGAAACTTTACACAAATAAATCGGCCCATAAAATGTGTTTATTTTAACCAAGAAGATGACATGATTCCATATGGAAGTCAAATAAACCTTACAAAGCATAAGTTTATAACCTTTTAACTTGGGTTTACGTCTTATGAATCACTAATATTGTTGTAAAACAATAAAACGTTGGCAGCAATTTTATCGTTTACAAACAATAAATATCGTTATCTTTAAATCAAATTCTGCAACAATTTGTATTACATGCCTGGTCTAAACTGTCACCAGGACACAAATACCAAATTTGAAATCAACATACATCTACGTTGACAAATTACATTTCACTTGTAGATATTTTAGGTAATTTATAAAACAATATATTCGTATTGTCAATTAATACGTCAATACAAACAATACCAGCTTTAGCCATGAGTTTATATTCAGTAGATCCATTATCGAAACTAAAGCTAACTATCTAATGACAACCGTTGGTTGAGGTATAGGATTGAGAACTCGCGGCTCCTTTATACAATATGTTACTTGCCGATCTTTTGATGAACTGTGTTTTAAGTCGTTTTTATGACCTATGATGGCGATTTGTACGCAGATGTCACACGTTTAGCGAATTACTTTAACAATAAAACGTTTATATACATCAGTAAGATCTCTAGCAACTGTATTCCTATAACAGATGTTTGTGAAAAGAGAAAACAATTTTGAGCTTGTGGTCAAAGTCCAGGGTTATTGAAAGTCCTAAAGTGGAATCAATATTTGTTCATACCAATTTACAGAGCAACTAAATAACTATTGACCCTTTGTCGCAATATATTTGTTAGTGTCTATGGATGGCTCGGTAATTTTAGAAAAAATACTGACATGTCCTTATTGCTGTTTATTACGTCTCATTTACGTCATGCAACCATAATTTTGTTGTCTGGGTGCCTGGAGCAGAAAAAAGTAAAAATTGTTTGGCTTTTAAAGTTTTCCAGGCCGGAAAAGTCCGTTTTGAAGTTACAGCATACTGCTTTTGATATTTGATATTACAATGACTATATGTTTAAGTGTTTGATGAAACATTTTGTTCGATCTGCCTTCATTTATATTATGGGTGTTGTGTTGTTGTTTTGTTTTATTATTAGCGTCATGTAATGTACTTATTTTAAAATATCAAAACAATTTGGTTTTGGGCGATTTGTGGTTTCAGAGCAGTTTTCCGAAAAAGTTTAAGGACAACTATTCTTGATAGAAAAAATAAGCATTTTAATTTTAAAAAAGGCTTTAAAAAAGTATGTTTCGTCTTTTTGCTTTGTTTTTATTGTGTATGTGTTGTTGTTTTTTCGCAAACAAAGAAAAGAATGTTTTGTATCCAGTAATGGAACTGAGTGAATAATTAATTGTACTCAAAGTAATAGACATTTTATTAAATCTTTGTTATTTGTTAATCTTGTAATGGTGGTTAAATTAAAGAATAAATAATATAATGCTAATAGATAATATTATGAAATTTGGTTTAACGTTCAAATCTTTGAAAATAAAACTATATGACATCTTTTTAGTTTATCTTGATAAATATTCATTCATTAAATAAAACCGTAACATCATTAATTAATGCAAATGCTCTGTCTAAAAACAACACTCATTTTATTTAATTTTCTTGTAATTTTTCATTATGTTTAATTCCTCCTTTTGCGAAAATATATTATTAAAAATATTATTAATTCGCTGCTTTTATATATATTTTTGTTTAAACATTAGTTACAAGCTATTGTCAAGATTACACTCTTAAACCGTGTGCAGAGAAGGGGTGTATAACTTTGCTATTTACATTAACATTATTATTTACACTTGCATTGTTCCTTGCCAATGTTTCGTTCCAATGCACTATGCCCAGTCTATACAGCATGTGTAACCATTTTCATTTGTCATTTTCTTTCCTGTGTATTGCTTTAGTCCTATGATAATATATTATCTTCCTCGAGGGTACAATGAATAACTGTTCTGTACATTAGCTACAAATATCTTTAGCGAAAAAAGAGAATTTCTAACGAATCGTGAGAGAGGGGAAAGTTTATTTCTCTTCTGTTTTTTTATTTTCCCTATGATCACAGTTACAACACTCAAGATCGTAAAGTTATACTAAAAAAACGTTGTAAAATGTAACATTTTTGTGAGAAAAAAGAAACTAAGAGTGTGTGCCGTTTGATGTGAATGTTATGAGGGAAACGTTTCTAACGTTCTATATTATCAAAGACAATATGTCAATAGGTAATAATCAAATAATTGGAATGAAGCTATCCGGAACAGCAATATTTTTCTCCGTTTGCGTAACATATGCAATAAAATCGCGCTAACTCTTTATATTTACATGTCGTAAATTGTTGCCAACATTTGCTACTATCATATGTGCTGACTGAGATACCTATTGTATGAAAGGTTGTCTGGTAGCTCTCAATCAACAAAAGTTTGACTATCTGGGAGCATTTGAGCTGACACCTGTTCAAATCGCGCACCGGAGCATGTTAGGCAGTTCTGAGGTAAAGAGTTTTTAGGAAAGCTGCATTATTTATATGTCAATAAGAGACTGGAAAAGGAGAAAAAAACGTAACTAAGCATAATTCCCTTCCCAAGCGCCAACGGGTTAGAGGCGAAGAGATTATCAATCATTATTACTATTATTATTTTAGTCATTATATCTAAAACTTGAATTATAATTAGCCATAATTTATTATTATTATTATTATTATTATTATTATTATTATTATTATTATTATTATTATTATCATCATCATCATTATCATCATCACCAATTTTATTATTATTATTATTATTATTATTATTATTATTATTATTATTATTATTATTATTATTATTATTATTATTATTTCCTGCTGATTTGTGTATAGAATAATTTGCTTTGATAGAAATTTGGTTTTATATTATAAAAAAGAGATCATGTATAATTATCAGCAGCCAGAAATACCCCAGAAATACTATCAATATGACATGCCCTTAACAAACATTCACATGTATGGCAATTTAATTCGATTCGTTAAATGAACGTATACGGTAATGTTGTCGTTCCCGAAAATAAACAATTATTCACGAAATTCGGAATTACGATCGATTTTTGAAAATTAATCGTAATGAGCTGTCCTCTTGTGCGTTTTATCCAAACGAATTTAAAATGATTTACTTGTCATTTCGAACTTAAATACAACTTCGTTATACATGTATTTGGATTTCTAAGGGACCGCACGTATCCAAGGCGTGAGTTATGAAATGTTCAGACTTTTGCCGTTTTTTTCCTTGTGTCTTAAAAAAATAAAACCGAAAATTCAGCAACAGATACAATACGATCCGTTCTTATGTTACTTATGCACATGTAAGCTAAAATACCCGCTGATGTTGTAATTTTAATTGTATACAAAACATATCATTTCCTTTACAGTTCGCTGTCTCGTGTATTATATGTATGTTTTAAGTTCAGTTCATTACACATCTTATTTTCTTTATTTGTTATTATGTTCATTTTATTATATGCTTGTATTTGCTATTAAGCTTTAGTTATATTTTAATAATATATTAACAATTATTTGTATGACTAAAATAAATAATTAAATAAATAAGTATCAATCTTTTTAATTGATTCCGATTAGTCTTTCTACAGCATAAATGACGTCATTCTAATTAACATAATTGTGTCGATGTAATGTATTAAAACATTTAATTAAATCTATAATGTCATTTGGCTTTATAATTTATAAGTTTTTTAATGTTTAACGCATATTTGGTTTCCAACACACATGGGAAGTAAATTAATTCTTTTTGCGAATTTAAGAGTGATATTTGACAATTACTTAAATAATCCTCATTTTATTTCCAACTGAGAATTACCGATACGAAAATAATCACCGTAAATAATTGTTACAGAACATAAGCAATGCTGTGAAGAGATTAAATTGTTTATTTGTATTTCATTTTTTATTTTATGTTACATTCGACAGTTTGGCACTAACGTTATGTTTTTTCTATAGTAAAAAAAACTGACTGTTGAGGACAAGCAAATGTGTGATGTTTCTTTGCTAAATATAATGTACATTTACCGTTTTGATGTAAAAATAAAGATTATCAAGACATTAACGTAGTCAGACTAATAAATGTGTTACAAGAACAATAGTACAAACAAAACTCTCCAGGATATTTTTTTCAGTTTTCATCAAATTATTTAAAACATAGTGTTCATATAGCATTGCTTTTGAGTAAGATTTGCAGGTGTGTTTGAGCCACGCATTATATTGATAATATTGAACTTTTGTCAAAAATGTAAGATAGATATTGCAAATTATATTTCATCTGGTATGACAACAAAAGATTTACATACACATATATATATATATGCGTGCGTGCGTGCGTGCGTGCGTGCGTGCGTGCGTGCGTGCGTGTGTGTGTGTGTGTGTGTGTGTGTGTGTGTGTCTGTGTGTGTGTGTGTGTGTGTGTGTGTGTGTGTGTGTGTGTGTTTTTGTGTGTGTGTGTGTGTGTGTGTGTGTGTGTGTGTGTGTGTGTGTGTGTGTGTGTGTGTGTGTGTGTGTGTGTGTGTGTGTGTGTGTGTGTGTGTGTGTGTGTGTGTGTGTGTGTGTGTGTATGCAGTACAAACATCTAGTGTGTTTAATTATAAATATATTTTAAGCTATATGTTTTGGCATCGCTCATGTTTATTGTGTTTATCTATTTGATATACATGTATATGTGTTGACTCCTCTCATGGTTTGTGTTTTGTTAGATTGATATGCAGATGTATGTATTTACGTCACATATATTGCGTTGTCTACTTGTATTGTGGGCCTGCGGCCTATAATTATCAATTAAAATAACTAAATTGAATGTAAGTGGTCAATTACGATTAAGCCAGTAAAAATTTAAAAAAAAGAAATATTGTTATTTATTAAAATGCCTGCTGTTGTATCATTGTGACCCGAGCTAATTACACTGATAATGCTCTCGATATTAGATGTTACAATTAGATCTGTATAATGCCTTGCGCTGAATTGCATACTGGGAATCGTGAATGGAGGCCGGAAGTCTGTAGGTTTTGTATCATAAATCCTAACCAAACTTGAATTATTGTATCACATAGAATGTGTTAGGTACTGAAAAAAAATGCTGACCTAGAAAAAGAAGCCATGATAGGAACTGTTTTAGAACTGCGTGTTCTTACTAGACCTACCTTAAGATGCCGTTTCCTGGTTGGATCGAGCCTGCTTTTTATTGCTCTCCACAAAGAAGGACGATAAGAGCAGTGCTTACAACATGTTGAGACGTGTTTTTCAAGGCGGCTTAGGGTCGAAATGAATTAAACATTGGCTTCTTTGAAGAGAGACTTTCCTCATGGATGCCAGCTGAAACACCAACAATAAAATGTTAGAAAATGCATAAACTACCTACTGTGAAAACGTAATGATTTTGTTTTATTGGGACGACCGAAGCTGCGAGAAAATGTTCCGATAATGATTTAATGTTATACTGACAAGCACGCATACGGGACCACTTACGACCGAAACGTAAGAAGTCGTAAATAAGGCGTTAAACATTGCCTTACTATTCTCTCACCATTCTATAACGATTTCTTTATCTAAAGTCATGCATTTACATTATGAAACTAATCAACAGATTGTGAAGTTTATCGTAAGGTCTGTTTTCTGACTTATTTCAAATTAATAATCATATCTGACTTAGATTTAGAGATTATAAATATAAATTGTGTTGCCATGGGGAAAGAGTTATTACCAAGACAAGTCGTAAATATGCATAGATTAGTGAATGTCGCAAAACAACATAACTTCTAATTGTGTAATTACATTAATTCTCGAAGCTTTTAAGTGAAGAATGTATATATTACAATTTAACAGTTTCTTATTAAAAGTTATAGAAGTGAACGTAAGAAACATGCGTGTTAATAAACTTTACAAATACGTATAATACTGAAATATAATATCGTCAAAACAATTCCTGATAGGAAACCATTTTAAGATTGTATATCTAGGTCAGTATCTAAATGAAAATTCCGAGAAAATTGTAGTTAAAGGGAAGTAACCACTACGCAGTTACTTGTGGGTTGATAACTAAAGGGAAATAACTTTATTAAGACTTCTTAGCTAATTTCATAAGGATTGTCTACCTTATTTGTTAATTTAAGGTTTTCCTAAGTTTGGAAAGTTAAAAATCCATGGAGCGTATTAGGGTATGCTATTACAATTCTTTCAGAAATGAAAAAAAAACGTTTGTTTGTTTGTTTTGGTTTTGTTTTGTTCTTGAAATACATTGCAGCGACCATTTATGATCATTATAGCAACATCCAGCTTTTTGGTGGAGGAAGACCCCAGACACATGTCTGGATAGAACCACCAGGGCACAGCAAATCAGCTGGAAGACCTTTTCACATTAAATTAATGGTTGTCACGATTCAAAAAATATTAATAATGCCAATAAAAATATCAAGACAACAAATTTTGGGCATAGAATTATCTAAATATGTCAACTGTGTGAACATTAAAACTCAGAGTTAGAGTAACTGGCCAAAAACATTATATACCTACAATATAATGTGAAAGCCCATTTACATTTGAAATATAACGTGAAGGTTAACAAATTTTAAAAGGTTACCGGTTTTGTTAAATATGCTTAAAATAATATATCTGAAGTCACAGTGCAGTTATTGTAAATATTACATTGATGATAAGAAGGTCATTATCAATTTAAATAAAACATAAGCGATAGAACCAGGAAGATGTGGTTCCTGTCCAAGTAGGGGGGAAAACTTTTAAGTGAGAAGGTCTTCCGGCTGACCCGCGGCTCTGTCCATTTATCTAAAATCTTCCTTCTCCTACGCTGCACATTGCTATAGTGACAATAATTATGACGATGAGATGAATCTTAAAAGACTAGTGTGAACAAATTAACATATGATCTAAGATACACAAAGAATATAGACGCCCGTGGCGTAGTGGTAGAGTCGCCGATTTATAACTCCAGTGACTGCTAAGTGTGTGTTCGAGTCTTGATTGGAGAAAAAGACAATGTGGGAAGGTCTTTCATCTGATTTGCGGTGCGCCGGTGGTTCTACCCAGACATTTGTCTCGGTTCTTTTTTCACCTAATTACTGGACGTCGCTATAATCATAATTGGTCGCTGCGATGTATTTCAAAAACCAACAAAAACAAAACAAACAAAAAAACACATAGCATGACTGCATGACGGTAGAGTTAACCAACAAGTCTTATTAAGATCAAAGTAATACGACATCAAAGTAGCATCATGCATGTTTTAATAGTTTAGTAGGCTTTAACTTACTAGCTGACAACAATAATATTGGCAATTGAATCCTAAACTTTAGCACAGTTGAATTATTGCAACATGCGTGGTCTTTTGCAAATACTGTTTTCTATCCATTACTATATTATTGGTTTTCGATATATCTTTGAAGGATCACTTATAAATACTGCTACTAGTGATAAAGACATTAAGTGACTAACGGTAAACACCATTACATATTATAAGCTTAAGCTGTTTAAAATTTAATTGTCAATGTGCTTGTTACATTGTCAAAAGGAAAGTTAGCAATAGATAAATAAATAAATAAATAAAACAAAAAAAATAAAATAAATAAACGAAAATTTATAAACAAACAAAAACAAAAAGATGTACAAAAAAATTAGTTTCATTTGAATCTAGAAGATCTGGTCTAATAAACGGCGTCTACATTTTAATACATAGCCACATGAAAAAGTGTTCACGTCCCAGGCGGGCAAGGTTTTTGAAAGAAGAGCATTTTTTTTAATATTCTTGAAAGAGGATCGACCCCATATCAAAGCTCTAGCTTTTTTCTTTCTGAATGGAAGATTTGCAAATTTTTACTATAAGCCCTGGAGGATAATTATGTGTTTAGACAGGTAAACTTCATAGTACAATCTTCATAGAGTTCCGCCAAAATAATATACATACCAAATATCAAGGTACTTGCTTTTGTGTTAATCTGGTCAGTTTCCTAAAAGCATACGAGCGTTAATGAAGACCTTAATTAACTCATGTAAATACAGTGTTACTGCTTCACAACAGTATCTGTCGACTTAACAAGTTAATACTTTTCCTGTCACCGGGATGACAAAAAGTAGTTTCATGTATTTCTTTGATCATGATGTGAAATGAAGGGCAAAGTCGAATAGTTTAAATCCTGTAACAATAAATTGTCAAACTTAAAATTAAGTGTATCAATTTGCAATGGTGGATCCGAGGTGGGGTGGGCTGGGGGATGGGGGAATGCACCCTCCACCAACCAGGTTAAAGAGTAGAGTTGTGCAAACACATACATTTAAGCTTTAAAAATACTAAGCTTTTCAAGTAATTTTTGTCTGTTGACTACTTAGGTCGAAGTTAGGATCCCTTAACAGTGTATAAACATTAAGTATTTAGTGGGATACAGTTGAATGGATCTGGATCTACCCCCCCCCCCTCCCACCAAACTTTTCTGAATCCGCCCCTGCCAACCTGTACAAACTAGATGCAAAAATTATTTGAAATGCTTTGAGTTTCTTCCAGAGCACAAAGTAAGAACATCCAGTGGTTCATGGTTCGTGTAAATGGGATACAGCGGATACAGCGGTAATTAATCCCGCGGTAAAGTGGGTCAACAGGTCTCGGTTTTCGACCTTCAACCTTCTGCTTATCAATGTCCACAACATTAAAAGCTGTGTTGTATTATTTGACAGGGGACAGTCAATCTACTTTACAAATATATATATATATGGCTGTTTATGTCATTGACACAAATTAAGACAACTTTTCCGAAGCTTTGAACACCTCGGTGCTTTTAGCGCTTCCATTTTAAAGCGACTTCGTAATAAATGGTCAAATGGCATAATGTAAATATTTCTTCACAAGAGCAGAATTCATTGAGCCAAATCATGAAACTAAATAATATATTACTTCTGATCAATAGATAAGATGTGAACACGTTGTCTTTCAAAACATCGTATTGTCATTTTTGGATACTCAATAGCATTGCGCCGCATTTGAGCTATTGTTTAACCGTTTTAACTTCAGCGACCTAGTGTCTCCGAACTGCACATGTTGTTATGTCATGTGCACATGTTAGATATAAACAATAGGCTGACTGTCTCGATAGTATACAATAATTCCAGTGCTTATATAGTGCGGATCGCGAGGATTTATGTGTCGTGTACATAGGTCAAACTGTAAATCTAACTATGTTAGGATCACGCATTTTGATTTGTTATGAAGCTGAAATGATCATTTTGTTTATTTATGAAGACAAAATCCATAATTGTCCTTTTATTACATTTTTAAATTCGAACATCAATACGAACAAATTGACCGTCGCAGTCGGAAATATAACAGCTACACAGATGCGAAAGTCAAATCTTTTATGTTAATAATATAAAATGTTATAGGATTATTAATGCAGTTAACAAATACAGTTAGTCGTATTTTGTCCGATTAAATTCTTACAGAACCTGGTTTCACGGGATGCTTATATACTTATGACATTGCTAGCCCACAATGGTCCCATAGACGATCACCGGTATGTCCTTACATGCCCGTGTCATCGTCGTCATTCACATGAGACATTTAGAATTTTAGCTTTAAGGAAATGTATGGTTGTCGAGCCTTTTATATCATGTGCATATTGTACAGATGTTGATAGTTGATTATAGTACGAGTTGTATTGTTTGTATATAATATACTTGTATCAGTTTTAACTCCCGATGCAGGTGCTTGCTGTGAGTTGTCTCACTTGGAATTGATATTTTCATTTAAACTATTTGTTTCCGAGGACAACCTCCAGGAAGTGCGAGGTTGGAGTGCTCCACAATCCTGGTTTAAGCACCCCAGTCGGTCTTTTAGCCGACGGACGTTCCAAGGCGGTAACCGCTATTTTTTCTATTTGTGTGTAATGTCTCGTCTCTGTGCATTTGTCACTTTTGCATTAACCTTTTATACCTTCGTCTAAAGGTAGTTTGAATTTAAATACACTTTTTTAAATACCTGTATGAAAAGTCCATTACCGTAGATAATCGTGTGTTGTTCCAAATAATGTCCATCTATCTAAAATTAATATTTAAATGTAGGACTATTTTTGTCGCATAGTACCGAGCCTAACTGAGTTAAACTGGTCATAGAAATCGTGCGATTTGAATATGATAGTTATAACTATGCGTTCGGTGCAAGCACACTGAACACAATAACATAATACTTTCAGTAACCAAAGTGCTCAGAAGCGCTGGTTAGGGTGTTAGCTGTACAAGCTTTAGTGATCATAGTATGCGGCATTGTTCATTCATAAATATGTATTCCATGTATATCTGAATTACACAATTTAATGAACTTCCAGTTTAAACACACAATACTATTTTAGTTATCATTTGAAGCATGCCTTGGCACAATTGACGCGTCTAGTCTCCTTAGACATGCATAGTTGTTCTGTACATGCACTACTTCTTCTTAGGCATGGATAACTGACCGCGAGTAGTCAAGACACCGTTCAAAAATGCCTTTGAATCAATTCATAACATGGTACCCCACTGTATTCAGATGTGCAAGACAATCGAGAACTTTGGCCTTAATAAAGCGACAAAACAATATAAAAAGACAGATAAACATTCTCTGATGTCAAAGTTTTAATGTTAAGCAATGCATCGGACCTGGTTGCGCAATGAATAACGCGTCCGTTCCTTGTTGATTGGGGGGGGGGGTGCGGTTGGCCGTATCCGGGAAATTATTGTTATATATCTTGATGCAGGTTGTAAGTAATTTGTTTCGATATTTATTTTAACGAGATGATATAATATTAATAATAGCAGCAGCAGCAGCAGCAGTAGTAGTAGTAGTAGTAGTAGTAGTAGTAGAAGTAAAAGTAGTAGTGGTAGTAATAACAACAACAACAACAACAATAATAATAATAATAATAATAATAATAATAATAATAATAATAATAATAATAATAATAATAATAATAATAATAATAATAATAGTAAAACAATAATAATAATAATAATAATAATAATAATAATAATAATAATAATAATAATAATAATAATAATAATAATAATAATAATAATAACACTGAGGAGGAGGAGGAGGAGGAGGAGAAGAAGGAAGATGACAAAAATACGAACAGGAGGAAAAGAAGGAAAAGAAGAAAAGAAAAGAAAAGAAGAAATGTCACACAAGGAACAAAGGGGAAACACTACGGCGGCATCTGTTGCAAACTCTGTCAAGAGTACTCCTACTTATACAAATTTTCATTACTTCGTCGCTTTTCACGTGAACAATTTAAAACGTTCGATTATTCATGCGCTTGAACAATCATGTTTTAAATATAAACGAACATTACCGTACATATGCCTTTATACAAATCTACATAAAAACAGATAATGTTAGAAAAAATCAAAAATTTCATGCTTTGCTTTGTATCTAAAAATCAATTCCAATGTTTATGTTCCTATCAATGGAGATGAATCACACTATACAAATACGACAAGGGTTACTCATGCTTTGGTGACGTACATATCAGATTTTGTGGCTTTGTATTCCTTTCAAAAGGAGTTTGTCTGACCAAGCCAAAAACTAAACATCTACCCAACCTGTGAAATAAGGGATGTCATTTCGCATTTTCAGTTCGCCTTTGACATTAGTATAAACATCAATAAAATAGAAACCACCTCTCTATTCCTTAACGACTACATAAAACAGGCATTAATATCCACGAGATTTGCATAAACAAAAGGCGGTCTCCTTTGATGTAGATCGGTAATCAAACGATTCGGGCAAGGTGAAGATCTCATTCGGACGTCAATAAAAGTTTTATGTGGGTGGCACAGGACCCTTCATCCAGGGTGGCAAACGAAGTTTTATGACACCACCATGACTGGGTCCACCCTGGGTTAGCTTTCAACCCCTGTAGAGAATGGTAGAATTAATGGATGAAGGGAGGTAACCCGCGCGCAGAACTAATATAAGCTGGATTCAATGATTACTTCCCTTCATTTAAATTGTTGGGGTCGCGGTTGTTGTTGTAGTTGTTGTTGTTGTTGTTGTTGATGATGATGATGACTCTTAAGATCACGTTATATCATCATCTGGGTGATGCGCTTTGATGTCGATGTCTACTTTTAGCAGAAGTCCCAATCGTTCTTATTTTTAAATTTGAAACAAATGACCATATAGCCTTATTTTAACGAGGTGTACAACTGCTCTATAATTTAAGTAGGATTAAAAATCGGTTGTACTTAGACTAATGCATTGAGTTTCTGCAGAAGTTCGGCACAAATACACCAAACAGGGGTCAGATATTGTTTGTAGAAATTACTTAATACGGGTACAATTATATTTGAACGTTCAATTCCACACTTCTAACAGAATTATCTAATGTCGTTTGGGAGGTTTTCCGGAACAACCGAGTGCGACTTTCTTAATCTAGCAGGTTTGTAATATCATAAGCAAGTATAGCGCTGGTATAAACATTCCCAATAACGAAAATTCGTTGGAGTTTTATTACTTTTAACGGAATCTGATGAAAAAAAACTTAGCCGTTTATGGACAGTTTAGAAAAAAGCAATAAAATCACTTTCATTTAGCTTGATTTGCATCATTACAAATTAGCTTTAGCGACATACATAAACAACTTTAGCCGCGTCTTAGAAATGTAATGATAATGACGTCACAGTTACGGAGATTACATGGGAACCGAAATATGGGATGCAGACGTCAAATATGTGTCGTACAACACGTAAGAGAGTACAACACGCTATTAACTTAATAATAAATAACAAGTAAAGAAGATGCAGCTTTTAATAAAAACAGGAAGTGCCGAAGCTTTTTGACAGACAAGGACCTTATATATTTATAGTTTTATCAGTTAAAAACATAACCGAATTAGTCTGAGACGGATTTCCGTTTGTAAAATCTAAATGAGACATCCTACATAATATCATCGAAACTGATTTTATTTGTTTGTTGCAACTGTTAACAAAATAGACTGCAACGCTAGTTTGTAAAGTTTAAAGAATATATTCTTGAAACTCCATTTAAAAAATCCGATGAGTTTTTTATAAAACAAGACGTCTCGTTCATATTCTTCATTTCACTTTTAAGCACTACGGGTTCTTTATCAAATTAAGCTTACTTAATTTTTATTTATTTGATCGTTATTATTTCTTTTCTATTTCATTCGTTTCGGCAAAGTGTGGCTTGCGTGAAATATGATCAATATTTATGATAGGAGTTGAGAGAAGCTTTCAATGAATAATTTTCGTTATTGGATTGATCACAAAGATATATATGCTATATCAAACAAGATTTATTTTAAATTAAGGCCAACTTCTGACAGCCAAAAAGCGGTTATCTTTGCCAAAGACATTATTGTCGTTTAGAATTCGTAAACTGCTGTGCAGAAAAGATAAGTTTAAAGAACGATAGGCCCGTTACTGAAAACACTTTATCTTTTCCTCACTGCATAAAATTAGAAGGCATGTTCATGCACATATCTTGAAAAAAAATATACACGAGACATCCTTCTGGGAATGTGCAGTCCGATGTTTCTAGATGACTTAAACTTCTGACAAAATAGACAACAATTTAATTAGAATACAGCGCTAGGTGATATTTGGAGGGCATAAATAACGGAGGACGGACCTACGTTCTGTTGTTATTTGACGTTATGGTGATTGACGGTAGAACCACGACGTCATGCAGTCTGGCGGGAATTATTTAGTGCCCGCCGACTTCTCTGTAGAGAGTCTGTCAAATACATCATGTTTCGGGCAGATTTAAACCGACCACACAACTCGACCCTGGTTTTCCTCCACTCAGGCTCGTCTCCTCACAAACCGTGTATTTAACTTTAACTCAAAGTAATGTCATTTAGTTTTGGTCGTAAATAAACTATAAAGATCTTATTTAACAAACGGACCTCCGATATAGTTTTGGTATCTGGCTTTCTGCTCTGCTAAAAAAGGGGAAACAACTCGGGTTCGACGATTTTTTCTGAAGTTCAGATTTCAAATAGGAATATTGATCTTTGGCCAAGTTTTGTTGTTGCTTCTCTGCTGCCACCACCTCCGCCGCTGCTGCTTCTGCTGCAGTTATCAGTGCTGCTCTTGCTGCTGCTGATACTCTCTTCGGCTTTCTTTTATTGTTTATTTAAAGTTTTAAGTTTAAAGTTTTATTCATTTGTTGTTCTTTGTTAACATTTCAAAAACAAACATGAGCATCACAATAAAGTGTCTCATGTAATATGTATTGGTTGCAAAGATAAATTTAAAATACTTATATAAAACCCAGTTTTATTTTGAAACATCAATCAATAAACGTATTCAAACGATTCACGTTTGTATAGTATCTTATCAAATTAAATACAAATTCGATAAATAATACTGTCAACAAATATTTCGCCGGCCGGATATTGTGTTCTTTAAATGAGAGCCGTTGATGTACATGTATGTCTTCCATCACATGTATTATACTCAATGAATTCACAATAACTTCACATCACAATGTCACTTAATTTTAAATACTCTTGGTCGAATTGCTTTTTATGGAAATGGCAAGTGCCAGTGCTATGAATATAAAATCTAAAATGGAATCGCGTCAACTGTGACAAACACAAGCGTATTATTCTCTCCGCGTCCAAAAAAATGAATTACCAATTTTTAACATTATATTATCTAGCGTAGCATATGCTGTAACAGATATTTAATGAATCAATATAAAATGGTCTTAGTTTGTGATCATCAAATGTCAGTGCCAAATATTACTCTAAATATTCGAAAATGGATCCGCGTAGACTTGAACAAAAGCCAGCTTATTTTTATGTTTCTGCCCGATCTAACATTTATAAAGAAATTACATAATCTACAGGTAAATATTACATCATACGTCTTGCCTCTATATTATATCGAACTGTCTTGTACTTTTTAAGCAGTTAAAACAGTTTTCTAATTTGCTCTATTACAAAAATAAGCGAACAAAATAAACAACAGTTTTTCTTCATTGTATTTTTGGACGTAGCATAGGCTGTAACAGACATTAATTAAGTTACATAAAATAGTCCAAGTTTGTGATTATTTATTTTCAGTGCCATGAATTATATATTTTATCTCTTGTACTTTCTCGTGTGTTTGTGTTAAAATCAAGCATTCGTCCCCTGACTGTTCCGTCACTTGTGTTTTCTCTCTTACATAATTACCACTATTGGTATATTTTTATGTACTCATATGTCACCTATAGTGATTTGAGTAACTAAAGAATAGTTGAGTTTCTATAAATATACTAAAGTGGCCCCGCGTTAACTTGAACAAAAACAAGTCTGTTTTTGTATCTCTCTGTCTCTCTGAATTAAACACCATTTTTTTCTGTAATTGCATAAGAGATACCTATACTGTAATGATTACTCCATGTAATTGGTCTGAGTATGTAATGATTAAATGTTAAAAATTTGAATAACCTGTCTCATTAAACCTAAAACAAAATCATCAAATTTAAAAATGTATATTTTCCTTATCTTTTCTGTTGACTGTTTATTAATTGCATACATTTAGTGTTGTTTTTCTCTAAATCGTTCCTATCTATTTTATCATTGTATGAAGATGATAAAAATATTGATAGCTCAGCATATTTATCGCAACAAATTCATTTATACACCTTTACATATAATTAAACAAAAAAACGTTGCTAATTTAAATGAAAGTATATATAAAAATATGAAAATGCTGCAATGCAATCGCGTTTAAAAATAATTTGGTGAAAATATAAATTTAAGATGAATGGAGGGAGTGAGGGAAAGAGAAGAAGAGACGGAGTGAGAGGTAAAGAGAGTAAGGGAAATGGCATGCTGAACTGCTAATTTTTTATTACTTAAATGTGAATTTTCTCTTGATTGTCTAACCTGTAAAAAATACTCAACCAAACATAGTACCATATTTCAAAATTTAAGCTATCAAGTTAACGGAAGTAAATATATTTTCAGTTACAATTGCGGAATTGAAATGATTAAAAACATATATTTGGGTAATTATTTCTAAATAAAAAAATACTTTTTTCTGTGAATTTTCTAATCATTTTATTTGTTATCAACATAAAAAAGTTGAAGAAATATTTTAAGAATATAACATTCGCATATATTCGCATATATAATAAATCAAAAAGATTTTTTACTTTCTAATTATAATAAGACAAAAAATAAATAAATAAATGCCATTTCTTTATGTATGAATTGGGTGGTAGGCAGAATCTTAATTTTTTTTACCTTTTTATTGTTATACAGAGCAGTATACGCATTATGTGTCAGTCAATTATAAAAAATTATATTGTTTATATATCAAGTTTTATTTTGCATGACATAAGATAGATTATTTTATGACTAAACATGGTAAACTATTGCAACACTATATACATATACTATGAATGCTTTGAGAAATTAAAATAATGTCTACAAAGTTCGTGAAAATATTCAATTGTAAACACAGCTCAAATATTATTTTTAAAATTAAAAATAAAATTAACACAATGATAAAAGAACTTTTACGTAGGTGGTGTGTTTTGTTTTTGTAGTCGTTATTTTTTTACTGATTGCTATTTGATCAAAATTATTTGTAATATTTTATGAACGATTTTAACCTTTAGAGAAAATAAAATACAATTTCGCCCCTGTTTTATGTAGACCATGCCTCTAAATAAATAAAAATCAATAATCTTCTGATAAAACAAAAATAAACATTCTGACATTTATGTTAATAAGCGTGCATTTTGGCAATATTTTATAAAAATTATATATAAAGTATATATATAACTTGATATAATAGTAATATGTTCATGTGATAACATCAACATGAATACTGTATAAAAGTATTTAAACAAATTTAACTTGAGTTAACAAAAGCGTCATTTAAATGAAACTTATTTATTGTGCTTTTTTCTAGTGGAAATAATTATTTTCCCTAAAACAGATGTAAGTGCAGGGAAAATAGTATGCAGTTTATAAATATGCTTGTATGTTTGTTTGTTAATTGAGTTTTGCTTAAAATGAATTCACAAAAGGAGAATATGACGCGGTCTTAAAAACAGCAATGGAAATTTGCGTGTTTTGCAAGAATTTACCAAATTTAGTTCTTGCAAAAGCATGATAAATATTTCATAAAAAATTGTATTACTAACTTTAAGAATCTGTAACGCGGTCTTAACAAATTTTCGTGCCAGTGCTTTTTATAGACATATGTACATTCTTTTTTTTTATTTCAACAAGATAAAGTACCAAAAAGACTAAAAATTTATTTAATTCAAGAAAATCAGAAGCCGGGAAAAAGGGGAGTGCAGCTCTTCTATTTTATTTTCACACCAAACCATGTATACTCGGTGCACATTAGAGTCTTTTAAATGCGTTGATTCTATTCCAGTTGTGTAAAGTTGAGAATTATGGAATATATCACACATTAAAGAGAATTTCTCCTCACATCTGGAACTCTGTAAATATGTCATAGTTTTGAATCTTTTACTTGACGATGGCAAAAGAAGAAAGAAGACGAAAGAAAATGACACTGCTTAATTCTAATTTGAGAAATGATAATTAAATTGACTTAATTATATATTTAATGTTAATTAAGCACTGGTAGTTTTGATGTGTTTATGTATAAAGGGTTTTAACAGCCATTGTAATTGTTATTGTTTTCTATATTCGCAATTTAATCTAACATTTTATCTTACAGGTTATGGGTTTTCAAGTAAAAATACTGGCAATGTTTGAATCCAACTGATTAAAGAAGTCTTTAACTACTCCAGTGTGTAAATAAAATAAAACCATTAAAATCTTAAGCCAATCCAGTGTTCGAAATACTTTATTTCAAAACAATCCACTATAAAATATTTAAAAACATAAATGAAAACAATGGATTATTATACAAAGATGGCATGGCTATACATGTATATGTCTTTGCATATATTGTTTTCATTTATATTTTTAAATATTTTATTAAAGATAGGCCAGTATAGCTTTAACTATATATTATATACTAAATTATATTGTTATTTATATTGCGAACAGGATTTAAATGTAATCGCAAAAAAGCAAACACACACAAAAACACACAAAAACATTGAAAAGTTCATATAATCAAAGCTATACTCGCACATCTTTAATTTGTGTAGACCATTTGCACAAATACAAATCCAAAATTATTAACTAAATAAGGTTAGTAACAGATGTTTTTGCGTGTTGTGCGTGCGTGCGTGCGTGCGTGCGTGCGTGCGTGCGTGCGTGCGTGTGTGTGTGTGTGTGTGTGTGTGTGTGTGTGTGTGTGTGTGTGTGTGTGTGTGTGTGTGTGTGTGTGTGTGTGTGTTAAACATTTATCGCAGGATTGTTTTAATCCAGCATTCACAATTGGCGTATTAATGCAATGTCCGTTTGACAGATGGACTTTCTATTCAGTTATTTGACGTTCCTTTAAGCTGTTCGCAGGCAACTTACAGACAGTACGCAGACAGTTAAATATGGGTTTGGTTAACTAGAGAGGAATGGGTCAATCAATAAAATGTCTCATTGTAAACTAGCCTTATCTCTTGCAGGCATAATTTACATAAGATCTCTGCCAGAACTATTGGCGATAAACAATCGATTGCAAGACGGCAACCCAGGGGTCTGAAAATGTTGGAGAATTCGGAACAAGAACCGGTTTTCTGTCAAGTGTACGCCCATGTTTAACAGATATTGTGTATATTCTATCTCAGTGGCCTGTTGTTTAATATTGACTGTCCTGTGTGTGTTTATTTTTTTTACATTTCTTTGCTAAAGAAACATTGAAAATAGAAGAACTCATTGTAAAATAGTTTGCCATATAAATGCCATTATCAGAAGAAGCTTTATTCTATTATATTGTAAGTATAAGGCGTCTACTTGAGATAAAACTGTTCTAAAAAGTTGCTCATTGACGCAAAAGTATATTAAATGTGTTTATCCTTAAGTCCTTATCCTAAAACATCCTTAAATGTCACATAGTATTCTACAGTATTCAAATCAAAATTTGTTGGCATAAATAAAACGATATTAGAATGGCATAAAAAGGTTATGAAATTGTTTTTACAATAACTTTTTCTATTCGATCATATGGTGCAGAGTTTGTTAAATTGTTTTATAAATTTTCTTTTTAAAGACGTAACTGCCCTACTGAAGTTAGCCGTAAAATGGATTGTTTTTGAGACATTCTAAAAATAATTATAAATATTGAAAAAAAGGTTTCAGAAAAACAACAGTAAAATTTCAAAGTTGTTGTGCTTTAAAAAGGCTGACTGTACCTTGCTATTTGCAATATTTATTGTTCTGAAAGTATAAACAATATAACACAGATTTAAAGATAGTATTATTCAATTAGAATATACTCCCCTGTATTAAGGCTGTTGTTTTTTCTGTTTCCAAATATGTACACTGTCTATATTTTCTCATGAACCAAAATATTCACGGCTATTTGTGAAAGAGAAAGAATGGATACTAAAATAATGTTGACATAAGTAATAAGTTAATCAACTAATAGCACACAAATATGTTTTCTGCACAATGAATTCTCAGTATAAATTTATGTTTTTTGTTGTCAGATAACAGTTAACAAAATGGAAACTGTTATAGAAGAAGTACAGCCTGAAATAATATATTTGTTGATAACATTTCAAAATCAACAAGCTGGACAGATTGTCATTAGGCTTCATGAGTAAAACAACATGTTGAAACAAATCACAAATTACATTTTAAATTCTTTTATTATTTGAAAAGTAACGTTATTATCTGCTGGTATGTATAACTGAATGAGAAAATATGACTATAAAACCAGAAATATGGACCCTATGTCCTTTTACAAACACATCCAACATATTAAAATATGTTGGAAACGATATTTTGAAACAAAATTACAAATAATATTTGAATTTATTTCATTATTCGAAAGGTTATGTTATCATCTGCATTTTTGTATCACTGAATAAAAAATATGACAATAAAACCAGAAATATTACAACCGAGTAAACATCTGAAACCTTTGTCTTTTCACAAATACGCATTTATGTTTTTAATTATTAAGAAACAGTTGTGATGCTATCTTCATGTAAAAATTATTTGATTCAGACAGGCACAAAAACTGTGTATTATCGCATTTTAAATCACAAAACTTGCTTTTATAATGACCTCATCGAAACATTAAAAATGACAGCCTATTTTTATCAATGTTCTTACTTCAATTTATGTAAGGTCATCATTACAGTACTAAACTTAAAGTAAAAGAAAAAACATCGAAACGAAAAATGCCTTTTCAATATAACTTATATCTTGTTGAGCTGAAACTTTAAAATGAAAATAAAAATATCTAAATATTTAAAAACACTATTCTCAAAAACGCAGTTTTTGAATCGTTACTCTTTAACATTGTTTTCACATTTATTATTTACTTCAGAAAAATATAATAGGATAAAAACATATTCTTTCTTCTAGACCGCTATGTGAATTATATTAGTTGATTGGACTTTTGGATAAATATATTTTTACCATATGTACTGCCAAACAACGTTGATTTACTTTTGGTATCATAATTTATATTAAACATGCGCGCGCATTCGTACGCAGCCACGTTTGACCTACTTTTTGTTATGTTATAGATATCTGGAAAAATACTCATCACTGTACTCGCATTATTCGGACCACTATCTACTCGGCCAATGGATTCAACAGCAAATTTAGTTTCAAACGTCACCGTGTGTAATTGCTCTCACATATCATTTATTCACTAACATCAATTAAGAACTCAGTAACTTACCTGCATTGTTTTGAAGTATTTGCGTCCGTTTGTGTAACACAATAATCCATCAAGCACAGTCCACTTGAGCGTAATCCAGTGACACGAAGCACGCACACAATTAGTAAAAGATATAAAATGCAACATTATTGTTTCACCCGCTTAATAAACACCCGCGGTTATCTCTCAATGAACCCAACCAATTATTTATCAGAAAAGACCACAACCAAGATATAAAAGCTGTACAACCAACTTGTCGCCATTTTTATCTCCATCTTTTTATGCACATAAACGAGGGTTGTGAAGTTTGTCTTCAAAAGCTGAGAACTGTGTTCAAAATTGCTCCATATCCGTTATAAGCCTCTTCCTGTCTTCCCCCTAGGAAATACAACAGGCCGTTCGGAATCGAGGAAATTATTGCTGCTTTTAAGCATCATAAAAGTCACTATTCTATAGCGTATAAGTTGCAAAATATAGAGTAATAAAGATTTTCATGATACATTTAAAGAGATGCTCATTTTCTTGCTAACTACTTGTTTTAAGACGAAGGCGATGAGGTAGGTTTTTTATAATCATGATTTATAGAATTGGTTGAAAATGAAACCATGTTCTTCATTTATGTAGTTCAGCATATGGCATTTGTGGCACCAGACAGACCTAAAATTGAGCATGATCTGTTCGCTCCAAGCCAACTAGGCTTCTCGTGACCTGAACCTTCCCCCAGCCCTTTTCATTGCCGCATCATAAACTTCATTATCAGTTTTGTTTTTCCGCAGCTTAAGATGTTAATAATGAGCCACATGATTTACAAGACAACGATGGTCTGGGTTTTTTTCTGTTTTTCGCAAGATCATAAATCTTATGAACTTATAACGATTATTAGCAGGAGGCAGTCAAGGAAGTTTGCTGCACCCTTCAATATATCAATGTAATCGTTGCAAATCATCGTCCATCGGAGTCCTGTACGTTCGTTCACTGCCTATGGCTGTTCTCAAATAGTTTATTATAAGTTTTAAGTGTGTATTATATGCATGAATGCTTCGCGTCATATAGATAATGACATAGCGTTGGGAGACCTAACACATTTTATTTGCATTGCTGTGAAACTGTGACTTCGTTACGTCAAGCATTTACAACCGCCTAAATAATATGAAAATGGAGCTTAACTTTAACAAAAATGCCATCTTTCGCAATAAATAAACAAAACTAAATAAATAAATATTAAAAAAAAATAAATAGCATCTCTTTAAGGCCTTTGATATATATTCTTGACAATAACTAACAAGCCTAATTTGTAACAGTGTATACATGAACTTTATGACTATCAGAGCATTTAGCTTTAGAATAAGTCGTTATAAACGTATGGCCACCAGTGAAGAATTTATATTTTGAAGTATCTTTGCGTTGAGCAAATAAATGTCGGATTTCAATGTCGTTTTCTTAAAGACATGCGATAGCATCAGGCATAGTATTCTGAATGCCATTTTAGAAGGACGCTCCTTGACATAAAACTGTCTGTGTTCATTTATATTTCAGGTGAATGTTGAATTCTACGTGGGAGAGAGGGATATGTTGGTGTTGTGCAGGCACATGTTTTGCAAAACGTGAATGAAGACCAAGCCCTCAGTTTGTTCGGCTGCAATCTTATAGACATTTTACCTTTACTAATTTGATTTAGTATTTTTATCTCTGTCACCTTTTTTTCTTAGTTGTACCTTTTATTTAATTGTTTTGCAACCTTATATATTTCTTGACCTTATATTTTTCACCATATATATTTCCGGTGGAATCTTGCTGTCATTTTCTGACTACTAATTCTGAGAAGCTCGTATTTTCCTTAGAGTAAGTTTTAATGATATTTACACAGTTTAGAAAAAATATTTAAGGCAATGCAATGTTTGAAGCCTTGCAACTTGGTTGACACAATCCTCGATTATTTGAAGAGACATCCTTATTATTATTGTTGTTGTTGTTATTATTATTATAATTATTATTATTATTATTATTATTATTATTATTATTATTATTATTATTATTATTATTATTATTATTATTATTATTATTATTATTATTATATTGAAAGAGGCGCTAGAAGTGTCAGCTTTGATACACTAGTTTTCCATTAAAACAAAATAAAGATATTTATTTTATTTATTTATTTTATTCATTAATAATATTTCGCATTTTACCTGATTATAATAAGTTTTGTTCTAAAGCTTTATATTCAAAGAAATACTTTTACTTGGCGGCAAATTATTTTGCCATGCCCTATCTTTTCACAATAGATGCATACTTGTTATCTATTCCACCCCAAATCGTGATGCCTGCTGTCTGTCAACTGTCACACGGCAACGATCAAGGTTTTGTACAGATAACAATGTAATATTCATTTTAATTAATCACGTTGGGCATTTTGTCTCGAAGAATGGCTGTATTGTATGCAGATGCCAGATATGTTTTGGCACCACTGTAGAATGACAAGCTCCCAAGGTGCATATGAGCTATCTCGTTTTTCCTCAAAAATGGACCTGATTTACTACGATTTACGACTCATCAAGAATGACTCATGCCCCTGTTTTATTTTAAAACCACAAGCCACCACTCATGCAGTTTCCCCTATCAGAAACACCCATCGAATGATATAAACAGCTAAAATATCGCTATTCCGGCTAATGCAACGAGAGCCCTTATAGTGTGGTATATAGTATGGTGGCACAGTTTTTGTCGGAGAATCGTAAACTGGTCGTAAAACGGCGAGCCGCCAAAAGCAAGGGACCACCAGAGATGAAAGGTTGCCAGCGTGATTGTTTATGGACGAATTTTGACTTAGGTAGGTAAGGCTTGCTCTATCAAGTTGATAAACGGAGGAATATATCAACATTTAGTGGTGATGTGGTTCATCTTTAAATAGACCTACAGCATTCATTTAGGCCTAGTTGGCGAGTTAAATAGATTAAATAATTGGAGCGACTTATTACCTCAAATAATATAAATTCGTGTGTGTGTGTGTATAAATCCAATTCAGTGAAGGCCTGAAGTTACGGTTATTTTGGTCGTTAAAACTTTTACAAGATGAGACAAATAAAAAAAAGCCCAAATAAGGAAATAAAATATCTGCCTTTTTTTAAAAAAGTCAACTGATGTTTATTATTGATATGTAAAAATGACTTACAATACAAAAACAATTATAGTGTTAAAAATGCAGTGACCAACTATGGATTACTATATTTGGTATTGTCTTTCCTCCCATTTAAATAATAAATATGAAATTTAAGGGCAACAACATAATATGCAATATTCTTAGACAATTGTGTACTCATTTTATATATAGTAATCTTGAGTTTAAACCTAAATAGATATAATGTACAGTGACATGAAAGAAAACCCTGAATAATACCATTATATTTGCCGTCTTCTCTGTTAAAATTGTTTTTAAATTAAAACATAGTGTCCCATTGTTTAATTTGATCATTTTCTTGTTTTATATATTAAGCAGAAATATAGATTTGACACAGAACAACTGAACTATTCTATTTTCGATTGTTGTAGAAAAATACATCAATACCGTTTATATTTAAGGCAATAAAATTATCACATAAAATACATTTTAAGCCATATAATTAACAGTAAAAGTCAATAAAAGGTTACTTACTTTGGTTGCACAATTTCCACCTGAGGATGATTGCAATTCTAGTTAGTAGTAAACTTGAAAATGTGCAAACCGATTGACCTGAAATGACCATGTTTACATGGATTAAAAACATTCAGCTTTCAGCTGTTGCAGAAAATGCAAAACACATATATCTTTAAAATGCTTGCGATCTCCTTTCGGAACATATATTCCCACTGTTGTGTGAAGAGGTAAACACATCAAAACATACAAAGCAATGTGTAAATACGACAAACTAAGGTCAACATTGATTATATTATACAAACTTGACTAATTAAATGTGGTGCATGGCAAAAGGTTAACAGTTAAGTCAATTGGTATATCATATGCATTGTAAATATTCCCAATAAAATATTTATCTTTATGTCACATAATTCATAGCTGAGTGTCAAACTTGTTTCGATTTCTACATGTGTATTTAATAGTCCTCCCTAATTACTGTTTACAATCATAAATCTAATTATGTAGCAAATAAAACAAACATATAATGATCAGCACACCGAAATAAATACAATAAATCACTAAATGTGAAACAAAATGAAATTCACAGCTGTCGGTAAATTTAGTTTTAAGAAAACAGCTGTAACAGTTAGAACAGTACAATGACTGGTAATGATAACCCTTTTTAAAGTATGCTTTGCTCGTAGAACCTTGATCTAGGTTCATACCTGAAATATGTGTTCCAATATTTCTTACGGGTTCCTTTCAAAAGAAGTGTTGTTTGAGAAATATGTAAACATCGTGATGGTATACAATAGCGAAGAATAGTACATAGGTGAATTTCACTTTAGATTGCATTACTTTCGATAGTATTAGGCATGTTGGTTACAGGTTACCAATACGTTTAGATTAAATATGTATTTAAAGTCATATTATTATTGGTCAAATCCATGAAAGATGCCTTCTGCCTTCTGCATAATGAACCATTTGTTTACAAATAATTGACACGACAATATTTTATGCGAACACAGAAGTATATAAAACGCAAAACATAATGTGACAAAAACTTTATTTCCAGCTGTCCTTAATTATAAAACAATTAAGACAACAGTTGCAGAAGTGAAAACACGAGGACTTGGTATTGAAACCGCTTTTGTATAGTTTTGGCAACGGGTGTATGCTCTTAAAACGCCAATCTACTTCCTAACCAGAAATACATTGCCGATATAAAAGCATGCGATCGTGTTTGTGTTTCGTGTTATGTTTTTTTTTTCAAAATCCATATTTTTTACGATGATGTTAAGCATAGCCTGAAGACAGACCCATTACACGTATAAGTATGACAGAAAAATATTAAGTCAGTGGTTATATATAAAGCAACCCAATACTGTCGAATACAAAAATTATTGGGCAAAATAATTAAGTTAAGCCAATATGTATATTTTTATACATTATTTAAAAAAACTCCTAAAACGTTCTTAAATTGCATAAAAAATCCTAAAAATGAGTAAATATGTAATCTCTTGCACTCCACAGATAAGTAAAATGCTTTACAAAAACGGAATATCCAGCATACTTTTCTGGAAACCAGTTGTTGTAGTAAAAAATACAAGGACGTGGTAATGGAGCTGCTTTTGTAATTAAAACCTTGGCATCGAGCCTAGGCTCTTAGACCACTAATCTATTTGCCTACAAGAAACATATTTCCTATATATCTATAGAATGCTAACGCTTTCTCTTTAATTTCCCCGCTGCAATAATATTTTATTACCTTTTTCTTATTGGCTGATATTCTAATAAAGTAGTTTTATTGGGCTGTAAAGCCTGATGACGATATGAAATGAGAATTATGGCAAAATATAACATCCCGTATTTAATTAGCAGTATTGGAGCTTTTCATAGAGGGTGAACTCAAGAGCCAATGAATAGGCAAATATGCTAATCAGGTACGAGCATCATGGGAGAGAAACATAATTGGAAATTTTTGGAAGACACCTTGTGAGCGTTTTTAATAATATCTTGTCTTAATATGAAGTTTTACCGGGGTTTTACTATTTATTTTTATTCTATTTACAATTCATGCCGTCGTCCTTTGAGCAGTTTAGGTCGAATAATACATTGTACCCTTCACTAATATGAACTTTTTGTATTTCTTCGTTGCTTTTTTGACCAAGTTACGTTTAGTCATTGCGCAATTGGTTATTTCCGCTGATTAAAGAAACTAAGTACAAGCGCTTGTCATTTTACTTGTTTTGTTTGTAATTTATCCAGCCTCATTTTGACGAATATTTGATTGATTGTTTCCTTCAGTTATGGCTAAACTTAATCAATTGAGAACCGAGATTTCAAAAAATGGCTGTTGGTGTCAAAAGTAAAAGATTCTGAAGCAGGCCAAATATTGAAGGAATGTGCAGAAAATGCTCTGATGATTTTTATAAAATATTTGTTTTTGTAAAAACAACTTTAAATGAAACGGATACGGTACACATTTCGCTTGAAGTAACACCCAGTTGTAGGCGTATCTGGTGACTTGCTATCAGTCATGTTATGTTCCAGACGAGGCCAATAAGAGTCGGATAAGAAAAGCATATTGGGTTTTTATTCATGATTTATAACTTATTTCTTATGTAACGCCATGAAACCGGTCTTCGCATGAAAAGCCGACGAAGACGTGTGTGGCATGGCTTCAATGGTCGTAGATGCAAATATAAGAAACACAACTTGTGATGTTTAAGTATAACAAGGCATGTTTATGGTTCTTCTGGTTATTTTCAGCAACCCGAAGCAGAATCATAAAGACTGTGTACATTCGCAGAAAATACAACGTTCGTGACCAGAAAACATGGCCATTTGTGAGCTCTTTGACAGATGTATACTTAATGATAGATTAAAATACGGACAAACGTTTGTAAGTTGTTTTTTACGTATTTTGAAAAGACAACTGATGCATACAAAGTACGGAATGGAATAAATTATGGCCTATAAATCATCACAGGACTGTAGCTGGTTTGGCTTTAAATTCATTGTAGTTATTTTATTGTTCTTATGGAATTTTAGGTATAACCGTCATTTAAGTATATTCCATTTTTAGCCTATGTCAGAAATGCAAAAATATAGATGGTTATTTTTAAAAACCAGCGCATATGTTTCAGTTTTTGAAAAGATATGCAATAATTATCGAATAAAATGTCTCTGGTATCGTGCATAATTATTTTAAGCTTTCTGGTTAAAATGAACACTGGACAAGCAGTACGACATCTTCCTCTTCATAAATCTTACAATTTCCGATTCAGAAAAAGATACATGTCGAAGCACGTGTTTTTTTTCCATAAATAAACAGAGGTAAACTTGCTGTTGTAAATAGCTAATCACACATGTGATTATATTGTTCCGAAAACTCATTTATAGATTTCAAGTTATAATAATTGAAATTTTATTCTCCGCATAACAAACATTTGGTATTGTGTATGACAAATCGATGTAACCGATGCGTTGTTTTGCCTGTTGTATAGTCCGTTTGTTTAAATAATTTGCAATGTTTAATGTTAATTCCTTTGGACAATATACTACAAATACAAATCATAGTCTTAATTTTATAGATAGCATATTTCATAGAACAATGAACAATCATGGCATATACAATTAGCTTGTGATTCATGTAACGGCAATTCAAATCGTGTGTTACAATATTTGGATGCAGATGTATTGATGTTATGGGTTGTTTGGATCATAGTTGATTTAAAAAAAAGAAACCGATGTTTAAAATATTTAAAAGCCAGAGAAACAATGTTTACTTGTTTATTTCCTAAAGGGAGGGCTTTGAGTAATCGACTCTCTTGTTTGGAGGTTTTGTTCTTCCTAGCTTGGTTTGATTTAATTGATCGCCTTTTATTTGTAATTTGCAGAAAAAGAATATATTTTAAAAAAATAAAGAAAAAGAAGTAATATTAAAGATATTGTCTGATGTCCTAAAATGCGTCAGAAAAGCTAACAGTAATTGAGAAAACAGCATTCACACTTCAAGAATCGGCTTCTTAATTTAAATGTCTAGGAATATAAGCATCTATTTTATAATCATTTATAACGTAATCAGTTTTTATTGATCACGCTATCACCGTGTTATATTCTTTTTGTCAAAATTATTCTTGCACTTATACAGCAGATATTTTCCAGTTTAACAATTTGTGATGCACGAAAAACTGCAGATCCTACATTCTAAATGCCTACCACCTTAGAAAGACAGTGTGTGGTCACAAAGTTAATAAATTTCAGCTGTTCATACAATATTCAGTATTAATATCCGGGTCGCTAAATTGTAAAAGTAAATATGATTTTATTTATTTGATTTTATTTAACCAAAATGTTTAAGAATACTATTAAGTTGTATAAATGGTTGCATTGTTAGTTTGGTAGGTTTGATATATGACATTTGTTACTAAAATGTGTAGAATATGTATCTACTTTTATCTACTTCAATAAACACCGGAATAAACTATGGTATCATCCGATTATTTTAATTTTAGATTATATTTGTAAATTGTACATTCTGTTAGATAACGAAAAAGTGTGTGTGTTTTTTAAGAAAACATATTATTTTTTAATAGAACAGGCATTTTTGGGCGAAAAATGTTGATGGGTCCGGCAAACCTAAAGTGCGCAGGTTGATCTACTTATCAAGGACAACTGTCTGTGGTCTTCTTTAAAACTAAACAGTTGAACTATAATAACCAAGAATGTGGCACTATGAGAAAAGCAAAAAAAGAGAGACAAAACAGAAATAGCTTGCGGTTTTAGAAACATACAGACTAACGATAGAGTTGTGTTAACAATCGCTAAGTCGAAGACATTCATATGTTATCTTGTTGTAAGAAACCAATTCAGATAGAAATGGCGTGTCCTACTCTTGCTTATATATATATATATATAATAAGTTAGATATAAACATATAAAAATAAAATAGTAATGCATTACGACTCTCTTTTAGATAAGGTTTCAATGACCATTTATTGCATGTTTACTTTTTATTGAGCATGTATATTTCATATCATTAATAAACTGCCAAAAGGTCAGTGTTTTTTACTTACTTCCCTTTTAGGCTTTCTTAATTCTTATGTTAGATTTTTTGCAACACAGTTATATTGATGTTATATATTTTTCAAATCGCAGACTAAGCGCTAAACAATATGGTATTCCTTTTAAATATTAAATAGTTTATTCTGTATGCGTTAACCGTACGGGCGGAATATGTTATTGAAGATTTTGTCGTTAGTGCCGGAAAACCATCTGTATGACTCCAGATAAACAAATACAGTTGGACGAGAGACGCAGATCATTGCTAATATCTGAGTGTTTACAGAACCCGATTTCAAGGGTGGCCGGATCTGCAATCATAACGTCGCTACCTTAACATCTCCTTGCCAAGCCTCACAAAACGTCTCTTTATGGGATTCATAACGGGCTTCGACGATAATTAAGGAAGATAAGAACCGTTTGATCCTTGGTTTTAATGCAGCGAGGAAGTAAGCGTATTTAAACCTGTAATGTTTAATATAAACACAGTTGGCTTTAAAAGGGATAATAAACTCTGAGTTTATTCTACGGGGTCGTGATGGAATAATCAGCGCTGGAAAGGGATAAGAGCGGTACGTGCTGTGAAAGGTTCCGCTCGATTGTGCTATCAAATGATGCATTAAAGTTTCAACCCGGACCTTGCCTCGTTAAGTCAAACAAAATGCCTTCGTAGCAAAAAAAAAAATACGGTTTAATCAACGTTTTCAAAACTTTCGGAATTAAAAATTCTCGCAAGAAGAATTCTTATCGACAGAATCGTTGATAATTGATGCGTGGATAAGAGGGAGATTAAGAACAGAGTTATAAATTAACCAAAACTTTAAAAAGTACACGAGCGAAATAAACACCCGCGTGTCATATGCGTTTTCAATTTTTGAGCAATTAAAATCTAATGGCGAGCCAGACCCAGATTGTGATAGGCATTAAAGTCTCCTTGTATAAAGTTTACTGGAATTTAATTAGAAGCATCAAGTAATTATTTCGTCCAGTTATATCATATCTCCGATAACAATTTCACCAGACGACATGTAGACATAATCAAGACTGGTGTTAGAAATTTTTCCAATTATTTTTGATAATTCTGTTAAAGCAACGAAATAAGGTTCGGCGGTTGGCTATTTTATTCAGTCAATAATTTTTAAATTTTGATTTGTATAAATTCTAATTTTCGAAGAGTGCACAATACAATGTGAAAAAGATTTTTTGTCAACCTGAGAAGCAAAAAAATGGCACTTAATGTTTGCAAAACGAACTGGTTTTGGTGATTTTTTAAAGTGAATTCTTGAAGCAATTGTGTGAAATCAAACTGCAATTGTGGCAAGTTTGCTATGTTATAATTATGAAAAAAAAGCCAAATCAAAACCGAAAATCGAATTAAATCAATGGAACAGTTGTGATGATTAATAATGGTCTTAAAGATACGTTATCTGTTTTGTGGTTTATAAAATAAACGTTTATATCAAATTTATTTGTATTTATAGTGTTATTATCGTATAAATGTTATTGTGATTGAAGCATGTACGGGCTTAATACTAAACTTTTAGGACTGCCCCATGCGTACACCTTCATTTAATAAATAATTATTCTGACATTTCTCACTGTTAAAGCATTGTTTCGCCACTTTCACTTTACGTTTGCAAACACTATTTTTATTGTATTATCTTGTTGTGGTGTTATATCTTTTCAGATATTCTATACATAACAGCTATCTAATATTGCCTTTCTTTAATATATTGTAAGCTTGAGTACAAATTAGGTGTACAAAAATTTATGAATACGATGTTATTGAATACAAACCAAAATAAGACGATAGATGACCAAAGAAGGTCGATACAGTACACTGGGCGACCACCCATTAAACAAAGTCATAAAAGTCACTTGAATCTTGTTGAAGAATTTGTGGACATTCGCGCCGGGTCATATTTGTGTCAATCATTTCAGGTCTCGGTTGGCTTAAAAGGTGCCAAAAGGCACGGCATACAATACTGATCAAGTGATCTCGCCTGAGGCTCACCTCGCATGTTTTAGAATTAAATATTTTAGTGTTCATTTAGTTATGAAAGTCACTCGCCCCATCAGGAATGGCTTTCAAGATACTTTGCGATAGAGAGTTGTATCTGATGTAAAAATGTAATAAAGATTATCTTATAAATCAACACCAAACAGATTTAGAGTAACCCCTTTTTACATTTATCACTGTCTTCTAAAAACTCCGACATATCAAAGGTATGCATAATATTGTGGTTCTTAAATGTTATTTACGCCTGTAAATCATAAATGTGTATTTTAACAAAAAATTATATTATGCATTGAAGCAATTCTAAAATGAAATCATCTTGATCCGAGTAAAGCGGAATATGAAAACAAATTTAAAAAAAAACACAAGCAAGATAGATATAGCAAAACTTTTTATTTGAAAATATTTTGCAAGAGGTTTGCACCCTATAAACAATACGTGGCTAAAGAGAAAATTTGCGTTTTTGTGTTACCAATGCAGAAGTTCGGGCGAGATATATATAAAGTAGAAAATATCATAATTATTTTGAAATATTAACCATATACTTGCTTTAAGTTATTTTCTATGCGTGTATATATATGATGTTATGTTGAAAGATTGTGTTAATGATGCACAAAATAAAATTGCTGTTGCTCTTATAAAATGTGTGTTGTGTTAAACAAAATTCATTATTTGCAGAAAATATATTTAATGTAGGCAAAACGACTACAAACAGAAATATTCCTCTAAAATAATGACTCAGGATAATACGCGTTGTGTATTTTTCATAGACTATTAATTTGCTAAGATAAATTAATAAGCAATATAATTATATATAATATAATTGCCTACTCTATCTTTCTGTATGTTTGATATGCAAAGATTATTAAATACATATCCAAAAATAATCTTACTCTAACATAACAAATATGCTTCTATTTAACTTATTATCGATAATTTGTCCCAAGTTTGCAATACATTGCTTCATAATTTCATCATTTTCTTGCAAAACATTTTAAAAATTATAATAAAGAATGAAACAACGCAAAACAAAAATAAGGAGAAGCAAACATACTGCAAATTCAAAGTTTTGGTGCACTGTTCAATCAATGCTTGTTAGTCTGTCGTAGAAAATATATGTTGATAAAATATTTTAAACTCCAAATGATTACATTTGGATAGATTTAATCACATCCGGATGTCATAAAACAATTTTCATTTAAGAATGCATAAAATAGTTAAGGGTGGTATCCAACAGATTGGATCAAATTATTTCCTCAAACAAACAAAAAATTGTTGTTACTTGAACAGATCCCGAAAACTGATCTACATTGGTGCCCTTCACACATGAGTAAAGTAAAGCAAAACGCCACACTTGTTTTACAAAAATGTATTTCCTAACCGAGCCAGGCGCCACGGTTAGCGATTTTTAAACTAAGAATACCAGACAGACAGACAGAGAGACAGACAGACAGAATGGTTTATTAGACATAAACTTGCACAGTTTCTAGTCTAACAAAAAGAATAATCATAAAGAAAAAGGTGGCATTATGACTATGAAAACGCACACGTGCCGCGTGGCCACTTACTTATGAGATCATGTTGCATTGTCATACGGGTTATCAGCTTTGACATCGATATCTATTTTTAGCTGGAATCACCGTCGTGCCAATTTATTGATTTGGATACAATAATATTTAATGCGGTGTATTTCATTAATTTGTACTTTCTAACATTTCAGGTAATGTTTTACAATCGACTATTTTAGACTAATTGGTAAATTGATGCAAATATTAGGCTTAAATTATCCAAATCAGGAGACATTCATTCATTTACATTAATTTTATACAGGCCAATTGTCGGATAACATATTTAAAAGTAGTTTAGTTCCTTTAACTTTAATGAAATGAGAGAGAGTTTCAAATTGAATTGTACCACGCTGCAGATAAAATAACAGGAGCTACTTTACCCGTGCAAATTACAAGCCAGCAAACATTAATAAGGCGAAAAATAACTATAATGTATAATGAATATTTCATCATTGACAATTTATATTGTAGTAGACAAAAAGATTTATTGCTTTTTAATAACGAAACAATATCTTAACTACCGTGAAGTGATTTTTTTCTATTGTCCGTGGCATTACTGCCCATTAATTAATCAACTGGTCGAATGACAGTTAACAAATTGCCGATACAATGAAAAGTGCTGACATTAAATAATTATCTTACAGTTGTAAATCAGTCGTTAATGAACCAATGCAATTAAAACATCGCCATCAAAAGCTTCGGCCATAATGGACATTGACCAGTGTCCTTCACATTGCCTGAAGGTTAGAGGTGAAAGTACATGAATTCATGGACAAACAGCCAACTCGTGGCTGCACCTTTGTTTTCCCTTCGTATCGAAGTTCGAGGGACATAAAAACAGATTTTACTGCAAATTGGACCAGCACGTAGATAAGACATTCCTTTGTGGCCGACATAACAGAGCGACAGTGTCCGTGTTCGTTAACAAGACATAAATGTCATAAAATTGTAATCGCCATTTCACACATAAGGGTGTCGTAAAAGTAAGAAGTTTCCGCGGACATCCAATGATAAGGATTAAAGCGCCCCCGGCAACAAATGTGTCTGTGATAGAAAGAATGAAGTTGTAAATCTCTGTGGGAATCTTCCCAGCAGTAGATTATGACTTACTTTGGCGTAGACGTTTAATTATTAGTTTATCATACACCTGCATACAGCTAGATGTTTATTTCTCGGTTAAAATAGTTTATTATGTATTGTTGTTGTTGTAATTGTCATTTTTCTCATAGTTTCTCTTTCATATTTATAAAAAAATCCTCAAAAATTTTATACTAAAAATGATTACCGTGTAAAATTTATTTTTCTAAAAGCAATTTATTACAAAAAATTATTTATGTTAGTCATTTTTATACTGCAATTATGGTTGGTTTGGATTATATAATGGAATAGTCTGGTCTGATTAAAGGAATACCTAAAATTAGTTGCCACTAAATAAGATATCAAAGGACGATATGTGTATTTAAGGCCATACTTACTGTGCAACGATGTAAAGTGTTCAGAATAATTCATCTCAATAAGTATATGGCACAGAAGATTGGCATAAACATTTGGGATTTGCATCTCCTTCGCCCTTCTGTCAAAAACCTAACATTAGTTTTATTCTAAGCTGTAGACATGTTTCCAGTCCCAATAAATAATAAAACTGCATACAACGCACATATATATGTATATACATGTATATATGTATACTAAGTTTAGTAAGTGTTCGTGGCGCAGTGTGTAGGGAGATCGACTGCCACAAGACAGATCCGAAGTTCAACTCATTAAAACAGATTTGTATTTGTTTATATTATAATTGTGTATTTTTCTTCCCATTTCACTAGCAAGCATATTTATAACGCCTAAATTTATGAAGTGCGTTTCTTAGCAGAATTTCTTAACTACAGACCATTGAAATTTGTTGTGGAGAAAGTAAAACAATGTGTCTGTGAATGTTGTAACTGCTTTAAAATCAAACATTAAAATTGCTGTATGAATAGTTTTAAAGTCAAACTTACAAGATTATCAGTACTTACCCAGGATTGAGTTTTCAAGATGAAGTTTTATTTAAAAAAAACATATATCACCTAAGTGAGTCTTTTGCTGTTCTTTGTTAAAGAGCGTTATTCATAGAGCTAACTTAAAACTTAACTGTATTTCCTAGTGACAACAATAATAATGATGAAAAAAAAATTTTGGCATTAACTTCTTCTCGCAAAGTAGGGAAAAGACAATTGATTTCATTAATCAGACATAACATTTTAATTAAATGAACATTAATTATTAGATTAAAACCCGCGTTTAATCCGTGCATTACGCCGATAGCATATTTCCAAAGCAACAACTTTATTTATATGTGGTGGTCTCTAATTCTTCCTCGGTTGCCGGTTAATAATGGAACACGTGTGGGGAGTGTGCTTTATCCGTAACAATGGGTAGAGAAGATCAAGTCTTAATTCTAATTAAATATCAAGATTAACGTATACATTAGCAAACAGAACACCGTCATACACATGTTTATTCTTTGCTCGAAAGCTGAATTCAATTAATTATCAAAGACTAAATTAGCATAAACTTGACATTAGCAAGGACACGTCACTGACTAATTGACGATTATGACAGATTTCTTATTACAGACTTAACAAGATGACAGCTCCTTGTTTGGTACCGAGACTTAAAATTTGGCAAGGAGGGAACACTGTTTTATGTATGTGTTGCTTTCATTGCTTTCAGCTCCTGGAAATGGGGGCTCTGTCGGTCAAGTGTGGTCTTCGACGTCTGACAGGTTTTATTTCCTAAGTTTATATCATGTCTTTCTGTTCATTTTGTGATATTATTGTAAAATATCAGTTTTTTAACACTACTGAAAATGTTCCATAATGTAGCATATAGAGAAACAATATGAGTAACCTTTGTCTTTCATAAAGCGAGTGACGTCACTATTATGCAACATTTTAGGGTACTAGTATTCTCTTATCCACGCTTCAACGCCACCAACCAAGAAATTATTGTTTGGAATGGAAAAAACAACAAGTGAAGTAAATACAAGTTTACAGTTTACATCCTAGATTTATTTTCAACACGTGAAATGAGAAACCCTTGCATATGATTATATCAAAAATCTGTATGAGCTGGGGGTTTTATTTCCAGGTTCCAGTGAATATCGTCTGCTGCTTACTTGCCGAATCAGTAAATGCCCGTTTTTATAAAATTGGCCAAAAATGCATCCGTTCTATTTATTTCTCAATTTGACAATTAATTTAATTCATGGATCCTTATTACAAACTCGATATATCTGTTTAAATGTTTGAAATGAAGGAAATCTAAAATATTCGTTTAACAGTTGTTTGTGTGCTTTTTTAGTTTTGCGTGTTTATTTCAAGAGTATAACTTGATGCTATTTTATATTAATGACGCCATGGACCTGCAAATGACGTCATTTAGTTGTTAATTGATGAACGCATTATCTACCAGGGTTATTTTATTACCGTTTGTAAGTCGTTGTTTCAGTGTAAGTAATCCATATGATGCCTTAACTTCATTAATCTTGTTTTACTTTTGCAAATCTGTAAGGAAAATCCATATTTGACAATTTGAAATCTGCGAACCATGCAGAGCAAAACACAAACTGTCTGTTTGCATGCGAACGCATTGGTGTATTTTCGCAACCGTTTCATATAGTGATTGACACAGGAATGGTAGACTGACTGACATTACGGATGCGTGCATGTTTGTTGAATCATCCTCAGATTTACACAATAATAATGATAATGATTATAATAATAATAATAATAATAATAATAATAATAATAATAATAATAATAATAACATTAGTATTCACCATCATCATCATCATCATCATCTTCATAATGATTGTGATTATGATAATGATGTGACCTGGATTTTTTAAGTTATTAGACCTATAAATCACTGTTAAATTTCTCACTAATCCATATGAAGATCGTAACAATGTATATTTTACTTAACTCTGATAAAATACCGGACTAACGTCATGGAATCAAGGGATGTCAAGCGGCATGTTCTCATTAAAGTGTAGGTATGTGACACATAGAACCACACGATACGCACTTTATATTTATTTAAATAAATCACTACCGATCAAATGTGTATATGACTGACGTATGGCCTCATGAAGCATCACGCATGCGCAGTTCAAATTCATACTAGGATGTTGAACTTTAAATATTCAGAAAAAGAAAGTTTTAAATCTTTTGATCTCCCAACCCTTAAGACAACACAGTACTGTTAGTTGGACCTTGTTAACAATACATTTGAAACTCGACTGACCAACTGTGACAAAGTCGCTTGTTAGTTTGAGGTCAGCAGACTTCAATGATGCGACAGATAATCCAAGTCAATTTCTTCCATGACTGAGTTTCATTATCTTTTTGCAGCACGTGTGCATGTATACGTATAGGTCGATAGCTAGAGTGCATAAAGTATTTTGCGACCAGTTTTGAAACCCTGGATTGCTTTACATTATTGCACTGCTGCATATAATTAAATGAAATCAAATGCACTTAGGGTTACAACTGTGAGCAAGGAGTTCGATACATGACAACATGCATTAATTAAATGAAATATCATAGAGCAGCATTAAACATGGTATTTCCAACTATTTTATCGTATCTTTTCGGCTTGTTTGGCGCCTTTCATAAATTGTATACACAGGGCGATATTGTTTCGTCAACTTCTGAAGACGGGCATAGGGGAGATTATTGCATTCTCCTGTTTTATTTGTCATAAGATATATTTTAAATAGGACTTTAAAAAAGTAATCTTTCTCAATCCAATGTTTTAAACCATACCATCAGTATGTCAAGGTGAGGTAAAGCAAACAGAATTAACAATTAAATTTTAAGTTAAGTTAAAAAGTTTAGAGCCAGTAAATAAAATTTATTCACAATACAATTACATATGTCTTGTACACCTCATGGTTTGTGCATAATACATAATGATGTCTGCCATAACTTTAAATAAGACCTTATCAAGAAACTAAACACAGAAGTACATATAGATTAAAAGTAACACTTTTTTCTTAAAAATAAAATATAAGATTGCCGCGATATATCTTTAATATGTAAACACTTCACAGTGAAAAGATCATTATAGATACATATGGAAACTCTAACATCTTAAATTGGGACAAAGAATTGATTTTATAAATGGACATTCAAACCATCGTATATTAACCACACTTTGCTAAGCATTACAAGTATCTAGGGTCAACCTGTTATCTGACATGAGAAAACTCGTAATTTGTCTCACAACATTTCCCGATCTTGTCTTACAGTACAACTAATCCACCAATGTTGGATATTAGTTAACAAGAAACGCCCTCAGACTGAGGCAGCAAACGTCAATGTACATATTCATTACGGAGAGGGAAATGCAAACGTTATGCAAATTCTACGAACAAACAGGGAGCTAACTGGTGTACATGTGTGAGCACCTAGTAAAACATTGTAAGTTTGTTTTAGTTGGGGCTTAACGTCATGTCCACCAGTTTGCCTTCATCTTAACAGTTCCAACAAAGATTTACACACTGACTAGATACTCATTGTATCAGTGAAATTAATCGAATATGACCACAACTTACTGACACAATCATTTAGTAAAATCAAAAATATGTAGCATGTTGGGTTTACACAGGAAGACTCAATGCCGACCTCCCAGACTGGTGCTATGTGGTGCTATATTGGTTGTTTGACCTGAATAGAGTGTAACGACCTTTCCAAAACATAACATCTAACGTCAATCTGCTACATACGGAATTGGTTTTTATCGGAATGATTTTAGATAAATTACATGAAGACTCAAGTTTGTGGAAATTGAACAGCACACTATGCGTAAACATCGCTCGGCAGCATATAACAATAACATTGATAGAAGTCTTTTTTCAATTCGCTTTAATTTTGGCAAACTGACCTAGTGGCAGACAGGAATATAAAATTGATATATTACATATATGCAATATTTGTGCTGCAATAATCTCGGTTAATATAAATATGAAACTATAAGACAAAGTCCTGGGAGTATTGGTACAATTACTGTTGGAACTGTGTCGTCAAAAGGACAATTATCTTCCACTTCCTTCCACGGGGTTTCTCAAATGAAATCAGTAAATAAAAAACATATATATTTTAGAGAGAAAAACAATGCAATTGATTACGTATACGGAGATATTAAATAGAAAATAGTGACGTAATTAATAAATGTTACAAAATTATTTGGTTAAGGGTCGAAGTATTGTTAGGTTAGAATATTCGCATGTTGCTATCTGACCTATTTATAATCCGCAAAATTCTTTCAATTTGTTTGACTATCCTGTGTATTTCATAGTTCGACTATGTTTCCAAGTCTAAGCTGATGATATTGCTTTGGTGGGAATGTTATAAGCTTTGACAGTGTGGTTGCCTAATTTTGTAAGTTTGTATGCAATGTCCTAAGTCAGATCTTTTAATATCGTAATTATTGCTGTTTAACTGGGTAATGTATGCAATGTCTCCAACTATTTCCAGGTGTTGTTTTTAATATCGAAATTATTGTTGCTAAATGTTGTGATACATGCAATGTTTTCAACTTAGTTTCATATTTTAATAACAAACTTGTTAATGCTGAATTAACTTCACGGACATGGACAGCTAAAAATTAGCTTATCTTTGAGAGTAATACCCAAAATTATTCGCCTTGCATGCCGACTCATTCGTAAATTTTCTCAACAATTCCCTTTTGTGATTAACACTGCCACTAACCTGACGTTCTCGGGTATTGGCGTAGCAAGTAAACGATAGAGATGCGTGCTGGGAGTTTCCATTATCTTCCACATTACAGAATGTGATTTAAATAAAAATGTTCAATGCTTCTATCGTGCTTAGGGGATCTAGCAAAAAGCTGTTATTTATAGGCACATGGAGATGGTCGTAAAATGGGTAAAGTGTCTTTGAGGAGAAAATAAGTTCATAACACGCCAATGATGTTAAAGGTGGAATCCGACGATTATTTTATAATGACAGCTGCATCTTTTCATGTTACGATGGAAGGCCATTTTCTTTGGATTTTTTTTATTGGTGACTGACAATATAAACGGTCCTGAAGTTAGCTATTATTTCGCTTTGATCCCAATTTAAATGGTAAGGTAATATATGATGAACAGAAGTGATAGTCCGTTCAATTTTCATTGCCATCACAACAAAGTGTTGCTTTTCATAACAATAACTATAAAATGCAAATTTGACTATCATTGACCAAGTATAAATATTAAATATAATTTTAAATATTTTCTCGTTGGAATGCTGTTGACAGTCACACATATAGTTAGCGAGGGTGTTTTTTTTAATGTTACCATCCAACTTTTTCTTCAATGAACGGAAGGTTTTTGTTGTTGGTGTAAGATTTAACGTACAAAAATCTACCAAACAATACACACTAATGCGAACTTGTCCATTTAAAGAACACATTTTGGCTTACACTTTCCAGAGGCAGTTTTCTAAATATAGTCTCATCGCCCACTGGATATGTCGGGAATAAAAAGCCGCTACAAACTGTCTAGACATGTCGGTATACTCAGTTAAAGTAGGTTAATGGACCTTAAAAGTCTCAAGCAATTACCAATACAGTTGTTATTATAGTTCTCAGGAAATAAAGTATCCATGGCAGTCTTGAACACAATGGTGTTCCATTTATTGACTTTAGTTTGCATTTACCAGTTATACGGGTTCATGAGTTAAACACCTCTCTTTCACGTAATCGTGCAATATACTCGACATAATTATCATCATCGTCAATAAATTATCATCGATATCGTCATAGTCCTCGTCGTCGTATTTAGCCGAATCATCTGAAGCAATATCAACAATCTTCGTCAACTTTAACTTCTTTATGTCCATTCTTCTCCTGTCTTTTTGCTCGTCTCTTAGGAGAATACATATGCTCGCCATATGCCTAAGAGTGAAAAGGTAAATATGAAAAGGTCCTATCAAAATTTCCACAGATATTTAAATTTTATCAACCAGAAGACAAAGGCAGACAGGGTAAAATGTAAATGTGACAAAAACACAGAGACGAAACATAACACTCAAAAAGAAAAACCATCAGTTACCGCTTTGGACCGATCAGTCGGCAAAAGGATCTGGTTTGTGGAGCGCTCCAACCTTGAACTTCCTGAAAGGCGAGGGTAAACAAAACCATTCAACAACATGCTCGTATATGCACTTATATATGATGCTTTAGCGAATGCTGTTGGTGCCATATGAAAGTAAATCTGGTGAGTGAGAAAGCGTCTGTCTTGTCGATGTTTTGAAGAGACTCAGATAAGTACAGTTATACTTTACAACTTCTGTTAGAATGACAGCTAACAGTATCTAATATATTTTACATAAAATATAAAAAGACGGTTTACATGTTTTAGCTACTAAATAAGGGTTCCTACGGACAATGTAGCGGAAATTGATCGTCATTTGTTTTATTCTGTTCTGTCATCTCGTCTTTAAACAACCAAATAAAGAGATGACTTCATTAACCGTTTCCTTAGCTGACTTTGGCATACTACATAACATATTGTTTATTCGATAAACAGTCGGGAAAACCCTGATTCCCTGTTCAGCTACACAAGCAAATTCTTGACTAGCAAAGGTTTTATTTACTTATTTAAAATGTTGTTTTAACTATTTGTACATAATATATAATATATCACATCTAGCAAATGGGAATTTTTTTAGAAAATGCTTTTCAAACGTTTTAAGGTGAGATGCCTAGTTATTGGTTCACGACTCCTGCAGATGTAAGATTGTGAAATCTACTTCCGAGGCAGTTGTTTCTGAAAAGCTTTAATTACAGTGTCTGAGGGCAACAAACTTTAACGATGATCTCTTCATAACTAGGTTACAACCCCTTATCAAAGCTGGCCGTTGTATTTATGTCGCATTGCATATAGTGGCTGTCCTTATTATAAAGGGTTGTCGGTTCCCACATCCAGTGAAACGTCTTTTAAATTGTAGATTAATATGAACATGTCAAATAATGATAATAACAATATTTATGTTTTGTAATAAACATTAACCATCCATAACGCAAAAAAAGTAAAACCAATCAACAAGTTTTCAACACATATTACTTTATTAAACAAACAACTTGTAAATATTACAGTACATATATTTAACAAACATAAAAATATTCTAAATCCCAAAAATACAATAATTGCAGATGAATATTCCCACACTGTTGCAGTTTTAAAACACTTGTTGTATTCAAGGATGTTCTTTTATCTGTCTTGAAGGTCTGATTAGGTCTTACTCAGGTCTGATGTAAAACAAGAAAACAGACCCATTTATAGTAGCTAGGACTATTCGATAGTGTACCAGTTTCATCACCTATTAAAAACATTCTAGATTCTAATCACTGTGACATAGAATATTATATCAATAAGACTCTCATGTAGCAATGTATTTTGAAAATCTAGCCTTTCTCAAAAACATTTTTTATCCCTTCTCTTCGGGAAGCATATAGTCTACGCTTTGCCTTAGGCTCGTCTGTTCCTCCGATAACGATTTACGGCGAATAACTTGAAAACTACCCTATGGATTCACCATGAAATTCAAGTTACCTAATAATGATTTACAAAGAAGTGCGCAAATCAAATTACTCCACCTACTTTATATCTTGATATTCTTATCGTCCGTCTTTCTGTTGGACTTGCTTGCCCGGATAAAAAATTCTTGATAATTACAATATTTACTTCAACTAAGAAATACAGATACTTGGTGCTGACCTCATCATTTCCTACTCTCTCCGTACACATTCGGAAATGAAGCCTCGAAAGTAACAGTATGACTTTAGGGGCCGTACAAGGTTTTTGCTGTTCTCAATTTTATCCGAAATTCTTAATCAAGTAGTACAAATACAATACAAATGTTTAAATAAATATGGTCAAAGGACTTAAGCAACTCTTGAAACCATCAGTATATATTTCTATGTTTATCGACGCGTCGAGGTAAATTATTAAAATTGATAAAGGCGTACTAATACCAAGTGAATGAAAGTCCTAGTGGATGTATGGTTTGTGTTTCCATATTAAAACCACCATTATGAAGATAACATTGACAACCAGCAATCATCTTTGGGAACTTTGTGCCTTCTTATTACGGTACTGAAATTTTGTTTTATTTAATTTGAACGGTTTTCTTTTGACATTTTCTTTGATTTCTACCAAGAGTTATGAATTCTTTTCTTGGTTGACAATTGTAGTCCTTTGTTTCTGCATGTTACGTAATCACTTTTAAAGGTGGCTTTCGACAATTGCTTATACAATTACAAGAGCGTTTCCTCTGTTTTGAGAGAATTTGTGTATAATTTTTGCATAAAGTCCTGCTTGAGCATAACTAAGGACTATTTTAAAAACTACCTCAATTGTTAGATCATACAAGACAAGTAACTCTAAATGTTCATTCTTTTCAAATCTATCAACAAGCGGGAATTTCTGCTAAAAATAGATACCGACGTGAGAGCTGATTACCCAGATTATGATATAACGTGATCTCAGAAGAAAATGATCACGTGGTTCTCTTCGTTTAAAAATAGCTAACTGTGCACCGTGGCTCAGATAGGTGATACATGGTTGTAATGATAAGTGGTGTGTGTGTTATGCCCCACTTTTCACATAGATGTAGGACATCATTTTTTTAGATAACAGTAATGTATTTAGTTGTTAATAAGTCCAACATTTCGGATACAACCTCTAAATTATCGCTTGGAATATTTATTTCAAAATTTAGACTGTCTCTAATGTTAGGCATATGTCGCGTATTCATACAGTAGATATTCTTATTAGATTTGGTGTTATATTGTGTGGACCAATATCCTTCGTTAAGTGCTTTAGTTCCGATGCAGATGCTTATTGATCGATGCCTTACTTAGATATTTTATTTACTATGTTTGTCTTTGAGAAACAGCCTTTGAAAGTACGAGATTGGAGCACTCCATAGACCGGTTGAAGCATCATAGCCTGTTGCTTTGTCAATCCGGGGCGTAGCTAGGCGTGATATAATGTGTGTGTGTGCGGGGGGGGGGGGGGCTTGGGCGGTGTGTCTGTTTGGAATGCTTCTGCCAAATATTTTGTGTTCTAAATCTTTCTTGGTGGCTTTAGGGTGGTTTCGGTCTCAAGATATAATTAAATATTAAGTAAAATGATATGTTGCAGACATTTATAGATTAAATCAAAAATTGAATTTAATCACGACTCAATTCTTTATTTCTAACAGAGAAGCTAATCGAACATAAGCGCCAATTGTCTGGTTATGGCAATTTAGTCACAAGTCGTCTTTCGGATTTATTCCAGATAGTCCCGTAACTTAACAAATGTAAGACCCTCTGACGTAGCGACAAGTACGTCGTCTTAAAAAAGATAAAATTTTGTCAATTAAATTAAGTAACTATTGTATATCTTACGAAACATGAAAAGTAAAGTGGTAAGCAACGAACAAAAATTTGTTTTTGTACATATTCCTTCCACCAGATACAACTTAGTTGATGATGTAATTATGTGAGAAGTTCTGAATTGAAATAAAAGACAACAAGACTTGTCCCATGCCAGGAGTTACAGAAAATGTACTAATTCGATGTAGCAATTTTATTACTTCTTCATGATGGAAATAACGATACTAATTGGTCGCAATAAAAATACACCTTACACCTACTTGGTAAGATTATTGTTGCAGATTTAATCTTTTTATGTTTTCTTCCTTTGTAGACAATGTCTACGCAGCTGCGTATTCTGCGTACAGGCTGCTACGCGCCTGTCAACTGACCCTTCCTATGCGGTAACTGTTGGGTAATACCCATTTAGTATTTATGTAATGCCTTGTACCAATTTTACAGTGAACTTGCATATTTATACATTTTCTAGTGCCAGCTCAATTTTTAATATATGTTTTAAATCTCAAAGATCTTGTTATATTTTCCTTATATATGGTGAGATATCCCTCAAGATTGAGAGATACTCAATAAAAGAATATATTTTAGTGTGCCATTTACATATAGACACTTATTACACCGACTGACTGAAAATAGAATCCCATATTGCGAAAATGGCATCATTACTAATTAAATAACCATTTAGCGTAACATCTTATATCGTAAGTTTTAATAAACCTATGGATAAAATGGGATCTTATGTAAAACCAAACACCATGCCCGTTTTATATTTAATTTATCCTATATGTTAAGAAAAATAACCATGTTAATGTTTTTCCCTCTCGAAAACATATTACATTTTTAAGTCTCAACGATTTGGACATAGACATTTTCCATTGTATTTACCGGCACCCATCATGTACCTATCATTTTGTTTACGCCAATATTACGTAAAGCCTAACATTATCAAGAATATAGTGATAAAAGAAAAAATGTCATGTCAAGTAAGCTAAAAACTTTTCCTTATGAGAAAAATATCGTCAAGACAAAAAGAAGTATTAAAGTTTTAGAATCTCTTTAATGAATTAAACAACTAACTTCCTTTGCATGTTTTGCTTTATAAGTTCAGACAAGTTGCAATAGACATTTTAATTAGTAGTTCAATTCTGTGGACATTTTATTTAACAATTTATTAAAAAATGATATGGTTATTATTATTAAAATATAAAAAAAAGGCAACAAATATAAATATGCAAACTTTTACTTTCAGGCCAAACGCTAGTAGGCAAGACGTCTGTTCCTTTCTTCTTTTTTATTTATCATATGTAAGTGTTTCTCTACGAAATTTCGGGAATGTGTTATCTTTTGCTGCTGACATTACTGGCAATAATTACATCCGTAATTAAATATTCTATATAAAAATGGGATCCCATCATTGATTGTGTTCATTGTTCCTTAAGAATCCATAAAATACCCATTACTTGTATCACCTTATTTAATATGTTTTATGATTACTAGGAGAGGCTAAAACATTGAAGTTGTCGGTCTCCGCAGAATATCAACATATTCAATGTACCTAAGGGAAAATGCGCCCGTGGCGTAGTGGCAGATTTGCAAACCTGTAACTCCTCTGACTGCGTAGCCTCTCACCACGTCAGATTTTAGTCTTGTTATGGACGAAGAACTTAATGTGGGAAGATCTTCTAGCTGACCTGTGGTGCACCAGTGGTTCTACCCTAACATTTGTCTGGGATCCTGCTGACCTGTCGCGCATCAGTGGTTCTACCCAAACATTTGTCTGGGATCCTGCTGACCTGTGGTGCACCAGTGGTTCTACCCAAACATTTGTCTGGGATCCTGCTGACCTGTGGTGCACAAGTAGTTCTACCCAAACATTTGTCTGGGATCCTGCTGGCCTGTGGTGCACCAGTGGTTCTACCCAAACATTTGTCTGGGATCCTGCTGGCCTGTGGTGCACCAGTGGTTCTACCCAAACATTTGTCTGGGATCCTGCTGGCCTGTGGTGCACCAGTGGTTCTACCCAAACATTTGTCTGGGATCCTGCTGACCTGTGGTGCACCAGTGGTTCTACCCAAACATTTGTCTGGGATCTTGCTGACCTGTCGTGCACCAGTGGTTCTACCCAAACATTTGTCTGGGATCCTGCTGACCTGTGGTGCACCAGTGGTTCTACCCAAACATTTGTCTGGGATCCTGCTGACCTGTGGTGCACCAGTGGTTCTACCCAAACATTTGTCTGGGATACTGCTGGCCTGTGGTGCACCAGTGGTTCTACCAAAACATTTGTCTGGGATCCTGCTGACCTGTGGTGCACCAGTGGTTCTACCCAAACATTTGTCTGGGATACTGCTGACCCGTGGTGCACCAGTGGTTCTACCCAAACATTTGTCTGGGATCCTGCTGGCCTGTGGTGCACCAGTGGTTCTACCCAAACATTTGTTTGGGATCCTGCTGGCCTGTGGTGCATCAGTGGTTCTACCCAAACATTTGTTTGGGATCCTGCTGGCCTGTCGCTATAATGACCATAATTGGTCTCTGTATTGTATTTAATAAAAATGGGAAAATGCGAGAAAAGACATATATCTTTTGGTATTTGTTTTGCAATTAGGTTAGTATATAAGTGATAAATATTTACAGAATGAATATGTACATGATAAATATGTCCCATGCATACAGCCAGTATGCGTAAATATGTTCTAAATGAATAATTTTATACGATTTTCTTTAAAGACAAATCGTATCTCAACACATACATAGATAACTATGCGGGCTATGGAGACATGTTTATGCGTGTAGACTAAGGATTATTTAACGTCTGTTTGTTTTCTATTACTACTATCAGTCAAAAGAAAAAAAAATAGCCAACTCATTTTATAACGTCAACATTCTATTATTACGTTTCTTTTGACAGCATAGGTAGGAAATTCTAAGATATGACGATATCTAGGACGAAACCCTAAATCACAGCAACGTTCTAGACCACACGCAAGTAATCGGCGGGCTCATGCATTAAGTGGGAGTCAGATTTGAAATGTTTATGAGGCACTAATCTAAGCCTTTGGTATACATTCTGATTTAATCGTGCTAGCACGGACGTAAGGCTCGTTGATTGAGCAACGATCGACTCCGAAGCAGCAGGATCTCCAAATAAAAATGCAATTTGCGTTGGAGAGGAACTAGCAGATATTGCGTGGAATAAATCAAAATTTGACTAACTAGCTAGGCAATTTTTAAGCAGTCGTAAAACGTAAACAGGTTTATTTTGCAAAGACTCAATAAACTTTATTTCTTTTAAGTTTCTACTTTTGTTCTTGTTTATGCGTGATTTATGGAATTCGCGTCAGTTTTCGCTTTTAGTGTTGTATTAGCAGCGACAGCTGCGAGCAAAAACCATGTTTAATATAATCTTCACTTATTCAATTATTATCTGAGGAATGGTTGAATTTTCTTCAGGCAGGATTTTCATTACTTCAGTTATAAAAAACGCACAATGATCGTACCAATGTTTGTGTTCAGGTTTTTTCTTTGTGAAGTTACGCTGTTTTTAGATAAGTAGGCTTTGCATATTTTGTATGTTCAGTGGTTAGATGTCGCTTTCCAATTACACATGCAGGCTTCTTGTGGAGATATGGAACATTAGATTAAATTAGCCAAGGTTTTTCGAAGGTTGACTTTCATGTACATGATCTCCAGGCTCTCTCCCTCTCTCTCTCTCTCTCTCTCTCTCTCTCTCTCTCTCTCTCTCTCTCTCCTCCTCTTCTTTCTCTCGGATCTCTCTTCTCCTCTCTCCTTCCTCCCTCTCTCTCGTTCTCTATGTCTGTATTCTTAGTGTCTACTCATCGTCTTTCCTCTCTTTCTCTCTCGTCTCTTTCTCCTCTCTCTTTTTCTCGTTCTCTCTTTTCCCTCTCTTCTCTTCTCTCGTCATCGCTCTCTCTCTCTTTCTCTCTCATTTTTTTCCTAAAAACAACCTCAAATATGCTGTTTTATTTTAATTAAATCATTGTGCAAGACTTTTGAAGTTTACTTTCCTAATTTCGATTGGCAAATCGAACGAATAAAATATCACTTGATTTTTTTAAAGATTATTCTTTATTCTTATTCTTATTCGCTCAACGTTGTATGTATAATTAACCTGCTCCCTTATGGTTAAAGGACTTGGTTTTTATCATCATCATCATCACCACCACCACCACCATTATCGTCATTATCATTGCGCGTACGTGAATGTCTTAATAAGACATTCTTGAGGGAATTTGAATGCAGATATGTGATGTCTGCTGTGCGGACAGGGGCATTCTATCCTATGTCTGCTGTGCGGACAGGGGCATTCTATCCTATGTCGGGTTTATTTGCTGTGCGGACATGGCATTCTATCCTTTGTCTTGTTTATTTGCTGTGCGGACAAGGCATTCTATCCTTTGTCTGGTTTATTTGCTGTGCGGACAGGGGCATTCTATCCTTTGTCGGGTTTCCTTGCTGTGCGGACAAGGCATTCTATCCTTTTTTGGGTTTGTTTGCTGTGCGGACAAGGCATTCTATCCTTTGTCGGGTTTATTTGCTGTGCGGACATGGCATTCTATCCTTTGTCTTGTTTATTTGCTGTGCGGACAAGGCATTCTATCCTTTGTCTGGTTTATTTGCTGTGCGGACAGGGGCATTCTATCCTTTGTCGGGTTTCCTTGCTGTGCGGACAAGGCATTCTATCCTTTTTTGGGTTTGTTTGCTGTGCGGACAAGGCATTCTATCCTTTGTCTGGTTTATTTGCTGTGCGGACAAGGCATTCTATCCTTTGTCTGGTTTGTTTGCTGTGCGGACAAGGCATTCTATCTTTTGTCTTGTTTATTTGCTGTGCGGACAAGGCATTCTATCCTTTGTCTGGTTTATTTGCTGTGCGGACAAGGCATTCTATCCTTTGTCTGGTTTTTTTGCTGTGCGGACAGGGGCATTCTATCCTTTGTCGGGTTTCCTTGCTGTGCGGACAAGGCATTCTATCCTTTTTTAGGTTTGTTTGCTGTGCGGACAAGGCATTCTATCCTTTGTCTGGTTTATTTGCTGTGCGGACAAGGCATTCTATCCTTTGTCTGGTTTTTTTGCTGTGCGGACAGGGGCATTCTATCCTTTGTCGGGTTTCCTTGCTGTGCGGACAAGGCATTCTATCCTTTTTTGGGTTTGTTTGCTGTGCGGACAAAGCATTCTATCCTTTGTCTGGTTTATTTGCTGTGCGGACAAGGCATTCTATCCTTTGTCTGGTTTGTTTGCTGTGCGGACAAGGCATTCTATCCTTTGTCTGGTTTATTTGCTGTGCGGACAAGGCATTCTATCCTTTGTCGGGTTTCCTTGCTGTGCGGACAAGGCATTCTATCCTTTTTTGGGTTTGTTTGCTGTGCGGACAAGGCATTCTATCCTTTGTCTGGTTTGTTTGCTGTGCGGACAAGGCATTCTATCCTTTGTCTGGTTTGTTTGCTGTGCGGACAAGGCATTCTATCCATTGTCTGATTTATTTGCTGTGCGGACAAGGCATTCTATCCTTTGTCTGGTTTGTTTGCTGTGCGGACAATGCATTCTATACTTTGTCTGGTTTGTTTGTTGTGCGGACACGGCATTCTATCCTTTGTCTGGTTTATTTGCTGTGCGCACAAGGCATTCTATCCTTTTTCGGGGTTTTTTGCTGTGCGGACAAGGCATTCTATCCTTTTTCGGGTTTGTTTGCTGCGCGGGCAAGGCATTCTATCCTTTGTCTGGTTTATTTGCTGTGCGGACAAGGCATTCTATCCTTTTTCGGGTTTCCTTGCTGTGCGGACACGGCATTCTATCCTTTGTCAGGTTTGTTTGCAGTGCGGACAAGGCATTCTATCCTTTGTCTGGTTTGTCAGCTGTCCGGACACGGCATTCTGTCCTTTGTCTGCTTTGTTTGCTGTGCGGACAGGGGCATTTTATACTTTATCGGATTTGTTTGCCGTGCGGACATTGGAATTCTGTCCTTTGTCGGGTTTGTCGGCTGTGCGGATATGACATTCTATCCCTTGTCGGGTTTGTTTGCTGTGCGGCATTCTGTCCCATGTCGGATTTTTCTTACTATACGGACAAGGCATTTTATCCTTTGTCGGGTTTGTTTGCCGTGCAGACGAGGCATTCTATCCTATGTCGGCTTTATCTGCTGTGCGACCAAGGCATTCTATCCTTTGTCGACTTTGTCTGCTTTGCGAACAAGGCATTCTATCCTTTGTCGGCTTTGTCTGCTGTGGGAACAGGGCACCCTATCCTTTATCATGTTTGTCTGATGTTCGGACAAGGCATTTTATTCTTTGTCATTTTATCCTTTTACATTGTTTTTTGCAAGACATTAATAAAAAGTGGAAAAATCCATCATAAATAGAGAACAATGTGTTAAGTTTATAATATGAAATATCATTCTAATGTTGTAATTGTCTAAAACAAATTAGGTTCGTGTTTCATTTATCTAAACCGTTTATTATATAAGAAGTGGACGAAAAGTGTACACACAAAAAACACAGTTGGTCTTAAAGTTGATCTTAAATAAGAAGCACAAACGTATGTTTATGTTAGTATACTTGGGTCCAGGGACTCAACGATGTATCTTGTGACTCTTTTTTAACTAAAAGAAATGTGCTTATTAATGCAGTTGAAACGTATCAGCAAACAGATCTCAGGCAGTTCAAAATAGAAGTTTCCGACTACAATACACATTCAGCGGTTTCTTTTTATTATGCAATTATTTCCTTTTATGTGTATACTCTCTATATACTTAACAAATTAAATCTGTATCTAGATATTTTATCATAACATTTTTCGTTGTTGCTGTTGTTGTTGATGTTCTTGTTTTTGCTTATTGTTATTATTATTATTATGCTGTTGTTGTTTAAAATGTGTTATTTTTGTTTTATTACAAAAAGAAGACGCGTGACACACTAAATATCATTACGTTACTGTTATAATATCTATACTGTGCCTCTAGCTGTCATGTGAGTTTAAGGCTTTTCAATTATTAAGCAATAATTACTTTTTTAAGGCTACTTTCTTTGAGAAGCGTTAGAAAGAATAATTAATTGATAAATAATCAAGCGCTTAGAAAATCATAATTGTTTGGTTCTGTTCCAATGTCGAAATATTTAAGATTACCAGAAAATACGGCAATTATAAAAAAAGAAATAAAATAACTATATATCTGATTAATAAACTTTATTTTGTGAAGGGAAATCTATTAAAAGCCGTCCATGCCGTGAACTATGCATATCAGTTTAACATTTAGAGAAAAAAGCTCTTTGCTAGGTTTTCCCGCTGTAAACTACAAACGATTATTATCCTACAGACGAAGCTATTTATGCGCGTCTGGCGCCTCCGCGATCCTATTGGCTGATATTAAATCTAGCCCCGCCTACCGCGTTGCTATGGATTCTTCTCTGGTGGCTCAATCGTCTGCTCTACCTGATTGCCTACCACGTTGAAATCAAGGTTCCCTGGGATCTTTACTGATAGGCTAGCGCGTGCTAGGTCTCCACTAGTGATTATTGAACCAACCGGTAGTGATAGTGCGATAAAAGGAAATAAACGGCAAAGGGACGCAATTTACTGCGGTGTTACGGTGAGTTTGAATTTCACGACTTTGTCTCTAACGTTGTCATTTTTATACACATACCATGAACAGATTCAAATATTTAACCTATATCTGCTTTTTCAAATTTACCCACAAACAAACGACAAGACTGAAATAATACAGTAATAAACGCATTTTATATAAAGTTTGAGTATTAATTGTTGTTAAACTGTAAAGAGATAACCGCATCCTTTAATCAATAATTCTTTCTGAATTATATTGCTATATTATTACATGAGTGGTTAACTACAGGTGTCAATATGTTTATTGCCGATAGGAAACGTGTGTGGACAAAATCATAAATAATTACAGTACAAGTTTTAATTGAACATGTGTAGTCTGCACATTCTTGGCTTCCATTTATTTGCTTACGTCTAAATGACACAATTCGTGTGACATCAAACTATGCAGTTGTTGTAACCACATAATTTAGCTTTAGTTAAATATATTAATCTATGACTGCACCGCAGTCATATACAATGACGAAAGTGGTTTTACATACAATTGCATATACGCATTATGCAGAATTCATTATGAGTTTAACTTGGTAAATTCATGCCTATGATGCTCCTATCAAATAATTCAAACGGATACATATTCTTTTCTAAAACATACAATTAATAGGAAATTTCGGTAACATAACACGGGTATATAGCTGTATAATATACTTTGTTTAAATTTCAAAGCGCATTAGTGCTAGTTTGTGTCAGCTAAGTATTTTATTTGAACCGTGAAAGTACATATAACTTATATTTTTAAACTAATGGACATTAATATTGCTCTTACGTCTACTGTCCTCTACTTTATTGCGTTACACGCCATTTGTTATATATTTTTTCAATTTAGTATTTCTTTTAACTGAAATTCATTTTTATTTGTCGTAAAATACGCTTATTTTCTGTAATAAATAAGATACAGTTCTGCGATTGCAAGACGTTTTCCTAAATAAAAGTAATATCTTAAATTTCGTGGCCGATGTTGTTCCAAGCAACCGCTTTAATATATTTCTACTAAGCAAAATTTAGGGAGTATTGTTGTGAACGTCTTATTTAAATCCAAAATGTGGTAACAAATTTAAGTGCACATTTTGCTTTAGTTTATATAAATGTATAAAATAACATTATAATATTAATATTTATAAATATTATAGGCATTAATTTGTTAGAGACTTCACGCTTCTCGTGACGGTATAAATGCATTAGGAATATTTTTATGTGAAATATTCACTCAGCATTTTTTCCACACTGCAGTACACAGGTAAATCATTTTAATTTTTGTACACAATTTTATTATTCTAACACCAAACATGTCGTCTTATTTACTAACAAGTACTTTTTATTTATTATTTATCACGAATTAATCCTACGTAATTTGTCATATTTACATTTGGTATCTCGTTAGAGGTCCGGCAATCACCAGGCGGCGCTCTAGGTCGCTAGTCCGAGCCATAAACCGGTCGTAAACCTGTATACATTGACATGAACTCACTGCGCCAAATGTCGTAAATTGTTTTATAAAACCGATAGACCGATTCGAAGTAAATGCGACCTCGACTGTCTTTATTAGTCCCGTACTTCACGCAATGTCACGAGGTTATATCAACACGCGTACCTCCAGGCTAAAACACTAAAATTTATCATTTTGCTTGTCTTTGTCCGTCGTTTGATAATCTCACTTTCTGTACCAATATACAGGAAATCATTGTAATTGATAACTGTGTTGTTGTTTTGTAACAATTTCAGTAAATAACAGAAAAAATAGATTGTAGTGAAAAAAAAATGACGTGGATATCATAGACGAACTATTTACGGTTATACAACCAACGTCGTGCAAGTGAACGAATGTCAACAAGCTGATGAAGATTTGTGAAACCGTCAAAATATACCAAGTAAAAAATGTTAAATGTTACGTATCAAAATATGTTGTTGACGTCTTTTAACATTAAATTAAGTTTAATTCCATCGCTGCGTACATACAATTGATTAACATAGCATTTTTAATAAATAAATTGGTAATTGCTTATTACAATTAATCGTAGTAAAAACTGTTGTTGTTGCTGCTGCAGCTATTGGTAAATTGCACAATAACAATCGACTAAAACAACAATCAATTTTAAAAACAAATATACAAAAATAATATATAAAGGTATAGGTAATTGAGTATGTAAGAATTAATATGTGTCTGTCAAATTGACGAAATTATAAGTAGCTGTAAGATTACCATAAAATCACAGATATGGATAAATAATCATAATTGTCAAAGCAGCCTATATTTTCATTGTTTTCTATGTTGTGGTTGTTTTATGTCCCATTCGGCACATTTATTTCTCACCTGGGCCACAAAAATAGAGATCTACGTCACAACCCTTTAGTAAGACCATTGCTCTTGTAACACATACTCAAATAATAGCACAGAGAGATAAAAACAGAGTCTAACGACTGGATAACTTGGCTCAAAATAAACAAATATTTTAATTGGCATGGCATTTATCCATAGAGTGAACTTTTTCTGCCGAAATATTGTAAATACATATAACATAAAAAAGAACATGATGCAATAGAAAAAATAGCTGAGTTTACTTGAAAAGTTTTTTAAGAATCTGAAATTTGACGACGTTGTATGCCAGATTTAAGCTAAAACACATACATATGTGTGGGATTTCAATACTTGACAAATTGCATTTTCAATTGTAATAGTTGTCAAAGCAGCCAATATTCGCATTTGTTCTCTGTTGTGGTTGTTTTATGTTCCATTCAGCTCATTTATTTCTCACCTGAGCCACAAAAATAGAGATCTCCGTCACAAACCTTTAGTAAGACCATTCCTCTTGTAACATATACTCAAATAATTGCCTAGAGAAATAATAACAAATAGTCTAACTAGATAACTAGAGTAAACGTTAACAAAAAATGAGTTTTCTTGGCGTCGCCCCATTAACAAAGTTTGGTGTTGCCAATCTGGGAGGGGGTATAAAAAGTTTGAGACGAAGTGTCATTCTGTTACAATGACCCCACAAAGATTGTTTCTGACACTAAGTAACGTGTCGTGCCAGCCAAGGCAAAACATACAAAAACTACCCAGCGCTGGATTCGCTACACACGGCGTTTTCCGTGCGGTCTGGGCAAAGTTAAATTTTCGGGGACAAATTTTAATTGTTGTGGGGACATGATACGTCAGTCTAAGGACTGGTTTTGTTAGGATGACTAATTGAAGGCAATGTATCCAGGTTTTAATTCAACAACCGAATTCATCTGCCTATTCGGAATGAAGGATAGTTTCCCTACGACAAAACAAAAGCAAAAGAGCATACACAAAGAACTGACTAACATGAACCATTTTAGGACATTGGGGGCTCTTTTAGTAATAAAACGCACGTCATTCCCGTACTGTTTTGATGTAATGATGTGAAAAAAATAATATGACTGTAAATAGTCGTTTTAGAGACGATCTGGATTTTAACAGTGCTTAAAACATTTGTTTTGAAAAAAATATTTAATATAACAAATGCATAATTATTAGATATATGTCAAATGACTTGAGTTAAAAGTTTCTTTAAATTAAACAACTCGCCTCTCATCGAAAATGTTTTTTAATTGCGAGCATATCGTTATTAATTACCCCTTAGCTAAACATGACTTGCAGAACACGCCTGACTGCATTGCAAAACAATAAAATGCCGGACAATTAAAAATTGTGAACATGATTAACTAACGTTTGTTTAAAGGTTGTATGCGGCATTTTGCCTATATGAAATGAATATAACAATATCTTACTCCAATTTTAATGAATTTTAGGCTTAATATCTGCACAAACTCATAATTTAGTCTAAAGTAGTCGCTTGTTAACATTACCTGAATGATAGACAGTAAAAATTATTGAAATATATCACACTAAATGTCTGTTATATCCTAATCAATAAATGAGACTATGGGGATTTCAGCTAAATATAGATATCGATCTCAGAGCCAAATTACCCGGAAGATTATGCAACGTGTTATCCTAAGTAAGCGGTCATGCGGTTTTCTTAGTTAAAAATAGCTAACCGTGCATCGTAACTTGGTTAGGAAATACATTTTTGTAATAACGAGTGTGGCGTTTTGCTTTACTTTTCACAAAAGTGTAGAGCACCAATAAACAACATTTTGTGGGATCTGTTCAAGTAACAACATTTTATTTTGGTTGTTTGATTGAATATTTTGGTCCAAACTGCTGAATACCACCTTTAATGGATCCAAATTGGCATGAAATTGACATTGTGATTAAATATAACTTTATAACCTCGTTTGTTTGATGACCAAAGTTAATTCAGTTGACTCGAGTTATTTAACACCAAGTACTTCAATGAACACACGTGCATTTTAAGCATAAATCAGACATATACTTCCGACTGTTATTTATATATATGTTTAATTTACAAGTTTGCTTCAGTATAGTCGCTGTCACAGTGAATTTATTTTAATTTAGTTGTAACTAGAATGACAATGTAATTAATTAAAGTAAAGCGCCATTCTGTCGGTCTCGGATGCCTTGTTTATATGTCAACATCAAAACGTTGCGTGTTTTCTGCTGAACTATCGATGCTCTTACATTAATACATTTTATATTCTCACTACAGGCATAGTGATGTGCATTGATGATGACTAATACTACCAGTTCTGTAGCAAGTGTTCTCTTTATTTAACCGTGTTCAAAATATATAAATCGTATGTAGTAACTGTCAAAATTAAAATCAATAATTAATCTTCGACTGGAATTTAAAAAAAGACATCCAGAATTATTGTAAAATTTGGTCGTTTTACTTTTTTCATAAAGATAGTCATAACACATAGATTCATATAAAATGGTAATGATAACGTATGATATCGTGTGAAATTCAAGTTAAAATAATTATAAAAGATTATTACCATGTCCAAAATATAAATATAAGCAAGATAATAACTAAAATAATTGGCTGAGTAAAATGGGAAAAGTTGTGTAAATGAAGCAGGGAGTTCAATGGAAGTGATCAGAAAATTATAATAATCGTTCATGCGTTTATCTTTATTTTCTATATTTTTTAGCAATTGTATTAATTGTATTGAGTTATATCATTGTTATGCCTATAGAATCGCCAACGTGTTAACATGTTAAAGAATTACCTTTACATAGGTAAATAACAAAAGGTCCTATCAACATTTTCAGATATTTAAATTTTATCTACCAGTAGACAAAGTCAAACAGTTTTGCCAACTGTTTTAATGACAACAGACAAATGTTATATCGTTGACATGTTAAGCCTGTCAGTTATCTTTGTGTATATTTCTATAGATAGCATACACATATAGCCAGCATATGTTAAAACACTATGAACACAATGAAATACAAGAATATGTACATGGCAAGCTGTACATGTCATGTAATGCAATTTATGTGCACAAAAGTTAACACTGCAACGTACTGTTGTATTGTTGATTAAATAAGAGGGCATCACGACAACGACAAACACATATTTCATGTTGCAAATGCCAACACTTTATTTACACAGTAATCTATCAAATTATAGCACAAAGAACACTATTGTTAAATTAATATTACACGTTTTCTTCAGGCAGTGATTTTTTTTTTGGTCTAAATTCATTGTGTGTTTGTTTTGTTTTTGTTTTGTTTTTTGTCTTGAAGTTTTGAGTATAACTTGCTAAATTGGTAAATTTATACAATATCGTGTCTATAACAGTCCATGGTATGTCACTATGTCAGAATGAAATGCTTTGGTCTTAACATTTTGAAAAGAATGTGCGAAACTGGAAAACGTCTACGCAAGTGTTTTATTGACGTGTTTAACCTTGCACGACATATTACGTGACGTTACTTTGCTCTGGTCCAATGGATTCTTAGAAAAATATTGAGGACGTTAAATTCAACTGGCAAATTTCTACACCAGCACTGAATTAAAAAAAATCCATATAAATTCATGTTTTTGCGACGTCGTTTCTGAATAATCTCTATACATATATTTGTTCCATAACTTTAAAGAAAAACCTGTTAAATGCTTTGAGAAAGTGCGATGTCATGACGTTTCACCTGCTCTTAGTGAATGTTGTCTCGTTATATATATTTAAACATACGAAGAGAACACAAAATTGTTCGACAAGTGAGAACGATGCTTATGTATGAAATCAACATGTGCATACAGAATAAAAAGAAAGACGTCTTACTTTGATGTTGGGCGCCAAATATACGGTTTATGAAACGGGTTTCTTTCAGTTTCAAACGTGTAATGTTCGTTACATGTTAAAACATATTTTACATCAACATATGAATACCTGTCGCATTGTATAAATGGTTACTGAACATTTTCAGATGTTTAATATGTCACGTGATAGCCGGAGATGCTTTAAACTGTTAACTTGTGAATAGTATGAATTTATGTCATATCATCGATGACGACATTTTGCACTTATTTTTAAATGAAAGCTTAACCACACTTCGTTGTATTATGTGCTACGAAGACATTCTGATAAAGAAAAACAAACTTTATATTATAACTATGTAATACATGTTTATGGAACATGCAAAACTGTTATCCTTTGGTGTCTGGATGACATTTTAAACTGTTACCCTCGCTCGGCTTTCGGCCTATTTTGGTCAAGATTTGTCGGTTTTTAAGCAAAATTTCCTCAAATGCGTGTGTATATTGTATACATATACCCGACTAAAAAGACCAAAGTTAACAACACAATTATGACTGAACACAAATATAAAGACAGCAGTGGGTCTGATGGGTTTAAAGCATGCTGTAAATGAAACCACACATGACAAAATAAATAGGCTTGCCTGTTAAATATCGCTGTGACTAAATACTGCCACATTACACAAAAAATAGAGAATACACAAATAGTTGCCGCCTTGGAACGGTCAGTCGGCCATTTGGGTGGCTAAATCCGGGTTACTTACAGAGAACTATAACCATAATACACTATGTATGCGACTTTACCACGAAGCGGTAAATTGGGTCAATATTTGTTCTAGACTACCAGGCACTAAACATTGTGATGAATGTTCCGAAGTAACAGTGTTTTTTTTTCGACGCCTCAAGCATTTGTTAGCCTATCAATTTGACACAGTTTCAAGTAATTGAAAACCATGACTAAACGGAACAAGGACAGTCCTGACTGAGCTTTTATGTCATGGCGATATGTTTAACTGATGCTCATTGAGAATGCTCCATTTAAATCAAAAGGCACAAAACGCTCCCAGATCAGAGAGACTAAAAATTTGCATCGATTTGAAATATCTTATCACTAAAAAAAGAATGCATGTCTTCAGTTTACGGCAACAATGTGTATATGTTATAAAATAAAGTCCAAATGTGGGCTGAGAACAGGCGTAAGAGGGCCGGTGTTTTTAATGGTCCGTATTCATATTGAACCCATGAAATGGGCTGAAGACACCATTCTAAATCAGTGACTTTGTTACTGTTTAAGCTATAACGACCACATAATCGTATTTATTATTAAGTACAATATAAGAATCAATGTGGAACTAGTATTTTTCACTATCGGGAATAAATTGTATCATAAATAGTGAGAAATTAACAAATTATGTCACTCTTTATATTGTATGGCATCAAGACATGCATAGACTCTAACCAGATAGATACAATCATCTGAAATAGTAAGGACATGTAAAGTCAATTAACAGCTAGAGTTTTACTACGTTTTACTACTAGAGCTTTGTAAATTTAAAAAATGCGCCTTGACTGGTTTTGGAGCCATAAAATATAACTTTTGCAGAAAGCTGATTTAAAAAACAACTTGTCAATGTGTTTTGCAAAACGAAAAATGAACTCAGTTATTGGCGCACATATAACTATATATCAGTATTAAAATCAATTACTTGTTTAGATCTATTGACACAGTTGGAGACGATATGGGAAGGTATCGAATGTTCAAGTAAAACTAACAGCAATTTTGGGGATAGCTTCCTCCGGCCAATATATAGCTCTAGTAAATTAAGAACTATATATTTTTCTATGTGTATTTCGATACATTTGATAAATATAAACAAAGACATCTTCAACCCTTCCATAAATAACGAAAATAAGCATTTAAAACCCAAAACCCAAAAATTCCGAAGTAGGTCGTTTTACAGTCCAATATACAGCATAATCCGTTTGACACAGCTACCATAAACTTTTGACTGATTTTGATATGGCCAGTCACATTAAGCCTCAAACTGATGCGACACGTGTTATTGTTACGGTCAACTTCATACAAGCTGATTGCTTAATGGAAAAAAAACTTAATCTGGGATACAAGAAATATGCACCCGTCAGTGACTTGTAAAGCATCTAGCGCCATTTAGTGCCGGCAGAAGAAAGCTATGACCCGTCTAGAATTCCCCTCTGCACCATGTGATTGAATGTCATGGCGTCAAACACGAAGAGTCACAAACATATAAAACATGTATAAAGAATGCATAAAACCTGTCAGGATTGCGCTCCCGATGACGCGCATTCTTGCCAAGTTCAATCAAACTCGTGTCCATTATTGCAAATACAATCCACATATAGGTACGGCGGTGCATTGCCAACACTCAGAAACTCGTCGAAACCATGGCAACTGGCATTTCAAGTCAGTTGGCTCGAAGTTTTGCTAGGTCATAGGCATTTATCAGACGTGCTGACTGATTTTTTCGGCTTCGACCAAATTCGAAGGACTCTCTTATCCATCAGTGCCACACTGTCTATGTAAGGGGGTATGATACAAAAGGGTCGATACTTGCCCTGTGGGAGCGCTGGGTTGTTCCAAAAAGCAGAGAGAATTATCGCCAAAACTGAGAGGTCGACGAAATTTGTCATGCATTAGTAATTTAGTAGACTATTAGGACATCGTTAGTTTTAGATATGTTATATTGTTATTTTGAAAACATTATTACAATCAGTAAACAGGAAAAAATATTTAAGCGTTAACAACGGTAACAAGTGACTAAATTGATTAATTATTGCAAAAACGATAAACTAGTATTTATTATTATTATTTAATGATAATCGATTGTTTAATGGCCACTATTAAATACAACCTTAACGTTGTAATGCAGTCTTTAGCATCCAATGATAATTGTGTAGCTGGTCAGTCAAATCACAAATTAAGAGATATAAATTCGTATAAACTCACATAAACTTAATCTCAGAACTGCATCTTTATTTATTATTATAGGCAATCGACATTCCGCAGTAGCATTGAAGCACTTAAGCAGTTGTTAACTTGAAATCAGTGATCACTTTGAAAATAATATTAAAACTCCAAGCGCTTGTCAGGGTCACTTATCAAGCATAACCAGTGTTGCAGCGACTAACTACATGTTACTTGATTATCGCAGTGAGATCATAATTATCAAAAATTACCACTTCGTCTCATACAACATTTTTATCCAATTGACTAATGGACGTTTCATAAATGCATACGTGTATGCATACATTTTACCTGCAGCGTAATACTTACACTCATTCTGATTTTAATTGTAATTTTATCTTAAGTGTTAGGGTTTTATTTTACACTTTTGAATAACATATTATTGTAAACAGCTGCAGTTTTCATTATCGGTAGGATTTGTGTTCTGGGTATATAATTTACTGTGAACCCATTACGTCATTATTTATAATTGTTGATTGACATATTTATTTTAATCCTTACCTGACACGAAAATCAAAACAAAAGACAGATATTTCATTTTAATTTGTTTAGTTGATGTAATGGATACACCATCAGATCAATATTTTCAAAATTTGGTCAAAACATTGTAATTGTATTTGGATGCTACATCCTAACTTACTTAACATATGTATAACATGTGCGGTTATTACGTATGCTCTAACCTTTTTTCACATAGTTTGTGTTGTTGCAAGCAGTAATAATGTATGCTGTAACCTGTTCTAATAACTTGTGTTTATAGTTAGGTTATGCCGATTCACATCTAACTAAAATAAATAATACTATTTTATTCTAGTCTAACCGATATTTGTCCATCTTATCAATTATACAGCGAACAATATAAAAATGTCTTATTAGTGAGACATCAGCCCCAGACCATGGACTGTGGACGTATGTAAATAGTGTTATAGCTCAACAATTAAACAATGGTTTCCCTCCACGGGTCTTGACTTTCGTTGCTTTTCTGTCATTTATAACTAAGGACGAGTAGAACGTGTGTGGTCTGCTCAATCGGACGCATTCTTGATAAATGTGATACATGGATTCAGTGTGTAATGAATCGACGACCGTTGAAAATACAATGATAAAATGCATAATTAAAAAACACATGTAGCGAGTTATCAATTAATATGAAAAATGTGTGTTTCACATATTGAAATTCATTTATTAAAATTAGGTTCAGGACGTTGGTGTATGATTGCTTTAATTGCATTTTTGTGTTTGCGTAAGACGAGCTCGTGTCAAGGACTGTGAGTTTATGGGTGTGTTTCACTTTATTTGTTGACATGTAATATGTGTTGACATGTGTTAAACATGTTCCTGTTTGTGTAATAAATGAGTTGCCCGCGTACGGCAAACGTGTAAAAATATCAAGGAATAACAAAAATTAAATGGATAAGTTGAATGTAAGTATATAATTAAACATAAAATTACAATTAATTAACTGTTCAATGTATTGTAATGAATGTTTTAGGAAATGTACAGTCGTGTCTATCTTTCTTTATATTTGTGCATCGATTAAAATATCAGTGCCAGTAATCTCATATATCTGTTGTATTATAAATGTTAATTGCTTCAGTTATTCGTTTCATTTGATCAGTTGAATACTTTTAACTGCTTTAATTGGCATATGTGATTTTAACATATTAAATAAGTAATTTTACTTTCAGTTAAATTGTCTACTATCACAAAAATAATGTAAGTATTTTGTATAAAATATTGTTTCGGTCGTTAATAAATGTGTTCAATTTATAATATTATATAAACTTTATCACTATTATCACCAAGTTAAATCCTGTACTACGGCTGCTTACATGTATGCGAGTACATGTATTTCGTTAAGTTTACCCTTAGTCCGTTGTCCCCGTTCTTTATGCTCGAGCTTATAAAAGGAAGCAGAATATTAAAAAAAGCAGAAAAGTTCCCTATTTAATGTTTTATCTAAAACATCAAAACTACTATAATGTATAATAACCTATATAAATACACGTGTAACAGTGAGATATTATTTTGGTTGAAAGGAGGAAGACTCTTGTGTTCAGCATTTAATTTAATACACTTGCTTCTACTACTTTTAGATATCAATGTCTTTAGATATCAGTGAATTTTTTTGTTTAACAGAACTCAATTAAATCAACCCCCATTTGTTTTGATCGTGTACTAACAGATAAACAGCACTGTTTAATAAGGCTAGCGTGATAATAAACAATAAAACGTGTTCGGTCGACAAATCTACAATACGCCTAGTTATATTTATATATTTAGTAATTATTTACTATTAGCATTGGCAATCGGGCCTCGTCTTCAGATACGATATAACAGCATATATTTTTCCCTGTTCTGACTTCAAGAAAGATAACTTTATGGTCTTTCATCTTCCAATCCCTGATAGTGATGTGCTTTAATCGCAACATTTAGAAAAATTGCATAAGTAATTAGAAAATTAATTTATTTAGTGTTATATTTTATGGGAGTTAAAATACTTTCAGATAAATGTTTATCTAACCCAACACCACATGACTTAAAATGCAGTATTCTTTATTTGCTAAGGTTTTACATTCAGAAATTGTAAGACATACCATATGCCTTGGTCATGCTTTATAAGAAACAAAAATCCTAATTCTACAGAAAACAACTGTACTGCACTATATGAAACACCTGTGCGAACAAAGAATAATGCAATACTGTAATTAGTTAAACTAACTAGTATCTTTTTTCTTATTAGGAATCGTTGTTATAATCTCATTACACGTTGGAGTGATCAGGAGCCATAAAACGTCATCGAAATAAATCAAAACACTCGAGAAAGGCTACCTTGGTTGTACATCTGATAGTGTACATGAAAGTAACTACCTGGTGTTGTCATAAATTACTCTGCACCACTTAACGTGGACTTAATTGACTGCTAATCAATAGTCAGGTGGGACTCAGACTCCTTGCTGAGAGGAATGGTGGGTTTAAGATGGACTTTTATTTATGCTGTTCCTTCATTGCTACACACGTGTATTTCTTATCTGAGCAACACTTTTTAAAAAAAGAGAACCACGTGACCACTAACATTTTAGATCACATTTTATTATCACCTAGGTAATGAGATCTGACGTCGATATATACTTTAGCCAATTTAACATTGTGCTTGTTTATAGATGTGGGAATACTGAACCTTTAGAGAGATTTTAGCAAATTCTATTTTCTAACAAGTGGTGTGTAAAATAGTGTGTTGTTGTTGTTGTTGTTGTTGTTGTTGTTGTTGTTGTTGTTGTTGTTGTTGTTGTTGTTGTTGTTGTTTTGGCTAATATCTAAACTTTTGCAGAAATTATGCACAATTTTCCAAAACATTTGTAAGTTATTTATTTTTCTATTTAATATAGGCAAACCTTAATTTTGACTTTTTAATACAATAACGTGTTCCGCAATACGTTTTGCCTAGTTAAAAAATTTGAACGTCAACTACTGGTTGTACAGTTATATTCATGTGCAATACTAAACGTTTGTTTAAACTAAAAGAAACATTGATAGGCATCTATCCTGTGCAGTCTTGAAAAAAACAGTGCACTAGAAAATATGCATTTTGTCTACGTATTCTATCTCGTGCAACCATAACATTGTACAAAGTGTCCCCATTCTGGAAGGAACAACAATAACAATCCGTAAATGTCACTACAACTACTTGGTGTAGAACATCATCCCACCTGTGTAAACCAGTTACAAGTAATGTAAAATTGCCAAAGTGGATCTGTTTGATGCAGGATATTATTTTTACAACGAAATGATGCCATGGCTGTCAAGAAATTTAAGTTAAAATTAATTCTGTTGGTGTTTACATTTGTACAAGTCTGCCCTAGTGATCTTTTAGAAACAAAACATCGTTATTCTCTTTACTTCAAATAGAACATAAATGTCTTACAGTGATTAATCTGCATAATTATTATTTTATACGGAACTGCGCATTTAGATTACAAAGAATTAAAACAGTACTCTGCAAAATAAATAAATAAGTAAATATTGGTTTGAAACTACCATAGTCTCGTTCAAACAAAACGGGATTTTGACGCCTCTCAAGAAGCAGTGGTCATTTTTTTTTCTTCTCATTCCGACGACACATTGCCTAAGGTGTTAATTATGCATTCTTACGTAAATTACGACCAGGGTTGTTAGAGTTATTTCCCCTCGTAAAACAAACCCTCAATACTTTGTTCAGAGAAGCTTGTGTTCGTAAAGACAGCTTTATATCTAAATTTTGATTAATGCTACTAGTTCTTCAAACATGCGCGTGCGGGTATAATACTTGTTGATTATTAGGCACATTAAGCGTGTTTTATTGATGAAATAATGTTTTGTAAAATTGTCCTGCCAGATGTGCTTATGTTGTTGTTTATATTAGTTACAGTCGTCGTGAGTAGCTGTGTAAGCAATGACTTTTTGATGAAACTATACAATTAATGTTAATATTCGCCATGAAAACATAATACTAAAAGACAAGTGATAGACTTTAAACAGCTTGATTAACATCTAACACTTAAATATGGAGTGCGTTTAGTTGAAGTAGCAAAATGGGGGTGGGGGGCGGCTCATTTACAGAAGCTATTCTCGGTCAAGCTTTAACTCAGGCTCAATTTTGTGATTGCAAATTAATTACTGTTTTAACACTTCATTTTAATATCTTATTGACACAACCTTCCAGGTTGATGGCAAATACTTATGTGAAATTTCAACGTAAATCCTTTGTGTTTTTATAATCAATATTTGAGCTTAAGCAAAATCTCAAATGAGAAATGCTTCTACAAGATCCATTTATTTCATCCGGTCATTTTAGACTTTAAAAAAGAAAAGAAAAAGAAATACAATAAAATACTAAATCTGTGTATGCCACACGTGTGTATGCCGTTGTATTGAATGTTCAACATCAACAACAAGATACAGCGCGTCTAACTGTATATGAGGAGGATGATTTAAAAATAAACAACTTAAATGCATCGTGATTCTGATAACTAACTAATTTAGAAAATAAAGTTAACGAAATTCTTTCCGTAAAAACTCCTAAAAACACGATATAAATTCGCAAAGAAAAACAACGTCACGTTACTACGTTGCTATTCGGTGTATTAAGGCTACGAACATGGTTTTGTATCTGCAAAAGGTGAGTTATGTTGAAATGTACTCCACGGATGTAAACTAGCATTTCGAGAAATACTTTTCCAAATTATCAAACAAATATAAATATATATAAGCCACTTCTAAATGCATGAAATCGTGCTAATGATGTTGAAACTTGGTTTACCGATGAAAGGAGATGCAATATTTAATTTCAGGGATTCTCTCGAAACTGCACTTTTTTCTACAAAGAAAATACATCCCTCGGGCAAAATATAATTGTTATCTCATAAATCTAGCTATCTGGACATTGTAATTTGCTTTCAACATCCCGATACATTTGTATCGCTTTAATAGATGACGTCTAAACAAGAAATCGATATTTTTCATTGCAGCGAAACAGGAAAAATATAAACACAAACAAAATTTTCTAAATTCGCTTGTTTTCCAGAAAATTTATGTTAATTGCCGGATTGTTTACCTTGAAATATTGTATCCATTATCTTATACAAAAATGTGTTAAAATATTTTTAAAAATCATATTTTGTATAAAAAATCCGTGTTCGACATTAAAACTATGCCCATTTTACACATCCTACTTTCAGTGTGGCTTGGGTGTCGTAATATACCGTAACAATAAAGTGTCTATTGCAGTGTGCATTTATTTTATTACGGTATAACTCTGTGCTAAAAGGACGGATAAAGTTTCCCTCCTGTTAATTAAACGCCGACGCCATATTAGTTTCATGGTCTAATTAGTGTACATTTGTATTCACAACGCCCCCGTGTGGCCACTTTGTTGTAAGGGGGCGGGATTAATTGAAAAACACAACTGTCAGTTGTCATTAAATTACACATTCTGTATGTATATGTCCCGTTTGTCTTGCGCTAGGTCTTTCGCATGGTCCTGTCGCTAGGGACATTTCGGTAGAATGAAGTAAAAAACGAATCTACAAGTATATTGTTTTAAGTATTCTTTATATATAAAAATATATTTTGGTCTGAATACTATACATGTACATATTAGTAAGAACATTTTCTCCTTTTCTATCGGGTTTTCTTCTTTCTATCGGGTTATTGATTTTATGAACAAAATGTAAACATTACGCATTGTCAGGCATTAAGCTCTCAGCGAAGGCTTTTCAGAGCTATATCAAATACATGTCGTCGTATAACTCTCAACAGAATAATAACCTAATACATTTTAACAACGAGCCTTGGCTCTTTGTACGGGAGGCCCCGGGTTCGATTTCGGGCCGCGACACACCAAAGTCAATAAAAATGGTAGTGATATAGCTCCCTTCCTAACGCTCAAGCAAATATGCGGGTAGTTCCACGACTGGTTGGCCCGATGTCAGGATAATGTGACTGGGCGAGGCATCATGCCAGGTGTTCATGGCATGCTAAACACAGTGAAGGCAGCACGATATCTGCTTCAAGTGGACACAATATCCAGATAACTGAAATACAGTTGGTGAGACGATAAACCCAATAAACAAACAATTTAACAACAATACGGAAAAGTGATTACGCATATTATAAGAGACTCACAGCCAAAACGGCAGATCCTGGCCTTAACATTATTCCACAGTGAAACTGGCTGCTCTGGATCTGTACTATTGGCCTTGTCTTTACAGGCTAAATGCAAACAAAATACTGATATTCGTGTTATAAGTATAATATATAATTAGGTGTTTGATCCATCTTCTGACTGTAGCGAAATCATTTAAATTTATATTGATTGATTAACTGCAAATTTACACTCAAGAAATTAAATATTCTTACATAAGTCAAATATTTATATTTTAAATAAGCATATTTTTTCTTCAGCATATAAAAGTATATTCATTTATCGCATCGCTTTTCCTTTTTTTACAAATCTTCATCGTCACAATTACTTTCCATCATAAGCATCACGGTCACTTTCGGCATTTTGATTTTTGTCCTCCCTCATCTTCAAGATGCCTAAATAAAATACACAAGCATTTATTTCACCCGATCAAGAGGACGCTTGAAATCTCTAGAAAAGATGAAAATAGATGTTTTATTTGCTTATCTCTGCAGTTTTAAATTCAAAGAAAACTCACGATGATAAACTGCGCAAAAACGCATTAAAAGGACTCATTTTCTTTATAAAAAGAAACATTCTAGAGTATCGCTTGATATATATGATGAGAGAATAGACAAACCCCCTAGTCGACGACCGCGGTGTTCAGAAAACCAATTCATGTTAGAGACCTCCCATCTTGCTCGGTAGCTCAATCCTGTCGCACTACACCAAGCCGGTCTCGACGGCGAACCAGCCAATCACGAAGCCGCTTACAAAACGCGTAAAGAACAGTCGTAAATTTTAATGTCGAGCGTATTTCGCTTTAACGGTAAGCATAAACTGGTAATTCGCTACAGCGATTCTAAAACAGTGTAACATTTTACTTTGTTTGGCCTAAAGTATACCACTGGGATACGGTTGAGGACTTTCCCTCATTCATAAGAAGATTTTACGTTGCCTGTTAACTGTCGGTTTTAGCTAGCAGTTGCTGTTCATCTTCTTTTGTGTTGTAGGACCGTAGAATACGACCAGCGTAAACGTTGATGGGATACGTTTGTCAAGCGACCTGCGGCCGGTATCAATTAGTTTGACACATAAAACATCATCGACAACGTAGTCAACATCTTCCCATGGAGTACGGTGGATGAAGTTTGACGTGACTGGCAAACGATGAACCCTAGGACGGAATCTTGCCACAACATACTCGTCTTCCTGGACGTTTTGTTTGTTTAACGAATTGCTTCATTGTGACTCGCTTCTGAAAAGCGCCCTACTGACCAACGGTCAAGAGGGGTTGGAAAGTAATTAACTAAATTTAGTCGTGACACAAAAAAGTGTAGAGTATGGGAAAAAACTAAAGTGCATAAAAAGACAAACATTAAGTGCAAAACAAAAACATAGAGCAGTATACGCAATTGTTTGTGTTAACGCAAGGACAAGATTAGTCACCAGTCGCTTTGTTTTTTCATCATGATGAACATCAGAAGTTCAACGGTGAGCTAACAAGTTAAAGGTGTTTGGATTAACTCCTCAACTCGTTTACGTGTAAGTATTCAGTTATACGAACATAAACACACCTCGGATAGTTCGTCTTTTTTGTCTGCCTTGAAGTGAATATTTTTGGTTTTCTTTGAGTTTGTTTAGATGTTGAAAAACGTCTCATCGTTTTCACCATTCTAACAAACCCTGCTATGACTGCGATGAATCCTTACGCATTTCGCGGCTGGCATTTGCCGTCTTACGCTGACGGCGCGGCCAACTATGAACGTAACTACCATATGTACGGCTCGATTCCATCGGGCTACTTCGCCCCATCTTCCGTGTATCCTTTCAACAACACCGCAGAGTCACAGAAGCAGCATAATGGTGACTGGAAAATTCAGAGTTCGTCCGTCTGTTCGACCTCTTCGGACGGTTCCCCAAATAACCTCCGGGAACAGCCGGTGGGTAAGAATGGATACGACAGTTTATACAAAACGAACACTTGCCGGAATCCGGACACGGATGACCATCAGAGGTCTTGCTGCGCCTTGTCTTGTTCTTGCAGCAGTCCCCAGCAGCGACTGCCAATGTTGAACAATTCGTGGGCAGGAGCCGGGGATCTGTCTGGAGCACTGGACTTCAACAAATCAACTATGTCCATGTCTTCAATGAATCCATACCAGTCCTTATGTAACAGAGGTGAGTGGCAAACGTTTAATTGTTGTTAAAAATATTCCATTTTATAATATTACACTCATTATGTAAGAGATGAATGGCCAAATTTGGCAAGGTTAGATTCTTTATAACTAGCTTATTTATACATTTATTTATTTTATTGCATTGACGAAAGCACATATTAGTTAGTTTACAGTAAGAGGATCTAGAACTGACCGCTCTGAGAATATTTATAAATATGGGATTAAAAACCTTATCTAAATCAGAAAAACAACTGAAGTTAAATGAGTCGAAATGTACAGTTGAGATAACATTTTTCCTCATGCTAATAAAGTATGAATTTATTATGGAAGACTAGACATATGAACAATTGTGAGGGCTGGTAAGGCTGTGCGCCATTTTTGTATTTGTTATATTGTCAAACCCTTATTCTTAATTTCAAAAAGAACAGGAAAATTAAGTGTCATAAATAGATACTTTTATTTCCTTTAATATTGATGAGCATCCTATATGTAATATTATGAAATATACTATAATGCATATTACAAAACAGTACTAAGAACATTATCAAGCACATAACATGAGTATATCATTACATGAGTACACAGTGGAGTAGTGCTACGGTGTAATATGTACGGTCTGAAAGTTCGACAGAGAATAAGATATCACAGAACTCTAAAGACAATCATTTTACTTATGACATATCACATTAAAATAGAACAAAGATGAAGAAAAAAAGCACAAATACAAAACTTGTTACAATATGACGCACAAAACATAATATCTAACACGCTGAACAATTAGTTTATGAAAGTATAAAAATAAAAATATACGTAGCATATATTTCTCTCTATGTAGCTAAATTAACAGCTTAAAAAGAAAATACAGACAACATAAACTTTAGAATGTAAGTCAATATATATTTCAAATCACTCCGTCTGTGAAAACAGTTTTAGAAAATTCTTTCTAGAAAAATTTAAAAAAATATATGTATTTTAGTAAGACATGTTTTAAACATGTATTTTACTCATAGCTTATTTCGTATGGGTTACAAGTCTTACAATATAAATATTTCGTATAGGGAGTGTATAAATACACTTCGTATAGTTGGCATGTATAATAATAATAATAATAATAATAATAATAATAATAATAATAATAATAATAATAATAATAATAATAATAATAATAATAATACTTATTGATTATACAATATGTATAGATAATTTACGATTTATTCAGTATATTTATAAAACGAATTTCTTTTTTAAAAGTATTATTTATTTGGAAGTGTTTATGAAATACATGCATTTTACGCATTGCTCTAGAGTACACCCGAGTTGCAATTCTAATAGCTAATTATTGCTCATAAAATGCATATACATTATTTTATCATATAAATGACACGTGTTTTACGTAAATGTGATAGCACCGACAATCTTGTATCCTGTCATACTTAAAACGACCTCATAAAAACGAAATGATCGCAATTAGTTCACACAACTTTTATTATCATTCAAATCATACAGAAGAAAAATTGTTGTTCTTTTAAGTGTCGTTTCATAAGATATTTATCCGAGCCAAACATACAAATGCATCAGAAATAAAAATTAACATATTTTGCCGATAAATCCAAAAACGAAACGTACACTTTGTGTAAAGAATCATTTCATTCTGGATCGGTTGCCTGAGGACACGATTCTTTAACGGCCAAACAGTGAAAATAAAAATGATAAATTGCCAGTTAAATGCCGCGTTAAACACTGGTGTTATCAACGGCTTTTGCTTCAACAGGTGAAATTATAAATACTTATATCGAACCTTATATACTTTCACATAATACGTCTACAACACTTTATTATCTTCTTGTCTGTCTATTGACAATTTTGCCTATTAGTTGTTGCTGATTTCATTTATTTTTATTAGGTAGGATTGTTTCGGGCTGTTTTGTAGGCAATTGTATACTATACATACAATGGACATAAGTATCATACGCTCCACTAAAGCAGCATTATCATTATTACAGATAAACTTTGAAAGACAGATAATTAAATCGCCACATTGAAATATTAATCCGTTTAAAGCTAACGAATACCATTTAAAACCTAAAAACAAGAAGTTTACAAGGAAAACATAGCTAAAACTCATCCAAACAAGTTAGAAACCGTCAAATCGTTAAACCAATCAAGTATGGCATGCATTGTACCATAAATATACAAAATAAATCTTTCAAAAAGAACTATACATATATATGAATCTTTTTTCATCTACATCCTCAATCATTTATTATCTTGACAGAGAAATATAAAGCAACCGGCATCAACATTTGTATTCAGATGTAAAATATAAAAAGAATTACGATAGATTACTAGTAGATACAAGTATAAAATACCTAAGGCAGTTTCACAAATAAATGCACATTTGACACGAAAATAAGAGTAATACTTTAGCTTGTTAAGATGGGACACTAATGACTTTATCTACTGTGTTCATACATTAATTCTAAAGGACCAGTTTTTTTTAATGACACAAAGTCATGCATTATCTATATTGTCATTTACGAGTATTTCAATGGTCTATGGCACATTGTCTTAAAACGAAGAAGTAATATTTTTACTCCTTTAGTTTTCAAAGTTTTTTTTTGCATTTCCTTAATGATTTCACGTAAAATAAATGTGTTTAAATGCTATGCTTTGTAGGGGTAACATACTTTATCCAGAGGCTCTGTTTTAACTGAGCCATTTGTGTACACATTTCTGTTTTTATTAATACATTTATATTTATCAATATAATGCCTAATAAAAATATTTTGCTTTCAATTATATAATTATTCATCGAAAATGCACATTGCAATTTATTATTATTATAATAATAATAATAATAATAATAATAATAATAATAATAATAATAATAATAATAATAATAATAATAATAATGTATCTTGTAATAAGTACATTTTATAAGGGCAATTATATTAAATTAATATAAAATTCTAATATTTCACATATCTGTAACAGAAAGTCAAACATTTATAAAAATATGAAACCGAATAGTTTATAATGTAAATACCATTTGGTAACATCTCTTTATGGTGTAAAATTGTACGTTTGGGGTGTAAATGTAATTTATTACAACATTTTATGTCACAGCATGTACTACAATATTCTCTGATTTTTATATCAGACGAGTTAGAGAAATAAATCACTGCCTTAAAACGACTTCATTAAAATGGTACTTCAAACGGTCATAATTTCAGGTCTGTCTCAGATGTTAAAAAAGTACTTGATATTTAACAATAAATGACACATGTTATATAACTAAAACCTTACATTTAGATAAAAACTTCAAAAGTTTATTACGATTAAATTTAGTCATTAAAATTTTGATTTATTAATTTATAGTATTGAAATATATGCCGGGATATTATTTATAATTTATAATTAAGGTTGCTGAAATGTTGAAAAGTTTACTGCCATGTAGAAACAATGGAGACGCATATGTACACTGAATTTATATTTAACACGTTGATGAAAGGAAGCACACTAATATTAGTTAACTGACGTTTTGTCTGAACCTTGATAAAAGAACACAACGTTGAAGGATATGAAACAGAAGTTGTGGAAACATTATAAAATAATTCCATCGGACGAATGTTGTGCTGAGTATGTCTAAATATTGGGACAAAGCGAACTATCCAAAAGACATTAAATATCTTAGTTACGATCAGTCTTTTTATATTTTTACATATATACAGTCCAATGTCTCTGACTTCGACAATGCAAGGCAGTTTAGTGGTAGTTTACGACTACTCCTGTGTTGGGACAATGAGCGTTCAGGCGACCTAGACATCGAGATGCTTGCTTTGCAATCTTTATTTCAAATCTAGGCATTAAATCCAACTCTTTATAGCTTCCCCAGCGCAACTTGAACATTACCTCTCTCTATTCAGACGCAAGCCCTTCAAGTTTGCCCCTAGGCTATACCAGCTTGGCACAGCTGATGGCGTCTCCCCCAAAGCCTCGGTTACAGATAATTGCAACAAATGTTGCTGTTTACCAAGAACAGCCAAGTTCCACTTCTTCTTTAGCAAGCTCTCTGAAGGTTCTATGTAGTGTTCATTGAAGCAATATTGCTGCTGAAAACAAATAGCTAACATAGATTTTATTATTCAAGCTCCGACAGGTTCTATGTAAAAATGTATTGTGATGTAATATTGCTGTAGCAAAAATATAACAAAGTGCAACCAATTTCCACTTGTACCCAGCTCTCTGTAGGTTCTATGCAAATATTTATTAATAAATGTTACTGCAGCAAAAGTAGTTTGCCATAGACAGCGATCTCAAAATTTAATTATCCCACGTTTTTTAAAGTTTAAATGTAATATTCAGAAACGTGACATTGCTGCAACAATTGATTGTTTTTTTTCTAGAACTGACATATCAAACTTTGATCATTGATTCTGCAACCAGAACAGGTTCATTGTAAATGCCCAATCATATAATAGTCTTTTATAGGAGTAACACCTTGTCTTCTCAAATCTCTGTCAATACTACTTTGCCCCATTCTTTTAGGTTCTTTTGGAAAAATCTATGGTTTTCAAAAGTTCAATTTGACATGCTTTTTGTCTTAGTCATTCAAAAAGACACATCAGTTCCTATTCAGGGTCTGTATTATCTGTGCATTCTACGTTGATATAATATTTTTGCAAAACAGCTTTCCGAAAGTCGACAGCCATTTTCATATATTTTAAGTATTCTTTTCAACAATATATTGTCTGACTTTACATTTATATTTTTCGACTTCTATTACAATAAATGTTTTGTGTTATGTTATACAGTTCACTATTATAAGCCGGATGCTTTTATATACACAACATACGAATTCATCTGTATATATGTTGAGGTAGAGAGATGACATTTACCCTCCCACATAGGATCTTAATTTGGTTTTAATTTGTAACTGTCAAAACTGCAAAATTTAAACTCTCAGTAGATAGCAAATTAGTCAATAGATTTAAGAACATAAAGGAGAAAGTAAAATGTTAAGTTGGTATGTGTCATATGGACTTTACATATTAAATGCAAAAATGACAATGTTAATCAGCTGCGCAAACGTAAAATAAATTTATTTGATTGAATATTTAGAACATTTATTTTTGGCAACAAAAGACCCTAACACCTGTTAAAGCATAAATTCAACAATTTAATTGTGTCTTTAATACCTCAATTGTTGATAGTTAATTACAATTAGAGCTATTTTCTTTGTGTATAGTATTCCTTTATCAGATTTAACTCCTGATACCGGTGCTTGCTGTTAGTAGTCTCACTTTGATGGATATTTTGATTTTAACTGGATGTCTGCGAGAAAAGAATTCAGGAAGTGCGAGGTTGCAGCACTTGACAAACCATGCTTAAGCACCCCCGTCGGTCCTTATGCCAAATTACCGTTCCAAACCGGTAACCGATGTCTTTTGTTTTTGCGCATAATGTTTCGTCTCTTAATACATTTTGTCACTTTAATATTTAATCTGCACGCCTTTGTCAAGTGATAGTTCAAATAAATATCTGTGGTAATTTTCATAGGACCTATTCTTATATTTCTATTGCTTATGAGGCGGATGATACCTTATCCAAACTATTCTGCTTGTATCGTATATCAGAATGCATGCGATTGTTGCGGCTTAAAATTTATGATGAAATATAATCATATCATCATTCAATCAATTATATATATTTATAAGTGATATTTATTTTGTTTTGAGCATTGTTCGTAAGAATTCTTCTAACTCAGCAGTTTGAATGAGTGCGCTTATATATTATTGCGATCTGGTCACAGTTTAGCGCAAGTACATGACCCATGTAACTAGACGATCCGCACTTTATATTTATTTAAATAAAGCCAATCGGTTTATTGATTATGAATTAAGAATACACCTGATGTATGACTTTGACACTATACTAGGTTGCTGATGCAACTGGTTAAAATTGGAAACAAAAAAGCTTTTTTAGGCCCGTCCATCCTAGAGACAACACAATTGTTTAAAGGACAGCATGTTCACATATAACAACAGTCTTCAAACGGCAATTTAGTATTCTTTATTCATTGTAGTTCAACAAAAATACCTTAGCGATCAATTTATGCAGAGTTAGTTAACTTTGAACAAGAAACTTTAAACTAACTTAGTTTGGAAATTGTGTGGGAATCACTACATCTGGATTGGGTTGAAAGTTTTCGATAAAACTTTAAAACCTATTTAGTCAAGTTAACGTGTTATACATACAAGGCATGAGCGTTAAGCCTTCCGGAACAGCAAAACAACATGACATAATCGACTACATCCCAGTATGTCATTGAACAATTTATTAGTTTCTACTCGGCATTCTAGAAGACACTGTTGTAGATTGATGTATTATTCATAACCGTAAAGGCACAGGCTTGAGAAGGGTGTTTTGCTTGTCATCCATTTAATTGATATTTGCTGAGATGTCGGATGTACATGTATTATTTGGATTTCTTAGTGATTTGTTTAGTAAGGATATTAAATTCTTACGTTTTATTTTCTAATCCTAATTAAAATATAAAGAAAGCGTTCGTGCCTTCTTTATGTTGCTTTGAGTTTGTACTTTTTACAATGCAGTGGTGGTTAGTTATTACCAGTTGATGTGAAATTACAAAAAAGGACTTATACTGTCTTGTTCTTAAGTTTTTTTTATAGTTTTTTCAATATTAAATCATACTTAGGCTAAATAAAAATCCCACATAAAAAGCATTTGACAAAAATAGTAAGCAGTACGTGTATTAGCTATTGCAGACACTTTGTGCTATAGTTTACGACTAACTTTAATAACTGTGAGTCTATTGTATTCGTAGATCTATGTAGGTTTTGTTTAATGTAATTCAAAGCGAAACAAAATAATTAAAAATATTCGGAATTTAAAAAAAAAAAACGATTTGTATATGCATTGCTCCCTTGGCAATCTGCGACCTACATTCATTTCCTAATCAATTTATAACATTCACACATAACTCTTCAGTAACATTTCCTTCTTACTTCCGCAGCTGACGGGGTAAATTTTGTCATTCCCAACAAGGGTTATGTGTTGGTTCTAACATAAGTATGCAGGTGTTAAGAAGTTTCTAAGATTCCTACTCCACAATTTGTGCTGCCTCCGCGGCCATTAAACGGCATAGAATGGGTGGCTAATGGGCTCATAACAGCCCCAAGTGGGGATAACTCCACAGTAAACATATCTCTCTCTCTTTCTTAACATTAGCTGTGTTCCGTATCTTGCGTAATAATCAACCGTAGTAATAATGAGAATTATTGCTATGATAACATAACGCAAAAATCATCAATTCATACACCGTCTAATGGAAGTGGCGTAATGGCGTTAACGCACATTTTGTTTCTTAACTCGTATGATCGCTCAGTGACATGACGTTTGGACCCATAGGTGTCCATGATTTAGTATCCTCGTTGTCCCATTTATATTCACCCAGAACCAGGTCTGTTTGTCTTCAAACATACCCTTAAGACTAGTTAGTGTGTTTTCAATACAATAATCCATTATAATCATTGTATTTGTGACAGTTTAATTACTTTATTTCTCCGATTATGACATTTTTTTTCATGTATGTTATTTAAATGAACACGTGCTTCAGAAGAAAGTGAACATGATGGATAATGTGTACACGGTGTTCGTTGACTTTCCTTAATGTACATTAAGTTGCTTTTCAGTGAGAAATTATGTTTAAGAAAATGGTATTTTAATGCTTACAACCAACGAAGATTTGATGCTCATTGACAATAACTAATTATTCAGACGGAGAGCACATTAAAAGGAGCGTTCCGATCCTTAAAAGTCTTAGAATATTTGCATATTGGAAAGAAGAGCATTATAAAAACAATTCTGACCGACAAAAAGGGTGTGTGTCTTTTCTGGAAAATATGTCCATAATATTCAGAAAACTTTTTAATGGCATCAAAAAGGACCTAGCATAGTAATACAAACACAAGCCAAACACTGCTTTATTTATGTTCATTTGTGTCCGCCCCACCCCAACACACGAAAAAGGCAGTAACAGATTTGCTTATATTGAGTTGTACGTTTTACAATAATTATATCTTACTTTGTAGGACTCTGTCTCGATATTTTTGTTAATTAATGATAATAAGTTTATTGGACTTTGCAGATATTTTGTCAACCAAAAATTACAACAAATAACTATTTAAGAGGCTTTTGTTTGATATTTTATGGACTTTATGATCTTTGCTAGACGTGATTTCTAATTCTTGTGTTGTTAAAAACGTTTTACTTAACAACGGCAAGAAATGTATTTATCATTTTCAACATTGAAATAGCTAAAAATATTTGAAGAAGTGTCGTTTTGTTTCAACTTTACTTATTTGGTCATTTCACTGAGAGATACGAAGAGCCGAGGTGTGAAAGTCCCAGCTAAACACTCACTTCCGCATTCTTTGACCTTCGATCAGACATAAATCAAAACCAACTTCCGTACTTTAATACGTTATAAATTAAACACCAAACGCAAGTTTGACTTCTATAGTAAACTCCTCTCCAGTGTTACATTTATTTTGTAGTTGCCTATATGATTTTTGTATCGCCTATATATTTTTTGTACTTAGTAAACTGGTAGGCCTCGAACAGTTTAGTTTTTTAAAATTACTTACCGTGTTTTTTTTTCAGTCGTGGTATATGACGGCTTGACTTTCTACTCTGTAAACCTATCGGAGCGTGCTACAAGGATTCGCAAAATACGAGGGATGTTCAATAAATACGCGGGAAAGTGTCATATCTCCAATAATAATGGGGTTATTTCACTTAAACTAATATAAGCTGTAGATAGTCCGATTAAATAAATACATGAAGTCCGATCAATATACATATGCAAAATTTATGATGATAGTCGTCATGGCAACTGCAGCCTCCGTTTGGCGGCCCAAAATTGCTGAGCATTACTATCTCGTATATACGTTAAACAGACATTATTTGTCTTCCTCTTTGGCCTAGTTGTTTGGTAAACTGACCTCATATATGAGGTCTCTTGTTTACAAACCATCTTTTGCTTTTGTATAAATTTCAGTTTTTAATAGACTTGAGATATTTAACGTCCACAGTCCTATCAGGAATGCTTAACCATGGAACGAAAACATAATTAAGAATATTTCACATATCATATAAGTTATACTTCCACAAGTAATTCTAAATAAGTAATAAAGGAAAAATGGACAGTTTAGACGGTAAGAAAAACGTGTGTCATCATTCTATAATGTACAAGCAATAAGTTGTGTTAACTTCTTCCTCCTTAAATGTTTTCTAAGTGTCTAATTATATCGCTCTATGTTAGCTACTATAATATATACATATACATTATTATAGGTTTGTATCGTATGAATTACTGTTCTAAAATGTGTGTTAAATATAATTTCCTAGTTTACAGGGGTCTTTTCTAACACTAGTTGTTTAATTTAAAATGAATAAAAATACAGCGCAAGCTGGGCATATTTATTTTTACGAGTTTTACGCGATTACGAGAAATGCTCCGTGAGCATATCCGTTTTTAATTATCCATCTTCAAAAGCAGGCATCCTTTTCTGCATTATTATGTTAGCCGTATCACTTTATCTTGCCTCTGAAAAGAGTATTAAAATGTGCTTAGAATCTCACAATTTACAATTAATTTCTCACATATTGTATATTTTACGAGAACATCATGGCAATATGAAAATGATTTAAATGAAGACACGGATTATTACATTCGTCTACGCTCTTTATAAAATGAAATTCAGGAAGTCCTAAAATGTGCTACAAATGTATTAACTTATGAACCATACACTAGTTCTATTATAATAAATGTAGAAAATAAGGCAAATCAAATTGATTTGTTATAATTTAACTGATTATGTGTAGTCTTTTGAAAAATATACACACTTCATATGTATGGACCCTGAAATATAGCTGCACGCACAGCACCTTATGGTCATGTTAGAGTCGGCTCTTTTAAATGAGTCAGACTCGACCTTCGACCCCGACTGAAACAAAACTGAGCTATTCAAATAATTGAAGTGGGCGAATAACAACAACTACACAATCGCCATTAGAAAAAATAAAAACTGAATTGTCATGTTACATTTCGCTTCGAGCATTTGCAATAGCATCGTCGCAAAGGGATGATGGCGGATGGTGTTGTTTTTTTTATTTCTCATTTTTCATTTAGTCTTCATCAACCATTTGATCGACATATTTTGCATAGGGGGATGACGTTTTAATTATTTCATGTCAAAAACGTTCATTTCTCCGGGCCAATAATAAAAATACATGTTCGCATAAAATGAAATCATTCGTCTCATGTATGTTCGTGTTTTGGGTCTAGCTGCTCGTTTTAAATTTAAATTTAGAATTTTTCAATTAAAGTACAATGGTGTTGTGTGTTTGGTGTTGTATTATATTTATAATATGAAACGGAAAGTTAGACTGATTGAATGTTAATTTAATTGTACGATTAGTTATTCTAACATAAGATGTACTTTCAAAGATACATGTATGTCTAAATGATGTCAAATGTCATGGTTTGAACACATCTCTCAAAACAAACAAAGGCAATTATACAATGAAACTTAACATTGAACAAAAGAACTCGCTCTTATGGTGTTCTGTTCCCGTAAATCGTGTTGTTTGCAATTATAATGCGATTACTCCCAATGTTTTGCATTGTCAATCAAATGTGAATTATCAATGTCTCTGTTGACGTTTCAACAGAAAGAAAAATCGTCCATGTCTTTAATCCTGACGATGCTAAATTTGTGAATACGAGTGTCTGATCCTTTGCTAACAAACTAAATACAAAGCTAACCAGACATATTGCTTACATACTCCAGCAAAAAGTAAAGATCTTGATTTGACAGGTTTCGTCGGAAAGTAACTGATATAGGTCTTCATTTTTTGCCCTAGTTTGGTCTATTCCTGATTAGCAGGTAAGAGTTGAAATAACGAATCACAATCTTTGGCCTTGAACAAAATGGTGTGGTTTTAGGACCCTTCTAATTAAGGTGATATATTACACCTGAGAGCTACAAACATCCATTCGATACTTGGTGCACCATCAAAACACATCAAGACATCTGTCAGTCTTGTTAACAGATCAAAAGTTAAATATTTGTGTTTTCAATCTTTTATTCATGCAACGAACTCGCGCTTGTAAATAGATAGAATGAAAACTCATTTTGATTGCCCATCGGCCACTGTGCTATAAGCTAACATTCCTATCCTAGTAATCTTTTCTCGCTAAAACGGTACAACTATCACATTTGGTGTATTTATAGTAAAAGATATTCCGTCGATTTACACATTTTTAACAGCGTAGAACGATTTACCTACGTTCGAGAAAAGTTTACTGCACAGCAGTCTGCTTTCAAATTCTCTTTTCACAATGATATATCAATTCATCGCTTACATCATTAAAATTCTACCGTACATGTGTGTTTGCAATGATATAAGCGACTCGCGTTAATGTTTTAGCACATTAAGAATTAATGTACTTTTTCTCCAATTTAATGTTGCAGTGTTGAACATTTGCTAGATTGATGTTAGATAAATATGGTTAATAGCCATTATCAGCCAGCATACTGCAGTTAGACGAACACGCTCTCAAAAATTTAAAGATCACAATGATCGGTTTGAAACAAACGAAATTAGGCCTCAACAAAGGCTACGCGTGAAAATATCTTTGTTGATCTGTTTAGAACGTCAAGTATTTTTTTATTTTGCTTTGAAGAAATAAGATGTAGCTGTTATGAAATCTATGCTGTGTTTGTTGCTGCTGTTGTTGTTGTTGTAACTGTTTTTTACCAAAAAAAGCATATACTTATTGTTTATGCATTTGACATGTATATATTTTTATCTTTTGGTTAGCCTATAAACTATGTTCTGTTGTAAGTTGCTTGGCGTAAAATAAATATTAATAAATGCAACAAAATTAAGGTACTCGAGTTATTTAAGCTTAGTGTTTTCTATCATAAAGTGTGTATAATATACATGTAACATGCCATTTAATGTCAAATTATCTTCAAACATAAGGTAATGTTATGCTAGTTAAAGGGCATCAATTAAGTCATTTCAGGTCGAAATGGATTCTTTGTTCTAAATATTCGCATTGATGTGTTGTTCCCGCGTTTTCAACTAGACTTCGGTTAAAATCGTTTTAATTCAGTGTCATTTATCACGCTGGACATCTCACATTTACATTATTACTAGATTTGTTGTTAAAGGTGCTATCAGACAGTTTGCCTATATCAAATACATGGGGCAATATATTGCTTTGTTTTGGTAGAATATGGCCATTATCGCGTCATAAACTCATATGTAACAAAAGTAAATACGATTTTGAACATTGCCACTATTGTCGGACAGTACAAATTGTGAAAAAAACGCTCTGAATGATCATTCATGTGATCTGAAAAGTGAGTACTTTATTTGAAAGTTTGAAATACAAATATATGGTCCATACTGTTTACAATGCGACAAACGTTTACCTATCTGGTCATGAGTTGATTTTATATATGGAGTCAACCATGTAACTAAAAAATAGTGAAATAGTTTGGGGAGTGGGGTCTAAATCAAGTGACACTGCACGTTTTATAAATTTCATTTTTTTACAAACGTAAACAACGGTACTATATGATTCCGGTAATTAAAATTAAAGACAATAAGCTTTACTATTTACATTGCTTATGAATTTTCCAATTTTCCAATTTTATAATGGCGTGACAGTGATTCTATGCAATGCGATCCGAGACACCAAATCACAGATATTGACATACATGTACATGTATGTGCTTCAACTGGACATATTTTACTAATTATTTTATTAGGGGGTCAGTTTGAACTTCACCAAACTGTACATGGTTCAGTGGAACGACGCACGAGACCATGTTGTTATCTTATCCTATCTTTATGATGCCACCCTAAGGCTAAAACGTGGACTCAAAATTGAGGTCGATTTTCCGCTAATTGGAAGGTGACCATAAAATACGAAACAGAAATCGCTTCCAGGTGTAGATTAATTCCCACACAAGTTAAAAAATGTTGGCAAAGAAAATTTCTTTTAATGAAGTATTAGCTCGAGTGTTTGAAGTAACATACAGCACATGATGTTGCAAGTTTTGGAAAATGTCCACACAATACATTATTAATACAATATTATATTTGCATACTTTGAGCTATAGGAAGAAGTAATGGTAGTTATTGCAAAAGAAACTGTTAAGGAAAATACACAATTACATCTTAAAAGCTGTTGAATAGGGAAGAGTAGCAGCGTCAGAAGCACCTGTAACAGCAATGATAGTAGTAAAGGAGTGAGACACGTTCAAATAGTTGTAGTAGAGGTAGTGAGTAGTCGTAGTAGTCGTCACTGTCATCGTCGTCGTCTTTGTCGTCGTCGTCTTCGTCGTCGTTGTAGTAGTAGTAGTAGTAGAAGTAGTAGTAGTAGTAGTAGTAGTAGTAGTAGTAGTAGTAGTAGTAGTAGTAGTAGCAGCAGCAGCAGCAGCAGCAGCAGCAGTAGTAGTAGAAGTAGGAGTAGCAGCAGCATTAGTAGTAGTGCTCGTAGTAGCATTATAAATGGTACGTGGCATAGTTATTATTGTTGCAGTTAGCGCCGTGGTTGTATTGTTATATATATATATGCTGTTGCTGATAGTGTTGCTGCTGAGGATGTTGCTATTGATGTTTTTGTTTTTACACCATCCCAAACATAACTATTATGCACATACCATCTGTATGAAAAGAAATTGCTTATTTGTATGGTTTTTATCTCCTTTAAGTTTAAAGATTGTTCGTGGCAACAGGGGCAGCATTTCTGCGATGTTATGCCTGTTCCCGGCAATTATACGCTGTATGGGTTATTTACATTTCAAGAGCAGAAATGTATGAAAAATGGGAGGTAGTATATGAGACGCAATGGCGGTATTTTTATAGTGTTCTTTCTCCTACCCATATCCCATTTACCTACCTCAATAGCCATTTATATCCCACGTCAAATACCGATTTACCGATGCGCTATCGCAGAAGCCAACTGCTTAGGTTTTAGTGCGCAAAGCAGGTAATGCGCCTTTGAAATATGGAAACGATTAAAGAATCTGACTATTAACTTGTCATTATTATGAAAATTTTAGATCAGAAGTGGATATAGACCCTGCTATCGTATAATAGCTCTTCTAGTAATGGTAATATACCTTGTCGCCCGTGGGTTATTTGTTTTTATTTCTGTTTTACGCCAATGATATTGGTGCAATAAATGTTTTCACGATTTTTAGTTCTAGCCTGCATTGTTTGTAAGGTTATATTTGCAAGAGTTTATTTGTTTGTTTGTTTGTTTGTTTGTTTGTTTGTTTGGTTTGCTTTGTGTTTCACCAAAAGACCTTCAGCTAACCGGAGACGGTGTCAAACTGAAGCAGATATAGTACTGCCTTCACTGAGTATAGTACGCTGTGAACTCTTGGCATGATACCACACCCAGTAACATTATCCTAACACTGAGCCGACCAGTCTTGGAACTACCCTAATATTTGCTGGGGCGTTACAATTTAAAACGACTTACATATGTCGCGGCCCGGATTCGAACCCGGGGCCTCCCATACCTCGTGCCGACGTGTGTCAGTTGTACCACATATATGGTATATCACATGGTTAAAATGAAATTAATTTATTATAGAAAAAAACATAAATCAACCATTTATCTGTAGCCGATGCTCAACAATTGATTCCATGTCCGGTTCGCTCAAGAAGAAATGTTGTGATTACAGATACATTTATTTTGCGACAAATAATGGAGGTGACCGGTTGACTGCTCGATATGATTGACATTATTATCATAGAGCGTCCGCGGTTTAGTGATTTACACTTGATAGTTGATTATAATAAGAGTTATTTTGTTTGTATACAATATTCTTTTATCAGTTTTAACTCCCGATGCAGGTGCCTGCTATTAGTTGTCTCACTTTGATATTTTTATTTACACTGTTTGTGAGGAAAACGTTCAGTAAATGCGAGGTTGGAGCGCTGTACAAACCAGGTCTGAGTATCTTCCGTTGCCCAATGACCGTTTCAATGCAGTAACTGTTGTGTTTTTTCTTTGTATGTGTTTTTTGTTGTTTTTGTTTTTGTTTTTGTTGTTGTTGTTGTTGTTGTTGTTATCTCGTTTCTGTGCTTTTGTCACTTTTACATTTTGCCTGTATGGTTTTGTCTCGAGGTAGTTTAGATTTAATGTCTGTGGTAATCGATTTCCATTGAAGTATCGTACAAATTTGGAATAGCCACAATTCAGACGTTTTTACATACAATTCGGTTGTAACAGTAAGAACAATGGGACTAGATATTACACATTAAGTAAAATAGGACACACATCAGCTACCGCCCGGAACGATCAGTCGGCAATAGTAGGTCCGACTGTCGTGATTTAGCTGGTTTAATGTTCCTTTAACTATAACACTATGAACAACTACTACATTTAACATTATCATGACAGTTAATAAATTAAAGTTAAAGATGCTTAGAATGGAAAAACACATTCTGATATATATATATATATATATAGCGGATTGTGTACACGGTAAAAAGATTTAAATCACATGTATTTGGCTTGTTTCGCCAATTTAAACCATTGTTCTACAATATCGAAAAGGAAAATACTATGTATGTATGATCTATGTAAATCTATGTATTTAAGATGTATCAGTCACATGTATCACTGTATGTGTAGAGCCTTCAAAGTCAATCCATATATACTTAACATGAAACAATAAATCTTAGCTACTCAATGTTTTCAGCTTTATGTTAAATATGTTTATGTCTGTAGCATATATGCTGAATTATGAAACACATTTTTAAATAAATCCAATTAGGCTAGCTTGAGGTACAGTAAAAAAAACATAAACCACAAATAGAACTAGTTTATAGTATTAACTTTCAAAAACTTTCCCACATATTTCTATATATCCGCTTCTATGCTTCACTTTAAACCATACACTCCTCATCTCGGCCCCCTTTGTTTCTTTTGTTTTGTTTTCCTCATGCTACACTGTGACAGAACCCATCGTTATCGCTCACAATGTACACGAGCCCTATTAAGCAGAACCAGTGCTGAGAATAATTAGCGCCAAAGAATATAAACGGAACATCCACAGGGCCAGATTTTACACAATGTTACCATTGCTCATCTTCTGTGAGTCCACGGATCAGACTATCCACCTTACGATGCCGCATCTCGCGGGAAGAAACATTAGCGTCATTACCGCTATGGTAACCTGTCCGGTGCTTGCGTTGTATTTGCACGATGATAAGAATCTTAACCTAGGTCTGGTCGTCCTAGTTTAACTTCACAGGCGGTTCGGGAGATCTCGAGCTTCTGGTATGTCAGTGTTTCAAGCTGGTTGAGGTTCCTTGGTAAAATAAAAGGGTTTAAGAAAGCGTCTTCTTGAACGTTGCATATTTTATCTGCATGGTTTGTGTCAATTTAGTTTAACATAAATGTACACACTTGAAAAACTGTCTTGAAAACAGGAATGCTTCCAACAATGACTGCATAAAGACACCGATAACTATCCGATGTGTGGTATTCACTTTGAACTTTTCCAGACTTATACTGTAATGTGTTTAACGGGTTATATTCAAATATCTAAATATCTTTCCTTCAATGACGTGTGAAGTGGTTGATGTTCTGGCTTTAAACCCACACGTCGTTTTGCCGACTGACCGATAAAGGCGGTTATTGTTGTTTTTGTTTATGTATATTTTATGCTGTGTCCATGTGTTTAAGTTATCATGACTTACATGTTTAATGTTTTATACTTGGAACCTTCGTGTGGAGCTGTTGTAGCATTTGATATTTATTGCAATTCTTTTTACTCGTTTTTTTTTGTCGTGATAGACATTAGTAACTAATGAAATAAACAGTTCCCTTGTTGCTTATTAGGGTTATGTTTCTAAAAAAAAACTTATTTTAGTATCACAAGTTTGTGACATTGCAGATTGAAGTTGTGTTTCGCAATTATTTTTATTTTTGCTTGTTATTCATAAGTACTAATATTTTCCTTTAATAACATTTTACAGTTTCATTAGATTATTTTTAATCTCAAACAGGCACAGTAACCCACTTTCATTTAGTGAACCAGAAAACATGTATGCAAATATTGTAATTATTCGAAAACATTCTCCGCTTAATGTATACTCTGGCTTTAGCGTCACGTTGCTTCGTCAGCAACGACATTGGATGTGTACTACAGCTTTTAACAGATCAATAAGATTTCAAGCCTTTCTAGAATTATTTCACTTTAATTGCCTGTGTACAACGTTCAATCAACAGGATGCTAAGATTGGGTGTTTTTCTCTACATCCCGAAAAGTCGCTCTAATTGAAACGCGATGGGCTTTATGGAGCATAACCCTTCACAAACGGCAAAATTAGATGTCCCTCAAACTTTGGCGAGCCAAAAATTGTTTGAGTTCGTCGTTTTATTGCGTTTCTAGTCCGCGCGGCGCAGAAGTTTTCGCCAAGCGTTTCATATTCAAAGTCAGGGATGGTCCCTGGTTGTCATAAATGCCCTCGTTTGTTGATGATGAGCCCTTTAACAAGACCCAGAGGTGGGTGTCGGGTGTGGCCAGCAGGGACCTAACTGGACAGGAAAGCGTTGCTGTTTAGCGAATTCACTGAAAACTTTTATTTTACTTAGTGCCAGAATCTCACTATGCCAGCATATTTTGTATTAATAGATTGGATTTGATACTTGTGAGTCAACCATTTTTGTCAAATAACTGCAGATGAAAAGGTTATATAGGATTTAGACAATTATTACTAAGTATAATTTCCTTTGAAGAAGACAATAAAATATAATTAAACTAAACTCAGTGCTGAACATTTAATTAGTCCTTAAGACTGGAAACAGCTGGACAAAACCTTTTGTACTTAAGGACCATAAGTTGTTTCATTTTGTTTAATTCAAGACGCAAACTACAAAACTCAGGACAGTTGGGTTGCTGTATGGATCCATTTGTCGTCATTTTTATTTAAGTCACCGAATATATAAACTTGTAGCGCTTACATCTATTGCTAATACACAATTTTACTGTTTGAACCTATTTTTAAACATAAGGAACATAATTGGAAAGGAACGGTTTGCGTTGTCATGGTACCGAACCCACTATTTCCAATTCCACTGACAAGAAATCTATATTTCAGCTGGTTAAAATGTTTGTGATGATACATTCACAGTATGTATGCACAGTTTATCTGTGTAACTTGTTTGTTTTTGTTTTTTTGTTGTATTTAATGAATACATTAATACTTTAGAAAAGATAACGATTTCTTTCAACTTTAACGTTTATTTAACTAACCACACATGTACCAGGCGCATAAAAATGACATAGGACCGGAAGCGCCAGTTGTTTCGTGGGGGAGATGTTTGATCACTATCTACACTATTTGCAATTTGGTTTATATCCCATGTCATCCTATACATGAATGGTCAGTCAAATATATTAGAATTTAGCATGGGATTTGGGCACCAATAAACAGCAGTCTGTTAAATCTTTACAGGTAACAATAATTTGTTTGGTTACATGAGAGAAAAGTCGGAACTGTCGGATACCATTTAAAAACAAGAGCATGAATCGTAGAAGTTCGAAAGATAAAAGTGTTCCTCACGTGATATTGTAGACAAGAGGGCGTATTGCCTGACTCTACATGGATTTACTAAGAATAATATACCCGCATTTCTTGTATAATTGTAAATACATGATTGTATGAAATTTTGTAACAATTTACAGATTATGGCTACTATGTATGTAAACGTTAAACATTGTTTTGAGCACACACTGGAAATGTGTGTTAAAATTATACGTGTTGAACTTTAAGCTATGTGTCTGCACATTTTGATCGTATTTGACATAATTATGTTATGTTAATTTTATATCAACTGAGTATACCTGATTTCATAAATGCAATCAAACACGTGTTCATTAAGTCGCAGTAAGTATTTTGTCAAATATATGGGCTCGTTTTCTCTCTACTCTTTGCTGGGGGAGGGGTGTTAGGATTTAAAATAATGTGGTGTTATTGTTACTTAAATGACTCAAATTTGTTGAAGAATATTTTTTCCTAGCATGAAAGTTCTTACATAATAAATGGATGTTAAAATAAATATATTGTTATTTAGTTTCGACATGGCATCATAGATAATCTTCTGCCATAAAATTGCTTCTTGTCTCCCTTTTTAAACATCTGTTCACCAAGCTATAAAATATTCTTACTCTTACAAAATATCTGTAAATATATTTTAGTCCATTTACAAATATGTTTCCACTCAAGGTGTCATTCGAAACATTTAATAACAGCTCAAACTCAATACATAATAATTGTTTGTTAGTCTAATTATTTTAATCATGAACGCACGCGCTCAAGATTAAAGTCTGAAAATGATATCCGTGTTTAAATGCTTTCAAAACAATCCGTCAACACTTCGGGACCGCCAATGGCCGTTTGTCACGCGAAATCAAGACTGTTGTCTCAACACAGGAAATTTCAAGATATCGACGGAAAACATTAAATCTTATCCAGCCAAAGACCAATTGATCACCCGGGCGCTGTTTGGTCGGGCTCTAGTAAAATGTTTTGGCATTTTTGCATGTAGATGTAGAAATATGAACAATAGTATTGGTTTTTACCATATGTAGCATATTTGGTTTTATTTTAATTCTTTCTTTCTTCCTGAAATATAGAATAATATTTCATCATTTGTTTCTGCGGTTTAACATATGTTTCATGGGACATTTGTAAATTAATTAAAATAAAATATCAATAAATCAGGTTTGTGTACGCTGGAATGATAAGGATGTGTCCCTTGTGTGCAATGCGGGCTGCTTGTTATCTGGTTGTTGATAGAAACTAAAAGAAAAAAAGTTATCGATCACCCGCCATTATCTGAATATTGCAAGAAAGAATATGACATTAAGAATATTAAGATAGATCTTCATTTAGAAAGGCCCTTTGTGATCTTCTGTCGAAATGCGTCAACTCATTCCTCATCTCTTTCTTCCCAAGCATCCACACCTGACGAAAGTACCGATGTATCGCTCCCGTCTATTCATGTATTGTTCTTTCCCGACCTGCCCTCAGTTTTTAATTTTCACATCGGGTTGTAAGCACTATTGTTTCAGATGCTGGCGTTTGACACTAGGCATTGTTACGGTAATATGTCGTGTGAATCGTTCAGTGTGTTCACGGTGTGTCCACAGCGCCCTCTAACATGTGAACTTGTGGTTGGAATGTCGGATAAGCTGACAAAGGTGGGAGCACGTTTCATACTCCATCAACAGAACCATGTTACCTGTCTTAAGACGCTCAGATGATAATAATTCAATCAACAGCTTATCGAGTCTCGCTTATATAAGGTATATTAACCAATTCAATTTAATTCAAACTTTTATTGACATAACCATTTTGGCTATTGCCAAGTACAAAACGATATACAAAAGTTGGAGAAGATGGTAGTATATAATACAGTACAAAATGAACAAGTATTTATAGAAAAGCACGATTAAAGAGAAATATGAATATTCATTTATGTTATACCTGTATTATTTCTACAAGCAATTCAAATGTTTCATGAGTGTAATATAAGTAAATACATCATTTAGCAGTTATGCATTATTTGCTACAAGCGGGTACAACAGGGTATGTTCAGTAGGGTATGTATATATACTATTTTTATAAGAGAAATTTACAGAGAAGCCAGAGAAGCTGATGTTGGAGACCTCCCTTCAGAGGCGCTATATCTCATCAAAACGAGGCAATCTGCTATGGGACAATTTACAACTTCCGCCACTCTGGCCAACAAATAGTTCGATAATGAAGCTTCCACGTCTCTGTACAGTATAAGAAAGTACATGCAATATATTGTTTATTTATATTACGACGTTCGTCCCTATTGTATTCGACTCTGACTGTTATGGGATTGTAGAGAATGAAAATTTAAAAGAAAGTGTTATTTTGTTATTTCTCAAAATAATATGCAACATGGATATGACAGGGTAAACCTAATTTAAACGTGCAAAGGAAATATCAACGATTTTAATTTCTTGTCGACAATAGAAACTCGGAACAAAAATGACTTTGTCAAAATATAAAGGAAACGACGTGAATCACAATATCGGGGCGTTTTAACTTATTTTAGTAATACGAATTCTATTTAATGAAACAAAATTGTAGTGAATCTAAAATATTTTAGAAAACTTCTTTATGGAAGCATTGAAATTACTTGTTTCTGTCCGGTCCCGGGTGCTTTTACTCAAAAATGAGAAAGAAAACGTAAATCAGCATACATTGTTTGTATGTCAAAATAAATTTCTGAAGTTGATCATTACAAACGAGCGACATTTTAATATATAACTAAACTTGTATATGGCAATAAGTAGTGCCGTGATATGGTGTTGCATATGGTAGATAAGTTCCGGTTATATAAATGCTTTTGATATGAATTTTATATTTTATAGACCTTGATACGTCGTTAGTTAAGGTATCGCATTCTGTTATATTTGTCTGTTAACAAATTACGAAAATTAAATTCTCTGACGTGATGTGTTTATAATATCCGATTCCAGTATTTTTAAACCAGGCCATGTTTTAACGGACGCCCTAACGACATGTTAAACATATTTAACGATATTTTACTTTAAAAAAGAAACAACTGACAGACAATGAAAGCCTTTAAAGGGTGAACATGGTTGCTGTCAGTATATCTCCTCTCTAATCACATATGTCAAGGAAAAAGCCCGGGGCAATCCGCGTGAGCAGATAACGGAACTGTCAAAACGGTTGACAGCGAGTTGCGTTCGAGATGTTGCGAGTGTAACAAGGGTTTACGAAGTTGTGGCGGGGGCGTCCGTAGCTGGATAGTGAGTCACTCGTTCCAACCCATTTCAAAGGTTTAAACCCCATTTAAAACAAAATTGAGCTTAACAGGACCAAAACAGTTATATTCTGAGATACATGTATATACGTTCAATAACTGTTTGATAAGGTATATACGAAACAGAACATTAAATTAATGAGAGATTCTTATATATATGTTAAAAAACAATACATTAACCAGAAATATGCCACAGAACGTAACTGTCCTTGATAAATCAATACGAAACAGAGCATATATTTTATTTATCTACAAAATAAATAGTTCATAGTTGAAGTATTTTTTCAACCTTCTTTCCGAAACACCATGGACACAGCGTGCCAAGTCATTAAAAACTAGAGGTCATAATAATTCATTAATTCATTTCACTAGCCAAAAATGTATATATTACTAAAACCTTACATTCACTTTCGTCGCCATAGTCCATGATAGCCGATAACTACATCAGGCATTTCCGGAAGTAAACGGTGTCGTCAGTGGGGGGGGGGGGGAGGTTGTGTCTTTTTTTTCGACCCTATGACTTGATGATCTTTTTCTTTCCGAATAAGACAAACCTGACCTTCTACTATTTCGCGTCGGGCTTCATTCCTCCGCCATTGTAATTTACGAATTAAGGGTCACGGACGAAAGTATCTGCAGGTCACGTGATAATACGAACGCTAACGTATCTGATCGGAACATTTCGGGATTTGACCGAAGTATTTTTTTTTAAATCTTTTTTGACTCCCCAGTGCCGAAAGATGTTATACTTTTTATGATGTTTTTATTAACTGACTTGAAAAAATGTTAAGAACTATAGACAATCAGCCATTATACATGTAATGTAATGTACCTGAAACGTTATTTGCACAACACTTGATGATGAAAATCCAAACCATATATCACTTTAAATATATAAATAAATATTACTTTTATAAAGAATTTAAACACACTTAAGTAACCATTCATAAACATTTGCATGTTTTACATCTTTAAATGATCGAAAGTTTCATTGAATAATGTATATTCTATAGGTTTATAATAGTGCCCTACATTAGTATTCGGAAAATTATTGTTGAAAAAAGTATATTATTTAAAGTAGTAACATAACTGTAGTAAATTTGAGAAGAAAAAGCACTTTGCTGCATATAGGTTAAAGGAAGTAAATGTTAAAATTAATTGCGTTTATTGGCTGTGTTGATTGACTACAGTCTTCAATAATTACTAATACTTACCAGTGCTTTCTATATTAAACCACTTGGCCTGTGGTCCTCGATGCCGTAAATATCCTTCAGATGGTCGGCTATCTCACTGACCAAGGAGTGACGAATAGTTTGAACCCGTCAATCAAATGTGATGACCCCCTTGTCAATCACTGAATTCACATAATTAACACCACTAATTGATGTGTATTAAACAGTAAACAGGTGGTAGGTAAACATGTTCATGAAGTTTGAGAATTTTAGTTTCCAATCTTTCGGCGAAACAAATTAGTTTCTGTGTCTTTTTTTTGTCTGACCATTTATGTTAACCATTTACAGAACAACGTAACTGTTGTGTGTTTGGCCGTTTGCATATATTGTTATGAAACCATGGACAAAACCAAACAATACTTGTGTTCTCTGCCATTTTTAAATCTCATTAGGAAAGGAAAGCCATTTAAAAAGTTCTGTCAGTGCCTATTTTCAGAAATAAAAATATGCTTAATTATGTTATTAATGTTATAAAGTAATTTGAACATTATACCCAGCCAACTAATAGTGAGTTGGTTTCACAACTTGTCCCAAATGTGCGTTCTCTTTGTCTCTTACTTTTTTTAAGTTTCAATATTATCGTGTTGTCGCATGTGTTTTCGAATTATTTTTGTTTTGTTATTTTATGAGATTGTAAACAGCTATCACGTGTAACAAAACCGTATTGTAAGGCACGCGTGATGTCAAATTGATTTTACCATCTACGTGACTTGTCTGTCAATGGTTACATAAACTGAACGATTTTATTTCTTTAAATCACTAAGGGTTCGTGTATTTTTACTGATCATTTAATTTATATGACTTAATATCAATATTTAAAATTCGTTACTCGATTTCATAATTTTCTTGAATTAATAATATTTAAAAAACGCACGTTTGTATTTATCGCGTCATCTCACAGAGTGTAATGAAGTTTTCATACAATAGTGGCGTTGGTGCCTCGAGTAAGTCTGGTCTTTGTCTGTTTACAATGATAATGTCAGCTTCTGCTTTAATCTGAGTTTCGAGAAGTTAAGTAAATATATACAATAAGGAATATTTTGAAGAGTTTGAAAATCCTGACACTTTATAAAAAAATAAGGAAAAGTTCCCTTGTATCCGGATGGACGTTTGTGGTAAGTTTGTTTTAATTTGTTGTGCCACCTTTGTCACAAAGAGCGTCAAGTACAAATTGTCGCAACTTGTCCTCAATGGCATGAACATTTTTCATTTACCCTATTCTGCATTAATAGGCTAGAACTGCTCTCATTTACCTACATGAAAACCCCAGTCTATACTGTGGGTAGGTTGGGCGGTCGCCGCCGGAAACTTCAAAGGATCGTTTGATTAGAAGAAACTGTTCTCTTCAATCTAAGATAAGGCAATGCTTACGTTCCGAAACGGATTTCTCATTTATCAGTGATATTAGGCAACAATAAATACGGATTTTTCGATTCTATGTACGATTTTCCCTAGCACTGGCGCCGGAGAAAACAAGCCAGATTAAAAATGATTAATTATACAACTAACATAAATTTCTTAATTGCATATAAAACACAAATAAATATTCGTTTATGGTTACGAATAATTCATAAAAATGGTATAAATTGTCAGAAGTAAAGACCTACACATCAGCCTGTTCTCTATCGACACAGACATTCATTATTTCTCTCCGAACGGTTTTACGAGACTCTATTTCTCCTGTTAACTGTTTCATAAAAATTGCTAATCGCAATTTGTTCAAAGGGAAAGTTATAAGCTAATAAATATTAGGAGACATAACTAGGGAATAATCTGTCAGCGTTTTATAATCTTTCCTTTACCTCAATGTCTGTTATGTTACGGGACCAGTAAATCTTTTGGATTGCAAAGTCGCGAATTTACAATTCTTACGAATGGGCCTCTAGATTCTCGCGGACTTCCGGAATTTACGGATTTACGAAATTCGGGATCGTTGATGAAATGCTTATAGAGATAGAATGTTACGCGTTTTTAACATAAATTTCGATATGAAACAGATTATTACAACTTGTTACGATTTTAAAACGGGTACCTGAAAATCCACTTGCTATTGAAAAGTCAATAAGGTTAGTAATTCACATTGAGTGCAAATACGGCATAACATGCACTTAAATATGCTCCGAGTGTTTGTGGGAAATATTGTTTAACATGCAGTTCAGATAGGTTATGTTTTGGGATTTGATAATCAGGTATAAATATAACATTATGAATTAACAATGAATAAACAAACATTGTTAATACGAAAAGATGACATTGTCCCCTGAGAAAGCTGCCATATTTAAGCAGTTGATGTTGCATTAGAAGTAAGTACAACCATTTAAGTTAAATATAAATGTAACAAAGAAACTCTAAGTCGAGACATTGGTAGGCCGCATGAGTACACCATTGTTCATTGCTTTTTTTAACTTTATAACATGTTTTACTCAATGGGAGTATATTAAATATTTTGTTGAGACAAAAGCCAAAAGTAACCGCCTGGTCAGTTAGAAAAAAAGTAAATCCAGCAAAGTAAGACAACTAACAGTACGCATCCGCACCGAGAGAACATAGATAAAAATGAAATAGTGCCTATATAACGTTTCGCTTAATAGATTTTGGCGGAAATATGATAAATACCGAATGGCGAGCAACTGTAGTGTTTACATGCTAGGATAGAAATTTACCCATAGAAATAGTGAATTTTTAAGCATTTCTGTCGATAAAGTATGCTTGAGCATAAGCCTTTTTATTGCCCTGCTAGAAATCGCTCTTGCTCGTAATGATGATTAAACAGCCAACATCATTATAGCACTGCGCCATTATAGACCACAGCCGCAGTTACGCATATTAGTTGCTATTTCATAGAATTCCTTATTGCCCATTACGGCTCGAAATGGTTGCGATTTGAAGCATAAACGTATGGAAGCTTTCCGATAAACTACCGTTTCTGCTAATTGATGGGCACTCTCCAAGTCTCCTCCATTGCACGGTTTCTCTCGTGCAGATATTGATGCAAGAGTTATAATTGGTAACATATGGTTGTTATGAATGTTGTAATCATTCCACGCACATAACATCAGACCTCGCTTATGACGGCGAGGTACTAAAACGAGTATAAATCATAGACGTATATCTTAACAGTACGATGCAGCTTACAGGGCTTGTGCAAAATGTGTTCATTGTGTAATATAATCATTCTGAATGGGGGAATAAAATGCTTTTAATTGTCGGAATTTCGCAATTGATTTTATATTCAATTATGTTTCTATTCTTTTAATTGTCATCTGCGAAGAATGTAAACTAATGTTTGCACCTTGTATTAGTTAATACTTATATATTACGTGGGTTGAATACAAGTATACGGATTCAACCAAATTAATTAAAAATTGATTAAGTTCTGTCCAAGTACAGATACATAAAGATCTACAAAAGGTACTGAACATAGCACTCTTTTAGTCAACATTTTCACCAATGTAAGTGAAATGAGATATTAAATAGTTCACAACCGGAAATTGAAATTGTAATGTTAAAACTTCAACGCAAGCCGTGGCAGTTTTTCAAGGTTTGTGTCATAACGTTACGAGCTATAACCACAATATCTTGACTTCAAAGCATGAAAACAATAAAACGCGAAATGAAACTGTCGTAAAAATCGACTAAGCGTCTTTTGGTGTAGAACTGATATGAAACATAATGTGTAACGACCAGTTTTTACGACAAGCAAGATGTATGTCGTGCAAAAAGGGAACTTGTTACCCGCGCAATCCTGAATTCATTTATGCCGCATATTTTGAGAAACGTGTTTCTGGAGTTGTCTTGCAATGCATGATTCATTTTAGTTGTACTAACCTTAATCGAAATATTGCTGAAATAATTTGATGTTATAATTTCATCACCTTAAAGTTGATTATTAAACGCATAGGCTGGCTTAAATGGAAAGTTATCTTTGTCGCTACTCGAAATTGTCACTGTCAATTTCTCTTTTTCTTTTTTTCTTTTTTTTAATGATAGCTCTATGGATGTTCATACCTTACAATGGTTTAATCTTGCGAAGCTAAAGGTATTTTTAACCCACAATGAATAAAAATATTATATAAAACATTAAAAATAAATATCTAAAAGTTTTCTTCTAATGTCTCTTAATCCATTTCTTCTTAGATACTCATAGTTCCTCCAAGTGTGTTTTAATCAAAACTGTATCTGCCAATTTTATTTCTTTCAAACAAGTGTACTTTCAAACTAAATGACTTTAATTAAACCTTTGATAATTCGATCTAGGTGACTTGTGTATTTAATTCAATGTTTATCGTATTAACAACCTTTCCTCGTCTACAGGCGTGAAATAAGCATTGATGGAAACTGATACGGTAACGTGTGTGTGAGGCATCATAAAAGACATTAATGAGAAAAGGAGACACCCTGGACGAAGGTGTTTTATTGAGACACCCTGTGAGGTGCAAACTGTCGTCTGTCAAATCCCGCCATTTTAACGACCGGACCCTGGCTTATAGCTCACTAGGACAGGAAGGGGTCGTGGGCCAATTGCTGGTTTATGATACCACAAACGCTGAAAGCTACGGCGTTATATATTTAACAATGCAATTACTAGCAAATGAAGATTGTCCACTTCTTGTCTTGTTCAGTGTTTAATGATTTAGAGATTATTGCCAGGGTTGCCACTTTGAGATAGCATTACAGATTGCTAGGTTTAAAATTTTATGGTAGAAATGTGCAAGCGGCTGTCTGATGTCTTTACGTACATTCGACTTGTGCAAAAGGCGGTGTAGCTTAAGTTTTATTTAGGTGGAATGTATAATTGCTAGCATGCATACTTCGACATTCGATGCGGTAAACGACCGAAAAAAGAATAAATGTTTTATTACCCTTGGATCCTATGTCAATAAAATCTTAATAAAACTTAACCATAAAGACATGATATTGCAATAATATGACGTCGAGAGTATTCCCAAGTATAACTGTTATCATATTTGTTTTATTATTTTATTGGTAAACAGCCAAATAATTACTAAGCAAAAAATCTAAAGCATATTTTCGTTTAGCGACACCTACGAAACATCAAACCCATCTCATCATAAAGATTTATTGTGTGAAATAAATTACACATTCTTATCTACTTGTTTTAATTATCTTGTAACGTACAGACACTATAATCAGTAATTACAACTTCATTTCACAACGTTAAGGAGTACCACTAAATAGTGAGGTTGCAATTAAACTATGAGTTAATTAATGTAGTTGATATCATAAGATGCCGCTTGTTCGCAACAGTGATATCAAAAGACTCATGGAAACGTGTAAACTGCATATTAGAATGTTTGAACTCATTTTCTCTCAAAGAAGAAACTATGGCTCTTAATTGAGATGTTCATAATAAACTGTTAACTGAAGCCAACATCAAACATGCAATGTGTTTAAATAAATAGTGTAAATAATTTATAACTCTACTCTCTTTCATAATGAATAAAAGGTTAATAACTCTATTAGCAATTAAATTACTTGTCAATCTAACATAGTGTTGTGAACAGCATATTTTCTATGTTTAAAAAAAACACTAAAAAGATAGTTGTAAAACAGAAAGTGTTTCATACAATAATAATAAGTATCAACGTGTTTAAAAATTAACATAATGCTGATGTAATATATTAGCAGCCATTAATGAACTTTAAATTTAATAAAATCATTTTTAAATCTAATTCACTGCCTTTATTCTTCTGTACATTACCGATCATTCTGAAAGTGAACATACTTAGTCCTAAATCAATACATGTCAAGAACAATGACTTCATGCATACAAGTCGGAATCAGCTTTATTTTATGGCCTAATACTATGACATTCGACATACAAATTGAACAACATGTCATACATTAATTTATATAAGCAAAGTCTTAAAACATAAGAGTAGTTTTTCTGCGTTATCCGAAGTTAGTAAAATATTGTATGTCCTTGTTTATCAGCAAATACAATAACTTTATATAAAGTACAGCGATGTTTGTAACTTTTTCTCATAAATAACAATTTGTCTGCTAAAAGGCAAAACTAATCATTTTTTATTTTTTCTCACGTGAACGTATTTCAAAGAAATGATACTGATTTATTCCTTTATAATTGGACTGTAACAAATTCTCTGTTGATAGAGTTCCCAGCCTAGCTCTTAGTTTTATAGCACTTTGCTGCGATATACGTTCAGTTTAATCTACGGCTACCAAGCTCTCACTGTGTAACTTTGGTAGAAATGGCCCATTAGCACCGCCGTCATGGCGGTCGTGTCTGCTGCCCCCGGCATCAGCCGACCGCCAGAAACAGTCTGTGTGTCTTTATTGCGGAGAGACTGTGGCGGTTGTCAGAGACATTCAAATGGTGTTCATGCTTGTATAAAGGACCTTAGGTTAAATGTTTCTCGCGTTTCGGTTTAGGTAAAGGCAAAAATTAATAACTTATATGTGTTAGTGTAAGAGACTGCTGTAATTGATGCCAGGGCAAGGGGTTATTTTTCTGTTGGTGAGGGTTACTTTTGTTTAGTTTGAATAGTATGTGTACTGTCTGCTACGTGCTTGTTGACTGTTTGAAGAAGGATTTCCAAGAGGTCCCTAAAATAATCATACCTACAATGAAATGGAACCTTACAGGCCCGTCACAAATGTTAACGCCGATATATCAGGAGCTTTGTTTCATTATCTAATATGCACGAAAACGGTGTGAATAACCATTTGTTGTTTAATTACATTTAAAGTTACTTTGTTTGTGAATTCGGTTGGTTGTGGGTTTCATTCCTTAAAAAAGAAAAAAAGAAAATTCAAGATTCTTGCTTTATTTTTAAGAGAAAGTTAAACTGTCTAGGAGAATCGGGTTTATTGTAATTTGTTTACTGTTTATAGTTGAGTTGGCTCTATATTGTATTTTGCGCATGTCTAGTATATTGAAAGGGAAGTTTTAGAGACTAAAATAAATAGTGATGCTTACATAAGATTTCAAGCTACATGTTCCATGCCTGAATATATAGATAAAAATGCTTATGCCGAATAATGTATTCAGTAGCAAAGATAATGTTGCACATCGACATTTCTGTTTGTTTATATTTAAAGCAACTGTGCATTGTGTTCAAGTATTTGTTTTGTGGAGACTGACCTTTATGCACTCAGCAATGTCGACAATAAATTACCAAGTACGTTATCATAAAGGAAAACACTAAAATAAAATTTTAAAAATGTGTATAATATTTCATCTTAGGGAAAAAGGAGGAATTAATTGCCATTTCCTCTTTTATTACATTGAAAAAAATTGTGTAATTTCTTCATTATGTGTGTGTTGCGTGGAGGGATTTCTTCAGAATAAGATGTTCACAATAAAAACAAATCTTTAACTTATAAAAAGGCTTTTTTTAAGTTTTGAAAACAACAGGAAAATGTGGGGGTAAAAATCATTCAACAATGTCGTAAACACTTAAATCACTTTATGTATCATACATTTAATTAATCAATCACTTTAATAACAATTGATCTAGGAGTGAAAATTTATGAAAAATACTTATTCTGTATTTCGATACAGCATTTTGTTGTCTTTTTTTTTTTGATAAATGTCCCATTTCGCAATATTTATTTTTGATGAAATCAAGAATGTATATTTATTAAACGGTTATGAATTTCCTTGAATTCATTTGATAATTTAAATAAAACTCTTTCTTGACAATAAAAGTCGTCACAATCTCTTCTGATATTACAAAATCACACTTTTAAATGAATAATGAAGTTCTTTAAGGTTCATGCTTTAAAGAACTGACAAAGTAATTATTATGGAGAATAAGGTGAGGAAATGTGTCCGGTAAAGGCATAATATACATTATTGGTATCTTAGTTACAATCAAAGTACAACAAGTACAACAATCAAAATATGAAAAACGACGGCCAACACTTCTGTACATTTCTACATCTAGTTCTAGATTCTAATCAATGAAGTAAACGCACTCATTAAAACTTCGTACTTATTTTTGCCATCGACCTTAAAATGTGAATAAAGTTAAAATTTAATTTATCGCTTCAAGTAGTCGTAACTGCAACTGTAACAATTTGTCGACGCTACTTAAAACAACCATCGTCTCGACAAAGAAATCTTGTTAAACGCTGGGCATGAAATGGAAATAAAATCGTAATAAAGTAGACTGTTATTCCAGGGTTTCAAAGAACTGAGCATGCCATGTAAATATGTCTGCGGCCTTTGAGACTTCTGACAGAGTGTAACGAGGCTCCATACGGCAAAGTCACAGTTATGAAACACACATTTACCTTCTTATATACGTCCACCGAACACTCATTATCGCACAGTATTGCATAATGCTTAGCATTTAGAAGGCACTAAATCACTAACTATCTGGGCTCGTCTTCCGGTTTATAAAGATAAGTCAAGACTTAACGAAGACATGCCCGGCACGTGTTTAGAAAACTTAAAAGTGCGAAACATTACAAACCTGGGCTGATAACCGAGAATTAAAGAGCTTGCACCACTCACGACATTGTCTCGCACTAAAAAGTTCTGTGAAAATCAATGGCAATGCCTTCATCACCATTAGAGGTAGCGGATAACTCATATCTTTAACCAGCATGTTTAATGAAGCCGGGTTTATATCTGGCATTATCACAGCCACTAACAGCTAAGATATCCATTTGCGATTGTCCATCCGGTCGAATGCTAGATGGGTATCGCACCTGTGCATGAATTGGGCGATTAGAGAGTTCGTTGGATGTTTATAGGACAAAGTGATAAAGACGTGCTGATGCACAAAACGGACGCTGACATGGCAGAACAAAGTGACGATGATTTCAATATTGGCAGCGGGAATCTTCACATACATGTATAATGACAGAGAGAAATATATAAACCGTCATACACATTTTGTAAAACTTGTTGGGGTTTGTTGGGGTTTTTTGGTAATACTTTTGAACGGAATGTTAGAATGTTTTTTTGGTCGAGAGACAAACCGACTGACAAAACGTCAAATTTTCACAGAGACAGACGGACATGTATTTTACGACAGTTTTAACTTCATGTAGTTAATTAAATCGACTTCATGCTTGTTTAACTCGAATTTATTCTGCAATTCTAACATTGATTGTTTGGCTAACTGGTTCTACTTACCCACCAATAAGAAACTTAACTGATTGCGAACAATTGAACACATTTGTTTCACAATCGATTGTGAACACATTCGATGTAAACCATGCTGGAACAAGTGGGGGCAAGATGCAGTATGGCGTGCATAGGTGCGAACAGCTGATCTTCCATGATGGACCATATTGCACTGGCCGACTTCTCTGTCACGTGATCATTCATGCATTGTTTAGGCGGCCTGATCTACTTATTTGTGACTAAGGGTGTTCTTCTCTGCCAATACGACGCAATAATCCAGTACTCAAGAACTTCCAACTCCTTTTTCGGAATACTACTAATAATGCAGCTTTACGAAGTTTTGTTTTATTTGATATTTGTCCTAGTTACACAGTAGGTTTTCAAAGATTACAGCTTATATTTGCAATACTTGTTTAAGTAACCTCAATATTGAATTGAACAGTACAGTTCTGGTCTTCTTCAAAACTATACATGCGTTTGTTTGTTGTTGTTTCTGTTGTTTTTGTTTGTGTTTGTTATTGTGTGTGTGTGTTTTATTTAATAACTGAATTTGAGATAATTCATTGTTTTATTCCTAGATGGTTTATAGTTTATAGTTTATAATCCTAATAACATTTTGGCCCCAAACAGAGGACAAAGATATCACAAAATACTAATTATACAGATTATTTTATATTGAAAACATTTGCTTGTTGGATGTTCTAAACATACTTTGTGTTTCGATATTGATCAATATTGTTTTTATAATTGTGAACAATGAAATAAAGAAATCGCCCAATTGTCTTGGGATGCATTAATTGGTTTTTATTGAATTTTTCAGGAATCTTATTCTTGTTCTATTTAAAAGAACTGTTTGGAAATCGAACTGGGTTCGGGACAAATTTAAACGCGTTAACCTAATAAAATTAGATCGTAAACCAAATATTTGTTTTACAAATGGTTGCAACAAATAGTGACCCTGAAGTCCTGATGTTGGGGTGGAAGCGGATGGCTCGATGATTAATCACAGCCAACAACAGATTTATTAGAGTGTTTAGCGGAAGATTGATTGCGCCATTATAGCGAATCAGGACATTAAACATTTATCGGAAACATTCTCTCGTATTAGCTCTTTCCGTAATTAAGTACAATCTATTGGAACGTTTATTTATAAATTTGTGGTAAGCATATTTGCCAGGCAGTAAGTAATAATTTTATCCAGTGATGTTTCTTGAAGACCAAGTATGTCAAACATGATTTTTTTAGAAAATAGAATTTGCTTTTGTGATAATTCTTTTTTCAAACATTAAGTTGATAAGAGAAGTTACAATATATCATATCCAAACGAAAACCAAAAAAAACTTTATTTAGACAGGCACATGTTGTATAATATCTAAAATATAATAAACATATAAAGCTAGATTATAGGCCACCAAAAACACATACTGACCAAACCGCAATACATTCTTCAGATTTCTAAGATAAACCACAGACTAGAAAAAGAACAATGCATATTCCTGATTTATAAACAAACCATAACGACATAACGGCGATAGTAACTCAACGTAACGTAACGCCAGGTACAACAAAGGGCAAAAGGAGCAATCCATCGCACTCCATGTCAAAAGTAACGACATAAACTAAACCGAATGGAAGACCACCCAAATATGGCGTAACTTTACAGTCTTTGGTGGGATTTACAACTTTTATAACCGCAACATCTCGAGGCTGTCGTGGCGGTATTGTTATGACTGGTCAGAAGAGAACTCGTCCAAACAAAATAAAGGACTAAACACATTGACTTTCGCTCGGATTCATCTTTTCGAGTTTTCACAAAGCTTAACGTATGTTACGTCATATATTGATAAGTAGACGACTGTTTGTCTTCTTTTTGTTCCTTGTCGGTCCTAATTCTATATTTAATTTCGACTCACTACGATTTAATCGTTGTCATTAAAAGTATCACGATTACAATGTGATAGCAATATAAATTAGCAGACCGGAAAACAGGACTCTGTAAATGAAGATGTGTCAACGTATGTTAAATTGTGCATGTCCGATGCTTATCCCACTACTAGGTACCGCCGGGTTCCTGCTACTCTCTGATCAATTATTAAACTTTTCTGCACTGAACATGGCCTTTTTGATCGTCCCTCCGCTGGGCTAGGTTCCGTTTTATACTTATTTTAACTTAAGACGTACGTCTAGAGTTGCTGGCATCCTCACTAAATTTACTTTTTTAAGTAAGGCATACGGTATACTTTCTTCATTTACCCAATTATGTACGACTACAGTGCAGGTCTTAACGTATTTTGCGAACTTGACTTATCTAAGTTCGACATTTGCAAGAGTAATAGGCAGTATCTTGTTGAAGCCAAATTAGCTAGTATATCTTTATATGTCTTCACTTTTTAAGTGATAGTTTGTAATAGCTGTCGTTTTGTTTGTTTCACTACTAATTAATAACTGTTTTATAAGTAGAGTCTACGTATATTCAGGCTTGGTACTGTAAATGCCATTCTGGTATTCCAAATGTTTAACGGATCACAATTGGCTTTTAAAACACGAAAAAAACATGGGATACAAATGAGTTTGTTTATTTTTTATTCAGTCAAGAGATGTTGCGAAAACACGAATCATTGTTTAATTCATTGTATTTATTTAGTTGTTAACTAGCTTTTGGTGATTTGTAAAAAGTTATCATATTTCTATTAATAGCTGATGGATATATTTTGTTTTTTGTAAAAGTTAAGTCACCATGTCTATATAACTGGTGTGTTTTTTGTGTGTGTGTGTGAAAAGCCACCATCTTGTTTTACTAATGTTAGTAATTTGTGAAAGGTTTCCATATTTGTATGACTGCCTGTTGTGTTGTGTTGTTTTGGTGGAAATTCATCATAATCGTGTTTGTATAACTAGCGGGTGGTTATTTGTGAACAATCTCCATATGTGTATAACAAGCTTCTGGTTATTTAAGAAACGTGAATGTGTTTGTATAACTGTATGGTGGTTATTTATGAGAGAAATCATGTTATCTGCATAACTAGCTGCTGGTTATTTGAGAAGGGTCGTAACGTTTGTATAACTTGCTTGTGAATATTTGTGAAAGGTTACCGTAACTGTTTAACTGCCTGTTGACTTTTTACTAAACAGTCACCATATGGGTATAACTATATGGTGGTTATTTGTGAGTCACCTATATTTGTACAAGTAGCTGGGGCATTTATACAACTAGCTATCGGTTATTAGTTGGTAAGTCACCATATTCGTATAACTGGTTGATGGTTATTTGTGAACAGTCACAGTGAAAGCGTTTTCCTCGTTTTCAAACACTGTGACAAGAGAGATCCGGTCGAGCTCATCAATAATAAAAACCGGCTGGTGTTTTATCCATCATACAATGACAGGGTTCATCGCCAAACAGTGCCCTATGCTCATCCGGACATCTGCCAGTGCCCCGCAGCATACACGGCTCTAGACCCGGACTACGACTTCACCGACTAGGCGCCGGGAACCAAACAATGAAAAAAATCCAATACAAAAGTTGTCTGATTAGGTATGCAATCGCTGTTATGTAAAATAAATAGGAATATCAACAAAGATTGATCAATGTGCTAGAAATCATGCAGACAGTTCAAATATTTATTAAAGAACCTTCATACCAACCAGAATATCCAGTACGCATATAGAAAAATACAAAAAGAGATGTTAAGCAACGAATTTTTCAATCAAGCAGAAACATTGCGAATTTTATGGATTTTAAGAGCCGTTTCGTAATATGCCCACTACATTTACTTATACAACATATTTGGTACCATTAATTCGAAAAGAAAAAACAGCATTATAAATGTTCTAGAACATTGAGAGTCGATTGTATGACTTTGGACATTTTTTTCAATAATAATTCAAAATAATACAACAGAACACAAAAGAAACTAAATTATTGTAGAAGCTTCCTTATAACTGTGACAATTATTGATCAAAGACTCACATTTATATAGTGTTGAGTTCTTTCATAACATTTTGATATAATTTTAATGGGTCAACTTTTTGAACGACACGAAAATTTGACAAAAAAGACATGATTTACAAGATTTTATTCAACGAAATAATATCCTATTACGGCAACAGTTACTATTTGTATGTTAATAATAAATCGCTTGAAAGGCAATACACAAATATGTTTACAAGAAAACGAAACTCTGCTTCATTTGAACTTCGTTCAAGCTGGGTTACAAATTGTGTAAATTGTGTGAAACACCTGCCGACTAGGAAAAAAAATTATTAGACAATTTGCTAACTTCCTTTAGTTATGCATAACCTGGGATAATTTTATGAAACGTGATCATATGACTTGCAAATTTCTATCATATTCACTTTGTCATTGATAAAAATGAAAATATCAACGATTAAATGATACAAATGCATGTGCGGAAAGGAGACAGCGTGTTTAAAATAACATACGCCTGTATGGGTTTATTTTAGTACGTATGAAAATTTACCACATGAGGAAGTTTGTTTATCACGCTCCTTTGGGTTCGTCGATTTTAGTTTGATACTTTTCAAAGTCCACAGCGTTTGGAAAATACACTAATATTTTTCTTTCTTTTTTATGTTTTAATTTAATTTTATATATTTTTTATTTATTAATTTTTCTTTGCTTACGTGTTTTAAGCTTCAGCAGGTTTGGAATATCTTTATAGGACCACCATGCATAAATGCAGTATCTTACAAACATATTCGCTGAAATTGCATCGTTGATTTATAATGTATCGATAAATAATTTTCTTGATTATTATATCGTTTTGTTGCTGGATATAATTGTTATATTGTTGTTTTCGTTTTAAGTCATTGATTATAACTGGCACATTACTAGCTTCCAATTGCATTTCGCACAATGCATACAACGAATCGCTGAGTTCGAAGGAGTTCTTTAAAACTCAACTTCAAACAAAAGTAGTTTGTAAAAAAATGATTTTTATGGTGATAAAGGAAGAGTCTGGTGGTAACTTAAACTTGCTAGAAGTCTAGCTGTAATAATTATTTCAATTAAAGTGCTCGCTTCTTTTTATCGCCAGATACAAGTGGCTGAGGTATAATTTTGGCACTAAAATGCTGCTAATATCACTTTTATATTCCATGGCTGACTGACCACCTTGCCTATAAAGCCATCAAAATATTAACTATCCGGGTATTTCCCTGACATAGCTCAGTAACTCAGCAACAATAAATATTATCAAGATAAACCCATGCATCGATGGCTTTGCGGTCTGTCACCATTTCTCACTATTCGATGATTGGTTTTTGCTATTAGCTGTTATGACAAACAGTGAGTTTTTCATTGTTATAGTGGATGTCGTTTTCTTTTGTCACTTTCCATTGTATTTTCTGAAGTTGTTGATATTGTAAACGTCGTAATGTTGTCATTTGTGTTATATGGAAAATACATTTATACTTGAAACAATCAACTACGAGTTCTTCACGCATTGCGTATAATAAGTTACTATGTGTACACTGTTAAAATTAAAGATAAGAAAATGTAAGTGTTAATTTGCTCGTCAGAAAATTAGCCAAATTTGTAATATACAGGAAATAGCGGCTTAAAAATATCATGAATTATAAACAAAGTAACGTACTTTTGTCAAATTGTATATTGGTAACGTCAATTGTAAGATCTTAATTTTGTCTATGTTCGTATACTTTTACATGACAAAGGGAATTTATTAAAGATAATCCGATAGCTGTCACGTACGACCTCATTTTTGCCAGAAACGTCCATGCCTTTTGTTTGTACTGTACTACAAATATGATGTACAGTTATTGTTTAACGCTATAACTTTTTTGTACTAGTGTTGTAAAGGTGTCAACAGAAGTCGTGTATGTGTGTCATCAGAAATCAGATCGAACTTTCTGACCTTTCATTGATTCTAGCTTTAGTATTCTGTGCATCGGCTGGTATTGTAATTAAATATTTCAGATAAGTAAATGTATCCAACTTTGATCTGCTTGATTGTTTATTGCCATTTTCGCTTCTGGCAAATGAAGCCGGCTTAATTATATCATCGATGGTGAGATTACCTGCAGCAAACAAACGAACTTGTGTTCTTTAACTTTCTGCAAGAAATAAGCTTTACGGGAATTTAGACTATTCTTGGTAATCGCATGATTATAGGGCCTGATAATAAAACGAAAGTTGTACCATCAAACATTTAGGGTAATGAGAAGGTAATTAAGAACCATTAATTGGGTAATAATCTGGTTTAGGAGTCTCATTACAAACAGCATCCTTATTAACAGTTAATTAATGGTTGTGGGGGCTTATCATGAGTTTATGTTCCAAAAGGTAGTTAACTTCTTTCGCGTGGTGTTGAGATTGTAGGAAATATACAAATACAAAGAAAACAGCTAGACTAAATAAGCACGCTTCTGGTGTCGGAATTTCGCAGTTTTCATGGAAACCTTTGGTAAGCTATGGTAAAAAAAGTTTTTTTTTTTTTTTTTTTTTTTTTTCATAAAAGACAATCACCCCGGGGCAGAACGACACCAACACTTCTACTCTTTAAAATGATTACAAATTTGTGGAATAATATATTATTTGTATGAGATGGAAACGTTCTTACAGTTGGCATTTGCGAGTGCTGTTTAAAGAAAAGCGCCTTAAAATTTGTTTGCTTTGTCTAATATGAAAATAGCTTTAACTGTAGACAGATATATATATATATATATAAATGATACAACATGTATCGAACATTCGGGTTATCCGGAATTATATCCGATCGTAAATTTCTACCTCACCCCACAAGTTATTGCTCTATCCCATTAAATAAGACCTGCCTGTTCCATCTCTACCCGGATCGTTAGGATTCTGACGATCTCCTAGACCCCGTCACCATGGTATCATAAACACGTGCAGTCAGGCGCACCTGCCGCCATTGACGAGTACATCCGGGGCAATATTTCCTTCAGTGATGACATTTGCGACCAATTTGAGACTATCAGCAACGGCTTCATCTACACATCCCGTCCCAGGATTGTTAATGAAACATATCCGAATGACTGTAAAGGATAGTTGGGATCGTTTCCCGTACCGACTGGGTGTTATTAACAAGTTCCTTGGGTGGTTTATCCACAGACATATGTCTCGACATTTTAGTTTGAACGTAAACGTTGTTCTTTTATATCTGTCTTCCAACATGCACATTTAATGTCAATGATTATAAAGTACAAAGAAATATCGATATGTAAAATTTTCTGTTTGAAGTCAAGCTGTTTCTAATGATACTCGGCATACAGGATAAGAAAAAGCAAATTTGGTGGCAACAACTTAGCAAAACAGCTGTTGCCCATGATCCTACTTCTAGTTCCAGGTTATTAATGCCCAACTCCAGCACGAGTACAAAGTACAAATGCAAGAAATACACTTGATGTGTTCAAAGTTTGCATTCTTCTTTTTGATCGATAAATTGATGATTAATTTTATGTTGTTTTACAATTTGTTGATGAGAGTAGTATATGTAGTATATGAAGATTTGTATTTATCCAGACCTTTCAACTCGTATTTCGTAATCAATCCGCGTTACATGTATTTCCGTTTTAACAACTTTTAATTGCATTGAAGTATGCAATGTGGCATTTCATCGGGTAAAATATAGTGTCTATGAACTGGATTAATGAATTGAATTGTAGAACTCGAGTCCGTCGACGATAAATCTAGCCCGATAGTTCAAGATACCATAAACTTGGTAACTCGATTGCGGATTTTAGCATTGTTCCACTACTTGGTCTAGTGATCCACACATAAACGCATCAAGTGGTTATAAAATAGGGTTTACTTCGGCCGGTGTTATTTGTTCCTATTTGTTTACTAGTCTGGCTTTGTGTTTTATATGCATGTTCCTTTGAAGTTAACCGCTTTATGATAGGCGAAATCGACTTCACATAAGTGATACAGGCGTATATAGAAATCCTTAAACCGGCCTCTTGTTTGTATTATTGCCATTAAATGCGCACAACTGTATAACTTTTCAAACATCGGCAATGGATTAGATTGCTGGATCCCGTTGTTTGATTAAACGACTTTGACCTTCTTGTGCATGCGTTCTATATTTTCCTAAGGGAAAGTAACTGAAGAGGAAAACAAACGTCTTGTTGACTGTCTAGGAATATACACTGGCAGATTTTAATGACAGCCTACAATTTGGATCCTTAAATCGATAGTCATTACATATAGGAAAGATGGGATTTTAATTCCATCGACAAGTAATTATACCAATTTACGATGCTCACTCCTATCGGTTGGCAAGTCGAATTTTATTATGAGAAAATTACACCTGAAAGATACATCGCCTTGCTCTTGGGCTCCCGAAGCCAAACGGGCTGAAAGGGAAGAGGACAATATTTAAATTATCTACAGTTTATTTCGAGTTTATTATGGATCGCCACAATTAATGAAATTCAAATGACCTTGAAATTTGCAGTATTTCACGCACCAATTTCTCTTGTCTGTATTCATTTCACTCGTGAAGACTTTATTGCGATTATTTTACGATTTCCGCGATTATGGGCATGGAGGGCAAGGATCGGATCCAAATTTAATTGGACCAGAAATATCTAATGAAATTTTTATTAGTTCTGTGATCTCTGGTGAGAGTTGGGTCTCAAAGGACTAAAGCGTACCGGAGATAGTCTGGTTTGGCGAAGGCAGGGTGGGGTTTTCTTGTCCATGTCCGTTTGGTCAGAAATACAGAGTTGGAATCTTCTTGGTTAGATTACATCGAGAAAGTATTTGTCTTGGAATATAGAGTTTGCATACCAATTTATTGAGAAAATAAAGAAATATTAGTGTAAGAAAGGTGGACTTTAATGTTCATGTGGTCATGTATCAAGTTAATGACAAAGTGCACACTGTCTTTTTTATGCTTATGACATGTCACAGAAAGTTAGCACTTGTGTATATAAAAATGTTAATGTACACGCTGCAGCCTACATATGGTGTTTATGTAAATAAAACATGCCTAATGGTTCATTATATATTTAAACGAAACGAAATGTCGAAAAATATAATTAATTTAATACTCAATTATAATATTAATCGTTAATCAAATGAATAAGGTTCAATGAAAAAGCTAGATTGTCCATTAAAGCCACGATTGTCTGATGCACCAAATCAAAGTGTTTGAACTTACGGAATAATTTCAAACGAAACCCATATTAATAAAAAAAAAGAGAATTGATTACAAACAAAGTAAGTCACTTTGTTTACTCAAGATAGCTGAAAATGGTCTATAATATTTTCTATCTAATATCATCGAGTTGTGTTCTTTTTAAGACATTGCAAACTAATACTTTTTCAATTTTCTCTATAACCAGATATTGTTTAATTAAAAGAAATTACTTGTATCTTTGAAACGGATTTATTTAATCATGTACTTGTGGTGTCCATTCGAGTTGTACTGAAAGTACAGTTCATGACTTGTGAATCAAGCAAAGTTTTTTTTCCAAGTTTATTCAGTCATTGTTTAAATATACAAAAATCGACGCTTTTCAAATGTCGGTATATCAAATAGGACAGAATAACCTGTATCATTTCCATCCCTGAAATGTCAGGGTTCATCTAACATGCAATGTTTTGTTGGTTCGTACAAAAATACGACAAATACTTCTTCATCGAATAAATTGCAAAACGAACACGTGTCATTATGTTCTTACGATATGTTTCAACACAATGTTGAGCGACAGTTCATGTGATAGTGTTGTTTTTGTTGGGTGTTTTACTAAAGCAAAAATCGTCTGTCATTTTCGAAGCACAATGTTTGTAAGATGTTCCTGTCCCGTCGCTCAGTTCATAGATCTGTGTGCACGGATGTCCTACGATTGTTTTGGGAGTGTTTGCTGTTTTTAAGAAGATGAGTCATTTGAAAACATGCACTTATGTTTCAAATTTATTGTTTTAACTTTGAAAGAAAGAAAAGTTACTAAAACTTTATATCGCATTGTGCAATGTCGATGATACGAAATATAAATTAAATATATATAAATAGAAATATCAGATGTCCTTCTTCATTTAAAATGGGTTAAACGTTCCCGTACATGAATTTACGCTAAACCACATAAAACGATAAACTGGCATTATACTTAAGTTATGAACATTAGTTTTGTCTGGAATACAAATAAACTTCTCCAGATCATTTATGAACATAATAGGTTCCTATTAAAACAAATTTTCCTATCAATTTAAATCTGACTACCAATAACTATTAGAGGTATTTACTATGAATAAATCATTCAAAACATTTTTTCTTGACTTTTCTGGGACTGCTGAAGCATAAACTAGACCTGTGGTTTATGAGTCCATTCTTCATGGGCGGATTGTCTTCGTGTGTGCGATGAATACAACGGTGTTTTGTCTCCTTATGACATTGTAATAATGTAGTCAACAGTTGAGAGATGGAGTCGGCATGCAGACTGGGTTTTACACCACAACCGTAGTAAATTCAGTCATAAACTACATAGTTCGCACGCTAATAGGAACTGACTAGGAATAAAAATGGAAAACAAACACACGAGTTATTAGTTCAGGGGATATGTTGATTGTTTATGTTGACATCACCCTGACGTGTCTTATATTATCAGAGAATGCTCTCTTTTGCTGAAATAAACTGGTCATTTTTATTTTTTTAAAAAACCTGTGTATTTTGGTGTGTTTGCTCAGGGTTTTTGATAAAGTGCTGGACCTTACGTTAAGATGTTATCAAATCGTTTCTAACTGTTAATTGTATTATATATAAAATTATAATTTAAATCTAGACAAGAATTTTAATCTAATCATTATTGACACCAAAAACGTCTTAACCATTTCAAAAACAACCAACGCAATAGTCCACCTATTTTAAAGTCTTCTCGTGGGAAATATCGATTAGAATTGCAAAAACAAATAATTGATATTAGACAACATTTTGAAACTTTTATGGTTTATTGTACGAAGAAAGAAATTCATGAACATATATCTTTCTTTCAAATTAATATACGTGTCGGTTTTAAACGTTAATATTTATTATGCATAGGATTTCTGTTATAAAAATACCTAAAACAAGAAAACCGGATTTCACGAATCATTTTAAATCATAATGAAATGGAATATGTTTTACATAAAAATCTGCAACTTCGATATAAAATATTAATGGGAAAACTATATCAAATATTGCTACATTCTGATTGGCTTCTTCTTCACCCGAGCGCTTATTTATGCTGATCGACCATAAAGTTTCACAAGCTTCCAATGAACTTGACTGAGTGCATTTGCAATTGTTTTTGCTAAGATGCACCGGCCGAGAAAACAAACTCCTCTATGATAATCATTGCTGCACACAAGTTTTTGACATTTCTAAAGGTTGAAATATGGCGATGAAATGAAACACATGTTCAATAAATATAAAACGAACAGGTCTTAAATGTACATGTTTGCCATATAACTCATGTACATAACTAAAGTCTGGAATGTTAAATGTGTACTACATACCGTATAGTATTGGAATTTATTATAGAAGTTAGTAAAGAAGTTATTTACTTCAAAGAAGAACTATTTTGTATCGACAACCGGAATTGCATGTGTCTTTTATTCACATAATCTTGTATGTCTTGTGTTTACTTATATCAAAGACAATAAATAAATGTCTACTCATTGGCTAGCCGACATTTTGAAGGGTGTTAAGGCGAGTGTAAATAAAGAAATATATTAAAAAAATGTACGTCTTTAATAATATTATAATAAATATTTACCGACAAGATTAGTACTATAACTGTGTATAATATAAGAAGTTAGCTGCACAGTTTGTTTGATTCTTGTCGCAAAATAATATCCATATTCGTTGTATAGTGTTCTGTGTTTTTTTTTTAATTTAACCTAATGTTAACTTACATTTCGAAGTGCCGTTTGAACGTCAGTTACATTTTAAAAAAAGAAACAAATTTAAAAATAAACAACTGAATACTGGATTCTAGTTCGATTTTAGCATCCATGAAACTTTACGCACAGATAGTTACAAATTACAGTATGTCATGCATTACATATATAAGTTAATATATAAATTTATAAGATGTAAAACATCAGTAACATACTACTTCTAAACTTAATTTAAACTATAAACAAAATGACGGTATACTTAAAGGAATTTTGATACTGATATATATTCATACTTTTTAAAGAAAATAATAATTTTATTTTTTTCTCTATACAATGTAATACTCATTATTGAGCGTAAAATATGAACATTCAAGCATCAGTATTTATTATTTTACTATAAACGCATCAGACTCGATTTCAGAATGTTGTCATAGCCACTGTACTGAATATAGATTAAAACTCACTTTCAAAATATCAACAAAACTCATAGATGTGATTTCGGTAATGATAATGCTGACGATGAGTAGTAGTAGTAGTAGTAGTAGTAGTAGTAGTAGTAGTAGGAGTAGTAGTAGTAGTAGTAGTAGGAGTAGTAGTAGTAGTAGTAGTCGTAGTAGTAGTAGTAGTAGTGATGGTGGTAGTAGTAGTAGTAGTAGTAGTAGTAGTAGGAGTAGTAGTAGTAGTAGTAGTAGGAGTAGTAGTAGTAGTAGTAGTCGTAGTAGTAGTAGTAGTAGTAGTGATGGTGGTAGTAGTAGTAGTAAAAGTAGTACCAGTAGTAGTAGTAGTAGTAGTAGTAATAGTAGTAGTAGTTGTAGTAGTAGTAGTAGTAGTAGTAGTAGTAGAAGTAGTAGTAGTAGTAGTGGTAGTAGTAGAAGTAGAAGTACCTCATCATTATTATTATTATTATTATTATTATTATTATTATTATTATTATTATTATTATTATTATTATTATTGTTATTATTATTATTATTATTATTATTATTATTATTTCCGATCTTATTTCCTATGAAATATACATAACAAAATCCAAAAATCTGAATGGACGTTAAAACATACGTCAAACCGTAGCAACATACGGTTTATCCCAAACTGTAGGTAGAACAAAGACCGTGTGTGGGAACATCTTTATCTATTGTCAGGAGATGATAGTCGCTAAACATGTCCTTAATTACTTTCCCTCGTCATAATAATTAAGCTTATTCATAACGGTGTCATCTTTTGACAAATGTTGGGGGACCACCAAGGTTGCTCAGACCGCAGACTGGAAGCGCGACGTCGCCTTTCTTACGACAGCGGCCATTTTTATCGGCCACCTTTACGCGCCTGACTGTTAATCTGCTATACTTACCATGTAATTGACTGATCAAAGCAAGTCTTGTGACATAAATGTTGGTAACTGTTGTCATGTAAATTGTTTACCTTTTATGGAAATATTTGCTTGTAATACAGATAAATATATCTATAAAAGTACATTACAAATGCACATTCTCATTATTGTTGGTTTTAAGTATGAACAATGTGCGAGTCCTAGAATTTTTGTTGTTGTTGTTTTTTATGTGTAATTATCTCTCTGCTGAGGTAATTAAGTATTAAAACAGAAGCAATAAAGCCATGGTTTAAACTGAAAAAAAGAAAGTAGAATCGAATGACAGAAAGAAAAGTAAATGACAGCAAATTGAAAGAAAACCTCATACTTCTTACAGCGTTGAATGACATTAATTAAGGAAGTTGTTTGTTTTTTCGTATGTTATTTTAAATTAGTGTACTTGTTTCATTAATAACAAACTAAATTATGTTTTAACATATTTTATTACAAATTGTAACAGTTGGCATGCTGTATATTTTGATAAAAAGTACAACTTAAGAAATATTTTGTTTGCCGTCTCTGTATTCGGCATAATTAAGCAGGTGTTAAAGTAAATGCTCTTTTAAAAAATGAATGATTGGTTTAAATTGATATAAGTTTTCTTTGTAAATAGTTATTATCATTTTAAATTAATCAATAAGCAGCATGTATATTTAATCAGAAATGCGAAATTCCTAATTTAATATAGTTCTTCATATTAGAGACAATAAAATCATTCAAATTGAAAGTGTACATCGACAATTGTATATTTTTATTCTGTTATTTTCGAATACTTAATGTGTTGTGCATGTTTTATATTAAATATATATAAGATGCATATTTTATTGTTTGTTTGTTTGTTTGTTTGTTGTTTTTTTGTATATTCGTTGATACAATCTTTAAATATACTCAAAATTATGTTTAAATGATATAAATGCCCAATTCAATACTTGTATGGCTGTTGGCAAATGTTCAGTATTTATTCAAAGTTCAGAATAACCTTAGTTACCAGATTGATAGCAATGCTGTTTTTATGTAGCGATGAAAGGCATATATTTAACAATATCCTAAATTTATCATAATTCATGCTTTCTAATAACAATATTTTTGTCTGTTTCAGATATGTCGAACGCCATCCATCTACCGTCTACGACGTTAGCGCCGACTGCCGTCACGTTACGTAAACGACGTCGCCCGTATTCAAAGTTTCAAATCGCGGAGCTTGAACGTGAATATAACAGTTCCACGTATATATCCAAGTCACGTCGCTGGGAACTCTCTCAGTTGATAAATCTGTCCGAGAGACAAATTAAAATTTGGTTTCAAAACCGAAGAATCAAGGCAAAGAAGATCTCGAAGCACGACGACTCTGATAAACACGACGACAGTCCAGACGTGCCCGACATGGGGATGGCTCTTGGCTAGTCGCTGGCGTCGGTAAACAGTGTACTGCTGATCTACAGAGACACATCAGTATCATTCTCTTTCTTTTTGCGGAGTGGACGTTACGTCACGCTGCTTTCACATGCATGACGTCACATGTGTGACGTAATTGTACGTGGGCGTTATTTATTTTAATGTGCTGGTAATAGCCCGGAAGACATAAGACAGTATACAACTTTTGAAGACATTTGAAAAAAAAATGCAATGGAGATGTCAGTTTGTAAATGACAAAAGCCATGTTCCTAAACAAATAAATAACGGTCTAAGTAATGTTTCTCAGGCTGCTTTGTGAAATGCTTCAAAGATCAGTTGCTTTAAATAAATTGCCTTTAAATTAAGTTATCCTTTTTGTCGAAAAATATCGCCAATAAACTAAAGTTTTAAAAAAAAGTTATTAGGCAAAGACGTTGAACGTAATATAGCAACAATAAATGGTGGACATTTGAATAAATATTGGCATTGCAGAGACACAGGGCAAATATAGCGATCGAGCCATTCATGACGAACGTCGATCGTTGGAGCGAGAGAGGAAGTCTGTGGTATGTGGCATAAATATTGCATGGAGTGACTTGCAATCGGTGAAACGGAGATCATCGATTTCCTTCAATGTCAAGAGTAGGGGCTGATACGTATGATAATTATTTCTAAATTGTGCTTAACAAAATTAGTTCTGAATGCGTCTGAATGGCTAATCTGTTTGTTACTGTCGGTTTTCATGGTGTACAAAAAAAGCCAAGTTCGTGCCTCCCCGTGTTGTACGCAGTTCTTGGTTGAATATAGTATTCACACCGACGAATGTGTTAGTGGTAAATTCTTGTGTTCATTGTAAACACTTTTGTTTGGTTCAATTTGTTATCTGGTTTATTTAAATGACTAAGGAAAATAACATTTTAACCTATAACATTTTTTTCTTAAACTTGGAATTCTGGAAAACACTTTTTTCTTTAAAACTATCATACTTTATATACATTTTGTGTGTGTGTGTGTCAACACACCATGTAATTATTTTAATAAACTTTTATTCACTGTAAATTTATATCCATGCCCATATTTTTTTTCACTTCAGACTAAAAATCCATGTCAGTAAATACAAAACAATGAACACGAAAGGCTCATATGTATTTCTTTACCATTCTGTATTGTTCCGAATGAGCAAGTATGGGATTTAATATGCATTTATATACGAACACATTCTTTGGTAAAAACTGTTTTTGATTTCCAAGCTAAATCAGTTTTCTTACCAAGCTGTGCCTGGTCTTGCCATTGTAGTCTTTATGAAAATATTGACTTTGTTTTAAATGTAAAATTGGCTTGTGAAAATGGTTTTGTAAAATTTAATTGAAAAAGCCACATGTACTTTTTTCATTTTCTTTTTGTGAATTTTCTTGATTTGAATAAATATCTTCTTTTTTTTCAAGAAATAACGCATATACAGTGTTTTCGATCATGTGCATTTTAAAGTGAAACTAGAATAACACTGGTATAATTGTGGATCACTATAAATCATCTATTCACGTTCCCTTATCCTAAACATGAAGATATGTTTGTTATTATACTGATGTCTCTACCACAGAGTCTCCCAATATATTGATCGTAGTGTCAGTATATTGGTAGCAATGTTTATGTAAATCTTATAACAGCTATCGTTAAATGAATTTAATATCTTGGATGGGGCATTTATCTACTTTCTTCTACTGCATGGATTCAAATTAAATAACTATGATACCCAGTAACTTACGACTTAATTTCTGTAAACATAACAATCAGGCCATACAATGCCACAGACTTTGTTCAAATTCCTAATTGAATGTAATTACTTTTAAATTAGATGCATACAGGTATAAATCATTATGTTCTGAACGGTTATTATAACGCCTAAGAAAATGGTATTTCTTTTCGTTACAGGCCTGTGTGTCATTAAATCATTTTTAGTTTAAATACTTTGATAAAAGAGTATCAATTTAAAATCAAAGTATACGATATCTGCATTTATTATGGTATTATAAAAATCATAAAAATTTAAACACGTGTTTGAACTTACATAACATTGTTAATGATGTGATGATAAATTTTCATTATAATTGCCACTTTTGCCATCTGTTGGAAAATATTTTAGATAACGTGTTCGCGATAGGAATGAACAACGAGTCGCTTGCTAACATTTATAGATGTCTATGCACGACTCCGAATTCACCATCTAGACATGAAGTTTAATATTTTAGATTCTTGCTACAATCAGTCGATACCGCTACCTCATTGCACAAAACACTGATTCATTTACTAACATGAAAACACCAACTTGGTTGTTAAAAACTATCATAAAGATCATATCTCTTATCATGTAATCGAGAAAAGACGCAATTAGTTGGCTTTATTAGATAATTATGCTTTCGAGCTTGGTTAAATAAGCAATTTAATCAATCGAATTGTATATTTAGACGCGTTTTCGTTCAGATTTTTGTTCTTATCTGGCTTTGAAAATTGGAATATGTTCTGCTTGATGGCGTAAAAAAGTATCTTTCTAAAACTTCCTATGCAAGAATGGCTTTTATTAATCACACATGAGACATGTGTACAGTTCAAAATAAAGGTCATTGTGTCTGAATACATAAAACAGCTTTTATACAATTACTTGTTGATATTCTTAATTGCAGGGCGAATAACCAAATGCTAGTTTCCAAGATGAATATCAAATAAAATAAATTGAAATTATGAGTGTATGTTCGATTCTTATGGGACATTTTTGTTAGCTATATATCATTGTTTCTGCTTTTGTGTATTCTATTTTGTTTTACAAATTATTAAAAATATTTGCAAGAAAACAATATCTTTCCCTGGCAGTGTCTGACCACTTCCTTTCTAAATACATTAACCTTACAATAAAATGTCTATAAACATATTATAAACAACAAAACAGCACCTAGTTGCTTATTCATACAACACGGTCATTTTATAATCGGGATTATAATTAATTAGGGATTTGACTATCGACTATTCAAACTTACTTATGAATGGATTTCTATTTCATTTAGTTGTACATTTACTTTACGTTGCAAATGATGTTTTTTCAATTACTCGCACATTATTTTTCTTTAAATTTTGCTGTTTCGGCAATTATTCGTACACTGTTCAACAGTTAAAAATGTTGTTTCTGTTTTACATTATTCTACAATTTGGCATCATATCTTAGTGTATTCATTGAATCAACCATAAAGTGTGTATTATTACATACTTGTGTGCTAATGACAGACTTAATGGCGATTTGGAATTTACCCAGAATGTAAGGTTCTAACATTGTGTTTGTATTTTTCCCGCGGATGTACGTTTTAATGTATACATAGATTTTTATGAATATGTAGATATAAAATGTGAATAATAAAATAACTATTACAATGCGTTTTGATTCAGCGTTTTTTTTCTATCTTTCATAGCATGTTTAATCATTTTAGAAAGTACTTACAGATAGAATCATTTACAAAACATAACAGCACATGTTATAAAAAAAATATTCAATCAACAAAATACTGTGAGTACTACAGTGATTAAGTTATGTATTCTGAAATTAATGCTGTACAACGGTTGCTTAATTTATGTTTGTTTAAAAAGTAACATTTGTACAGTTCGCTTGATCGCGTTTTGCGGTCGATATCACTATTTCACGGTCAATACAACTTATAAGCGGTGATTATATGATTATCCTTCGTTCAAACAGAATAGTTTTAATTCATATGGTATGGTATGTTTTTGTTTAAATGCAACATAAATAATTATACATTATTTTGCGGGAAGTTAATTGTCTATAAATGCAAAGTATGCACATCATGTTAAATGAAAATTAAGATGTTAAAATGCAAACTAAGAACAATCTTGAATAATCATCACAGGCTCATAAAATGGTCTCGTTATCTATTACTTAGGAATTTGTATCATATTTCACAATATAATTTAAATGTGGCAATCAACAGTTGGTTTATATCAGATACTGATGAAATTAGCTTACCACAGTTTTGGAGAATTTAGCTATTATTTGTGCATAACCTAATACTTTAGTCTACGTGATGGCGGATTTGAACACTGCCTCGAGTTTTTAAAAATCATGAAGAGAATCGCATTTAATGTTCATTCTTTCTAACCATATAAATAACCACAAACTTAGAATTATGCTATATGCATATTAAAATCAGAGCGGATTATCCAGATGATGATATAAGGTGATCTCAAAAGTTAGAGCTCACGTGGTGTTTTAAAATTAGCTAACTGTGCAGCGTGGCTCTGATAGAAAGTCCATGAGTGTAAAGATGAATGTGTGTTATTCTTCATTTTTTACAGATGTAGGGCATCAATAATTATCATTTAGCGGTATGTTTTCAGATAGCAATAGCTGAGTGGTTTCGGTGAAAAGAATATCGGATACAACATTAACATACAACTAGCTTTGTCTAAAATGATATGACAAAACTTTAATGGAAAGCAAAATAACAAAGACTTATAGGCTAAGTTATTGTTTTACTTTCAATGTGCAATTTTATTATTCAATTCGCATGCCCTATCATTAGTCTTATCTTGGCCAATATAATATAAATTACATGTTATATTATATATTTATTATATGCCACTTAATATCATCATCTTCTTTGGTGTATTTTTCTACACTGAAATATACCATCCGGTATCGGACTTTGCCATCTGTATCAGTCTATGCAATCCGTGTTTGTTCATTTACGAACTACTCTCTCCGTCTGGGCAACTGACGAGAACATCCGAGCCGTGCCGAGCCAGTATATTTTTAGCTTCCTTTTTTGTGACAATATTGAATAGGTCACGAACTATTGAAAGGCATAACTATTATTATGTAATTGTTGATTGTAAGGTATATAAAATGGGTTTGTTCGATCTACCTTAAAGCGGTCTTAAGATCGGATGTTTCCGCCAAATACGACATAGACACTGATCATTTCTGCTGTATCAACCAATCAGCAGATACTTTGTATACACGTGTATCATCAGCCAATAATGCCATTTAATTAATAAGATTAAATCGAATTTAATTGTTTCTTCCTGAGAATATATCTGAGTAGATACAAAATGCTAATACATGCAGATGCGTAAAGGTCAATCTTCTCACGACCGGATTAATTAACATAGAGACATAGCACCAACACAAATATATTCAATAATACCTAATCATTGATTACAAACATTCAAATTTGTCGAAAAAAAGGTTGACTGACTGACATTAGTAGCTTACTGTTTATAATTGTGTTACAGTAGTTAAACCGAAGCATTTATTTGAGGAGGCAACTAATTGAATGTTTAGATTATAATGGATCTGCAACATTTATAGCATTTTTGTCATGTTTTCGAGTATGAAATTAAAAAGACGCACTATTTCAATTTTCAATAACACAATAAGCTGATCTTTTGCGAAAGGTTCGGTATACAAATTAGTATTAAAGCGAATTGGTCACTGCTGGTCAAACCTTTGTTATTTAACTTTAAAATCTTTCTGTTGGCCACAATAAATAATGAATAAAATATTATCAAATATTACTATAATAAAATGTGTTGTGAACTCGCTGTCTGTCAAAGAAGTTGTGTTTAGAACAGGAGAATGAACAGCGTTGAAACGGTTTTCTGCTACTTTTCGTCAACTGCTGCTAAAAGGACCAGTATCGCTTTAAAATACGCATTCGAAAATAAACGTCATGTGTATACGTAAGTCATAAACGTAATAGTGATAATATTATTTAAATAAGTATGAAGTCTGTTTAGGAGGTGGGGGGGGGGGGGGGCGGATTCGTGACATGTGCACAAGCTTAACTACATGTATGCCCATGCTGCTTTAAATGTATATTGAACCAGCTTGCCGACGTTTCTTTATATAAAAATAATATGCAAGGATAAGAAAACCATCTCTTAAGGATAAACATACATTCACGACATCAACCAGACGGATAACGTTTCAAAATAAAAAAAAGACAAAGGACACTGCGAGCTATTATTTAATCTCATTAAATATATATCAAAACACAAGACTGAAAATTAATTAAAAATTAATGCTAAACATTTTACGAATGTGAGTAGATAAGCGAGACCCTTTGTTCAAAAAAGTTCAACAATCTGGCGTGTCATTTAATCCTTCGATTACACATGCCAATTATTTTGCAATAACACACATTAAGTTGAGAACTAATGGCCATTCGTTTTCAGGAATATTCGCAGACTCTGTAATTATGGTTTCTGTTAAACACGAGGCAAATTCAAAACACGCCGCTTTCTCTGCGTAGCCCCTATCTTGCCGCATTTGTTAATAACCAATATTAAATACCAGTTTTCCGCTTATAATCTGACGTATTTTTAACAATATATACTGAGAATTAGCAGCAAACGGCTCAATTCTTTATCATATTGCTCCCCGCAAGACATGACTTTTCTGGGATCTACGCTTCTTGCCTAAACCCGTTCAGAATTAATTTGTCGGTTTTTCTGACAAGAGGTATGCGGTTTGAAATGTAACTAAGACCCCACGAAATGGTTTGAAATGCAACGAACTGCAGACTCATTGACATAAAATGGTTTCTAGAAGCAAGGTTATGGCCACATTAAAACCCAACATGTCAATGATGAAAAGAAACTTAATGTGTAAACTTAATATTTAATTGCGTGAAATAGAAAAAAAGCACATACAATATTTCCCTTGTGTTAACACATTCTGCTGTTAAAACGTGACGATGCAATCACAAATGCTACAGCAACGGCAAGAACAACGGCGTTGATAACAACAATGATAAGGTAAAAAAACAACTACATTATAGATCTTCTGTTTTTAGAAGCATATATACCATTACTGATACAGATAAAACTAATTTAAGGTTATAAGAGAGATCAATTAGAGAAATACATGGTAAAAACAAGAAAACAGAAAGAAAAACAAACTCTTAATTAGTCCAATTTTACTAGCCGACCATCTGCATAAAACAGCGTTAATTAATTTATTTGGTCATTTTAGATAATATGTGGGTTCTCTAAAATCACTTATATATAAAATAAGGTTGAACCCCTTTTCACTATATAACAAACAAGTACAAATTCAATGTTCATAAATATCACGATGAGGACATAACATTGCCATTGTGTTGTATACATTATTTATGCAATGCAATATTGTTTAGTGGATTCTTTTCAACTAATATCATCACATTTATTTCTGAAACCTCCGATGTTAATTAGTACTTAAACACCTTTCAAATAGTCAATTGTATGGTCTGTTCTAACATAGAATTGAATTCTCCTTTTCTGAACAAAATTAGAAAATGACAATAGCTTGTGTGGTTTATTGTTTGTCATCCTTTATGTGTTTTTCATTTACGAAGTGTGTTAATAAACAGTTCATATTGTTCTGTATAAAATAATACAAAATACACATGGAAAATGCATATTATAAATAATAATTCTACTATAAACGCGCTTTTAATGTCACTTTAGAAGTGAGTGCTAAAATAAGACAACAAAACTTATTTTAACTGCGAATGAACATCGACATATTAAAAGAAGCAACTTTATACAGTTGGGAACCTGGGTTCGCATTGGTGTATCTGGGAAATGTGACTTCTGTAAACAAGATAACGAAGTTTCACTATTTTTTAAATTTTCCCATAAAGACAACATGGATCATTCATTTAGACCATCCATTCTGTTTACGCTCCCTGTGCGAGAGCTGTGTTGTGATTCCGTCAGATCTACGCTTTGGGTAGAACTGTAAATGATGGCGATGAAACAAACAATTGTTTTACAAAAAACACCTCACGGGAAGTAGCAGACGAGTCATTGCACAATATATCAATGCGGAGTTTCACGGTTAGCCAAGAGATAATTTGAGGAATTCTTTTGACGAGGACTGTCGTAGAACCAGCGTCTCCAGGCGTAATGATTCCATGGTGATCGTAAATCAAATGCTCCACTTGCTGTACCAGACTAGGCGCTCAGTTGGCTCATTTTGGCGCTCCTGTCGTATTGGTACAGTAGAAACATGGAGATTTATGTATCCTTTGAACTACCGCAATGTCTTCGGTGTTGAGACATGTAATTATAAACTCATGAAACGAAGAAATCTGTGCGAAAAGTCTGTGTGGATACATTTTTAGTTTTGTGCGAAAGATGTATTCGGTTTTCAGATATCGTGACCAGTGAGCACATCTTCACAATTTCTCGAAATGTTTGTTTGTTGCATAATACAGATATATTTTAAAAAATTAAATCTATTGCTAAATAGTAAAAATACGCAACATCAAAAGCTGTTAATACTACCCGATCAATCAAATAATTTCAAAACTAAAGCAACATCCATCGTTTCAACAATGTAAATCATATCATTATATACTTACCAAGCAATAATGCAAAGCGGAATCCATTTTATACCCCAAAACGTTTTTGATTCTCAATAGACCAAATTTTAATGTTCCTTGTAGTAACAGTAGCCCCAGTATCCTTGTTAAAATATTTTTTCATTGTTAAACATGTGTTTCATGAACTTGAAATACAAACAAAATAAAAGCCATGCAGACCTTTAATCATAAAAGGTTTGCATTGCGTTCTTTTGACATTCGGCCCAAATGCACATAAGCATATATTGTGATATCTCATGCAATCTTAATTAGAAATAGCTAATGACATGAAACATTATTTTTAGCTGTGGAATTTTTAACTGTTAACCTGAGTGGCAAAGCAGTGCACGATTTAAAGATATTTTATGAGACCTGTTCAAGTCTGTGTTGACATTTTTACGTTACGCAATATAGTGTTGACAGGTTGTCCCTTTGACATAATGCAAATGAGTTGAATTTGATATTGACTTCGAGTATTTTTTTAGATCAATCGATTCTAAAAATACAAAAGAATAATAACGATAAATTCCAACTATTTTTACCAAGGCAATTGCCAAGCAGATGTATTTCTCTTTTAAATACGGTGCAAATACTATTGATACTATTGTTTACCTTAACATAAAAGGAAGCAACGACAAAAAATCGCATGTAATGTGATGTTGTAAAGCCATAAAATACCTGCCAGAAAGTGGCAATATGGCATTGTCATATTCCGGGAGTCCTGTGGGCGGCACATATTCGGTGACGTCTCCCAGTCTATGCCGTCATATCACATTTCCTTAAGTTTATTGCCATCGCACTGAATACAGACTTGTTTATGGATGCAGTCTGTAATAAACAGAAACATCATTCTACAAGCAATGGGTGGCCTCGGTCAATCAACACGCCTGCCACAGATTTGCTCTTCTTTTCTGTACATCTTTACTCACTGTTTATAATACAGAAAAATGATAGAAGATATATACCTGTTAAAAAAAACTTTCTTTCCTTTTTTATTGCAAACGGCAAACTCTCACTTCCTGAAGATTTGTCTCTGAGACAAACAATGTAAACAACTCATCAAAATGATTTATAATCTACATCAGGTGTGCATAAAAGTAAGAAAATATTATTTTCAAACAATGTATCAAGGAATGTTTACAATATGAATAAAATATGTAAAATGTGCAAACAAAATTTAAATAGATGTATACCGGCAACTAAATAATTTTTATTATGACTTAAACATATCTAGTTCAAATATAGCAGCCCAAGTGATACCTTATCAATACTAAACAATGGCGCCCTATGTCAAAAATGAGTCATTTAAATTTTAAATGTTAAACACAAATTTATGCCGCATACTTACTTCATACTACTGTCGGAAACCAATCAAAAGTACTAATGATAATTTGCAGGGATTTTTTTGGCGTTGCAATATTATATGAAGTCAACGCAATTATGAAAATCGGTTTTTGCGTTTCTGTAAAAATGAATTCTATTTCTAGAAAGCAAAGGAAAAGACTGTCAGCTAAAATGATTTCATTGTCCGACTTTTAATAATACAGCATTGAAAACGGAGTTTAAAAGCATATCTTTGAACCTTGACCCCAATATGAAACAATCAAACACTCGACACTCCAAAGACATACTACATACATGTGTGTTTATATTTCATTGAAACAACTTAACATGCAGTGTCATAACATTACATTTAAATAATTCTTCCACCATGGAGCCAACTGTTATGCGAATTCGCCTATCAATGAACAACAAACGGAATGTGTATGCATTACAACAAAACGGCTTAAATAATTTGCAGAGTCCATCATTTTTAATTTACCAGATAGCATGCACATTTAACACATATTGCTATGTATTTTGTTACATATGATCATTATCACAGGTGCCATCTTGAGCTCTCCGAACTTTGTTTAACTCCCCTGTAGGCTGTTTTGTAGCCTGACCGTTCTAAGGCGGCGATTGTCATGTTTGATCTACATTATGTAATGTCTCGTCTCAGCTTTTCTTTTGTAACTTTTACATTTGACTGTCATTTAGATACCTTTGTAAAATGCTATTTTAAATCTTAATATATTGCATAATACTTATAGATCCATGACGTATTTTCGTATTAACTTTGACATTTGTTTTAAATAAAATGTACTGATGAACAAAGTAGTAATATAACAGTGACCATTAAATCAAATGGAAAGCAGGGTCTTGCTTTAAGGTACAGAGAGATGGCAATACGTATTGATTTGGACTTTGTCCTATTTTAAAACATCTAAAAGTATGCAACTTATTTCAGACTGATCGTCGCATGTGAGAGTCACAATTGCAAGACTAAATTTTGCAGTCGTTGTTTCATGTTATCTTCTATTTAGTTTTAAAGGTGAATTTCTGTTGCTCAGCACCCACCCCCCTCCCCACCCCCAATAATAAAATAACATAACATTATATTGTTACCTGAAAAGACCCATTGAATTGCTTTATATTGATGTCATACATCTATGTAAAAATTGAAGCATAACAGCACATGGTTGCACATATCTGTGCCACGCTGCACAGTTAGCTTATTTAAAACTGAGAAAACCACGTGACCACTTACTTTTGATACCACATTATACCATCAGCCATAGTATTCGCTCTGACGTTGATGTCCCTTTATATCAGATATTCTTATCGGGCTTACAAAATGGAAGAAAGAACATTTAAAGCGATTTATTTCACGATTGTTTGTCTAACATTTTAGGTAGTTATCAAGACCGATTTATTTTGACGTATATACGAGTCTATGAAGAAATTATGAGCAAATTTCCCCCCAAATGATACGATATTGGTACATGTATTCGCTATATGCAAAACTGCCGGATGCCACCTCTAAGTACCATTCATATCAAGAAAATTCTGTCGATTTGTCTCACGCTTGCACGGAATATTAGTAATAAAAACGGTTGGTGGTAAATGCCTTTAGCTCTGCGGTCGTTTCTTTAAAAGCATTATGTGGGGTTTACAAAAAAAAACAAGAAAGTCAATGATGCTTTGGTACAACAATGAAAATTTTAATTAGTTTCGGTATGACCGTTTCATCAAACCAGAATAAGGACATTAACTTTTTAAGATGGTGTTTAATTATGTTTATATCCGATGAAAGCAATGGTGACCGAACATGGAGTGAAATATGATTTAAACAGTTTGTGCTCGTCTTATGTTGATTTTTTTTCCTGATTGGCGTTTATGAACAAACCCCTTGCGGTTTGAAATCGAGATTTTATTTTAATGAAAATACAGACATGATTTAATTTATTTTACGAAATTCATCCGACAGAGTGCACATTATGTAAATATTTCTGAAACAATTTTTAAATGACTATCTATGTACCTTGTCAGAAACGCAAGACTGCAGTAGTTCAGATTTGGAAGTTTCACTTTACAAATACACATGTTATGCAACCCACTACTAACAAAACTACGATGTTTTAAAACGCACAACACTTGCTTTAACAGGACATGAAATGTGTCCTTTAAAAATGTGAACAAAAATTAGCAAGACTTACTTGAATTGTTTGTCAGTATTCGATAAAAGCTTAAGTGACCAAAAATTTAAAAGGAATCGAATGATACTTATTGCCAAAAGTTGGTTTAAGGATTGTTTATGAAGACAATTTTTATAATATGCATGATATTAAAACAATACTTATAACATTTAGCTGAATTTGAATAGTTATATTTCTTCTTGGTGCTGCTGTTTATAATTGATTTAATAATAAACAAAGTTGCACCTACTAAACCACTATATATTCTGTAGTGATTTAACTTCCCTATAATCACACATTAACAAACAATCTATTCAATGACAGAAATGAAGTTGTTTAGATCGAGAACTATCTAAGAAAAGAATCACTCTTAATTGCATTCTTGAAGTTATTTAATGGAACTTATCCCACAAAATACACACGAAAATATGTAAATGTTGCTTAATAGATGTTTAAAATTGATAAACTCTGGAGTCAGTCAGCAGTACGACTTTTGCTTTATTTGGGAATTGAAATCCTTACACAGACTTTTAATAATGTATATTGTGAAGACCAAAATACACCATAAAGCAATCGATGAACGTCTTGACCAATCACAGCCGTGCAATGCTTCATGGTGCCTAACGGGCAAACTCATGCCCGAAACACAGACGTTCAAGCCATGCCTTCGTGCCGTGTCAACAATTAGAGGACAGCACAATGGCAAAGAACAATGCTGGCTACATCTAAATCTTTGCCAATCACAGTCGCGTGAACTTGCAACACTAGAACTTGTGGGTGGGGTGTGTACGGAAACGCAGTAGTCGTCGATCACTTTCATGTGACGGTCATTCTGACAATAGATTACACTGTGTTGTATCGATGTCAACGGAAAGTTGCCTGACATCCAGCACGAGGTTCCAGAGACAAACTGGATAATATGGCTGAATTGCAGTGTACCTACGTGGGATAAAAACAACACTGCCACATTTATCAATCAGCATTTCTCTTAGTCAAATTAGCTAAAAGGTGAAGGCCCTCCTGGAGCTATAATTTTTTCCTTCAATATTTTTATCAAATTAATTTTTATATCAATTAAAATCGCATTTTTTATGTTGTAGACTTTTTCTAGAATCTTAAATCATTGGCCACGCTACTTTTGAAATTCATATAAACAAATTACCCTCCCCTTCTTTTCAGGTTATCAATAATTCGTCGATGTTGTTTGTTATTAAATTCATTTATTGCAACCAGATGACGTCAATAATAAAAATGATGTCATAAAACAAAAATCGTTGGTGTGTTTTCTAATAATTTAAATCAATAATACGTTGACTAATCCCTAAATAAGACTTACAATCGAAAGCAATTGTGAATCCTATATTATAAACTGTTCATTCTTCTCACAGTGTTTTATCTTTTTTTCTAGCCTCTAATTGTAGGGGGGTCAGTGTATTGAGAGAATATTAATATTCAATGAGCTTGTAAGTGGGACGTTTAAATATTATTGGCTGAACGTTAAGTCCAGCCGAAGATACAGGTACATGACAATGAGCAAAAAAATATATTATATTATTACTGTAACTTGTTATCGAGTGGTTACAGTCGTCGAGTTGTATTTCCTCTGTCACCATGGCTCCTTACTGCGAGGGCTGAGAACTTTCACGTGAAAAGGTCTTTCAGATAGCTTGCGGTGCACTGGTGGTTCTACTCAGACATTTTATCTTGGGGTCTTCCTCCACCAATAATAGCTGTTATAATGACCAACACCTGAGTCGCGGCTCTGAATTTTCTAAATAAACAAAACAGACACAACGTAATGTAAATGCATAATAGCCATGCAATTGCATTTACAAGTGAATCATTTTATTATTTGAAGATAATGATAATTAATATTAACTGTTTCTTGATAACATATTTTTAAGGTTCAGCCTATCATTAACTGCCACTTACAACAATGAAGGAAAATTATTAAGGAACTGGACTGTTGTTGTTTTGTTGTTGTTTTTTATTAATTTCGTTATGCTTTGAGAAATCAACATGCGAACTAATAATCAAGGAAAAGCAATCCCAGAGATAAATAAACTATACAGTATCGTAGATAACAAATCTATGGAACTTATAACCTGACTGCCTTCCGGACAGATGTCGTATAGTTAGTCTTAACAAAGAAAATCGATTAGTTTATTGTAGATAGTACTTTTATCACAAAACAGAAATCCATGTTTTTATTTTATATATAATTGTTATCACCCCGACAGGATGTTGCCCATACCGTGGGCTTGTTAACAGGCTAACAATCTAACGCGTGACAGGCCGCTTTTGTTACTGAGACAAATGGATATACATATGGAATCGTGTGAAGGATGCATGCAGGCCCCAACATGCTACTGGAATTCCACTGTCCGGATATTGGTATACCCGGATTGTCGTCCTGAATGTTTCGATACAGCAGACATTTATTATTTAATGTTTAACGTATTGACAATGCATTGTTGGCCTCGTTTGATCTTCTGGTGGTAATTTAAACAAACATCTGCTGATGTTGGTAATAAACATTGTAACGGGTTTCCAGGAATTGGTCGGTATTTACCGTAATAGTAATAGCAAACAATCTGGATGCGCGTCACAAAGGGAAGTTTTTATGACATTCGCACGCCATGCAGAGAAAGACAATGACGAAGATTAAAGAGAGTACATGGTCATAACTTTCTAACTCGAAAAATGCAGAGCACAACGTTCAAAAATATAATATTTAAATTGTATTTACAAATTAACAACATATTGGCAAATGCAATAATTAGTAGAATATAAATCCATAATAACGTAAGCTATTAGTAAATTTTTGATCTGTAATAAAAGCTGAAAGAAAAAATCTATTCGATATAACATTTACAATGTAATTATTTTGATTTAATTCACTTTTATGTTTGTGTTGTCCTTCCGTTAAATTCCACAAACACTATTGTCATATTGGCGACGTCCAGCTAATTATTGGTGGAAAAAGAAAATCCCGGAACAAAATCTCATATCAGCGCTAGGGTTTGAACCCAGAACCCTTCGATCCCGATTCCATAACCTTAACAGTTTGTCCAAGAACACTTTAACCATGTGATAAAAGGTTTCCTGATGTTTTACAAACGTTTCTTTAAATGATCGTATAAATCGTTAATAAGATATTTTTAAAACTTGTCATAGCGGGTCTATGGTTTGAATTCGGAACCATCCAATCCATAAGTCCATAACCTTAACCTCAAAAACAAGAACAGTTCACGTATATTATAAAAGCGCTCTTGGTGTGTTGCAGTTTCTCTTGTGCAAGTGAAGTAGTCGTCCAAATCTTTAATAAGATCCTTTTGAAAACTTGTCGTGACAAGACTATTGTTTGAATTTGAAACCCTCCGATACAGAGTACAAAAATATAATATCTTGACCACGAACACTTCAGAGATGCTAGAAAAGCATTATTGCTCGCTAGCGGCAGTGGAAATGCTATCTTTCGATTTTCGCGAAACTAACAGAAATAGTTTGTGTTTATTGCGAGAATAATAGAAATGTTGGATAAGCATTGCATCTAAAGTCAGATTTTACAGTGCATACTCAATAGGCCGTCCAGAACAAGTTGTTTGTTTATGGCTATGGACTGTTTCGTTGCTTATAAATAACCATCCGGGTAAAACGCTCTGACGTCGATGTCTATTTTTAGCCGAAAACACCACAGCTTGCTTATTTATAGATTTTGAAATAATAAACTTTTATAGCATTTGTTTCACGATTTGTACTGTCTAACAATTCAAACTCGTCTCTAGTTATACTAAAGTTTTAGTTTATGCAAAACTTATGCATAAATGCCGCAAAATAGTGAAAAAAAAACTGTAACATGCGTTTAATATGACAAACCATTTATAACAAGACCACCTTTAATTAAATCTCGAGGCATACACCTTGCCTTTGCATAACTTTCATCTTCCTATGCATCATTCTGCACCATGCGTGTGCATCATTTTGCACATTTTCCTATGCATCATTTTGCACCATGCCTGTCCATCATTTTGCACCATGCCTGTCTATCATTTTGCATCTTACTCAAGCATCATTTATTACTATGCATGTGCATCATTTTGTACCTTGCACATCCATCATTTTGCACCTTTCCTATGTATCTTTTTGCGCATTGCCCATATATCTTTTTGCATTTGCACCTTGCCTATGCATCATTCTGCACCTTGCCTATGCATACATCTTTTGGAGCACGAAGCTTTTCGGGAATTCTGGCACTTGTTAAATAAATTGTTGTATTTGTTGTATACATGTATACAGATTATGAAATATTTAACGAACGGACACATTAAGAATAGTGTCTGTGGCATTCAGCTACATTCATATCAATACACATTTAAGCCGTTATCCCACACACGCCGTTCCTAATTGTTTCGAATTGTGTTATTACTTTTTGTGTATATATTTATTGCATTTGTAAACTCGTGAGTCATGTATATGATTTCAGAATAAAGTATAGATGAGTTGAGTTATTAATATTAATCGGAAATCCTCGGCTATTACTGCTATAAAACTCTCTGATGCATTAAATATAATTAAACAAAATGTATAAAGAGTACTTTCTCCACTATTTATAAAACATTAACAGGTGCAGATTTAGCGAATTATGAAATAAAAATAAGCAAAGGAAAATGATTGGCGGCAAAAGAATGATATACACTAGAATAAGCACTAGAAATAGCACTAGAATCAGCACTGGAATCAGCACTAGAATCAGCACTATAATCAGCACTGCAATCAGCACTAGAATCAGCACTAGAATCAGCACTGCAATCAGCACTAGAATCAGCACTAGAATCAGCACTAATCAGGAGTACTATTTTTTTCGCTTAATCTTATTCAAGCATACAGACAGTTGCAAATTCTGTCACTTTACGTTCTATCTTTGTACTTATAAAATATCAAAAATATGTAAACAGGAAAATGCAAAACAATTAGTCGAGTTGAAGATTTACAATATTTTGGCAGTGTTGCATTTCATATGAAATGTCCACTACATGTATGATGTTTGTATTTATTCCTAAGAAACGATTGAAATTGAATAGTTGGCTTTCATGCTTAAAGTTGTACAAAATGGTGATTTTAAACAGGTGCATATTTTAGATCTATATTATTATGGTGCTCGTGTTAACATATGACGTCATTACTGAGCTCTAAGTATGCGTTATCGCTTCGAATGTTTTGTTATATGTTAACTTTAAATTGTTTGTTTTTAGAAAGACATTCCCAGGAAGTGCGAAGTTACGGCTTAGAGTTCACTGAACCGGCTAAAGCTCCCTTGTCGGTCCTTTTGCTGACTAAATGTTCCAAGGCTGTGACTGTTGGATTTTCTTCGTTTGTGTAATGGCTTGCCTCGTTATTTTAGTCACAGATACACTTTGCCTACGCTGATAAACCTTTGTCCAGTACTATTTTCTATTGTAATACATGTAAATAATGATGATTGGACATTTTAATTTTATTCCTATTTAAAAGTAAAAGCAAATTAACTGTTGCATTAAATGGACGGGTAACTTTATATTCATATGAATATTTGCGTTTGTCGTTGTCTTGGTAGTGTTTTAAATGATCACGCTTCAAATAACGATTGACTAAAACCTGGCATCATATGATCCAATCTCATTAAAATCATATCCTAATTTCCCTCATCTACTGTCCGTGATTAGGATCTGACTACATCGCATAAGAGGTCGTGTCAAAATGACCTTTGTGTAATTGAATATGCATAGACAAGTGCCCGTATTTCGACCAATGCAATCGCTCCTTAAAAAACTACTATAGAATCCTTCCCGATACACCAGTCAACACATACCACTTTTTAAACCGCTGAATCAGCCATCCTTTCTATTGGCATGCATTAATTTTTACACATTTTGTTCAATCAACAATTTATCGGTATCTACCATAACATTTCATTATTCCATTTTTAAGTAGAATACGAAAGGATTTTCAACGCAACCCACTGCGAAAACGCTTTCGTTATCCGCCATGACAATTGCAGCGAGCGAGTTGTGAATGTATTTACCAGTGTTACTAAAATAAGGATTTCTAGTTCAAAACTTCTTTTTGTTGGATGGTTTATACATATTTGTAGAGGTTATATATGTCTCTTTTGAAATATGTAAAGTTAAGTTTAAGAATGTGTGTAGATTGCATGCAATCACGAGTTAAACGCGACCCTTTACCATTGAAATTTTATAGCGTGTAGAACGTTGCTCGCAGTATACCACACGATTTTGTTGCCGAGAATTTCATTGGCTACTGAAAAGGTCAATTTGAGGTGAACCGTAATGGGAAGTCATCAGATCCTATTACGCGTAATACTGGAGCTGATTTTAATGAGATTGCATATGATCGCACGTGAAGAAAAAAGAAAAGGAACGTTTTTTTCATCGTCTTCTGCATTAAGCTGTGAAACTGTATTAATGGTGTACTTTCTAATTTTTCAGAACACCTTTACTCACGTAGTTTTTTATCTTAATAATACAAGATGGCAGACAGGGGTGGTTAAATCGGCTGTACAAAGCTCCAACTTCACACTTCCTAAAGGGTTTCCCCAAGACATACAGTATAAGGTAAACTCAATTGCGGAAAAACGTTATTAGAACTGAGTACTAATACCATGAAATTCAATTAAAAGGAAGAGACGTCATTGGAAACAATAATCTCCACTTTGCATATAGGTGAGTGTATAAGTATTACAGTTTGAAAATTTACCCGAAATACTAGATTGTAAACAAGTAGCTAAGTAACTCATTTAAAGAAACTTGAAAACATTGGTCAAAGTCGCAGTTTTTAAGTTAGTAAAAAATTACTTTATAAGCAGCACCCCAGTCGGTCCCATTTGCAGACTGACTGTTTGAAGGCGGTGTATGTGGGGTGTATTATTATTATTATTATTATTATCATTATTATTATTATTATTATTATTATTATTATTATTATTATTATTAAAAACTATGTTCTTAGAATGTTTTATAAATCAAAAATGATTCTCAACACCAGTTTACTTGTCATAATGTAAGGCATTAATAATTATTCAATCAATCGCTAATGTTTGGTTAAGTTAAGTAACATTTTTGGTCATGATTTTTAATGGCTTCAAAGCTGACAAAAGGAGGGGTCAACCGGTATTATCTGTAGTAATTCTTACAGGACCTTTATCATTTTCCTTGTCCTAGTTTTGTATTGTTTTGTACCGATTCCAGTGTTTACCAGTAGAAATTATTGCTTTAACACCTGTCAGGAATCTGCAAATACTAAACAATATACCACAAACCCTTGTCATACCTCAGTTTATAACAGTCACTTAACTCTTAATCATCTGCTCACAACTTCGTGCATCAGAAACAAGACGTTCTGATAAACACTTGGTGGCAAATATGGCCGATTCTGATCCGACAGACCTTCCTCGGGCACCTGGCTGATCTTGGTCAACACTACTTGCCTAAATCGGATCAATTCGTGCTTTACCGGATGAAAGTGAATAAATATTGTATTGCATTAAAGCAATACAAGTTGTATACCGATATATATAATTGGTATAATTTCATATACATTGTTTTATTTATGAAAATGTATATTCTTTAAGCAGTTTTCATTTTGATGTATATATTTCATATTGCAAACCTTATCTGTTTCTTTACTTTCAGTGACAGTGTTGAGAGACTGAGTTAGCGTCAGACTATTATTTTTAGTACAGTAGACCATTATAATATCGTTTAGTATATATATATATATATATATATATATATATATATATATATATATATATATATATATATATATATATATATATATATATATATATATATATATATATATATATATATATATATATATATATATATATATATATATATATATATATATATCATTTCTGGAAATTTGGAGTTAATATCATGTTTAATTTTGAACTTTAAAGGTACATGTAAATGCAGGTATACCATCTTGTATAATTTTGACTGGCAATTACATATATAAAAATGCGAATTTTGTTGTGTGTATTATGTTAATATTCTTCTAGATACCATAAATCTACAAATATGGTATTAGTCATTTGACTTTTATACGTGTTGCTAGTAATATAGTCATAGATATAAATGCATGTCCTTCGGAAGAAAAACGATGATATTTAAAATAAAATAGTGATTGGTTGACATATTTTATATTAATTTATATGTAAGATTAATTTGGTGTTTTACTGTATTTGAGTCTCAAGTTGGCTCAAAATTTTATTTATGTTAAAATTCCCGACCGACAGTCCAATCCATACAGTGATGGGCTTAAAAGTCGTCTCCCTGTCAGTGTGTTCTTGCAGCAATGGCACAGTACTTTTATTAACATATAGGTGGACCACATCATAGCGATTCAACACCATCATTTACAGTCAAAAAAGAAACGTGGAAAGCAAATACTGCATAAGTAAATCGAACAACACTGACAACAAAATCGGAGATTATTAATTCATTGGCTAATTTACCGGCGATGTGCGGACATCTGTTTCCGTATCGTACTCCAGGTATATTCAATATTTGGAAATCTTATTTTCATATTCTGTTTTGATCATTATATTATGTTAATGTAGTAAGAACCCTCAAAACATTCTTAACTTAATTATGACTTGATAATAATGATAATTGTCTATACCGTGTTCTTTTCAATATAGCTTTCATATATTGTTTACGGAAGATGTAATGACCGTTGAATCATTGTTTAACTGAAATAGAGCTGATTAGTAATGATTCAATATTGGAAATTCACATTTTAATAAAACCAGAAATAAGGGTCGGTTTCAGTAGGCAATGATGAATACGTGAGAATTTGATTTTATACAGTAATATAGATTGCAAACAATAACTTGCATATGTGTACATTTTAACAAATATATAACGATATCGATACCTAACCGACACAGGTGTGCTATTTGGATAAGATATTACACTTCGTCTGTTGAAATTTTAATACGTGTAATTTATGCGCTCTTACATTTATGGCTTTATGCAAAGCCTGTCTTGGTTTATCTTAAACACATGCGATTTTGAATGGCCTGCAGATTATTTGGTTTACGCATAGCATAAACAACGTTTGGAAATTATTAAAAAGGCCAAATTAATGGTATAATTAGGTTTATATTCAAGTTCACAAAGTTAATTATTTCAATTATTTCTAAATGACTTTACACCGAATGCCAGATATATTCCTATTGCCGTCTTTAAACAAGCCAGAAATATATTTACACATATACGTACCTAATACTGATAGCAGTCATTTCTAAATGAAAATGTAGAAAGAATTATAATTATGTAATAATTTTTGTCACTTGTACAAATTTACTTTAAGATTACCATTTCCAAAGATTAATTCCCTACTGATTCCGCTCCACATGGACTGTGTAATATAATGAACATCAGTGTAAAGACAGAAAATGATCTCTGATTCAAGTGGCTGAAGTTTTTGGAATCACACCAGCACGCAGGTTGGGACATGTCAAGTCAACGGGGAAAGAAAATATCACTTATACAGAAATAAGAAGATGTACAGAACAAGCCACGTCAGCAATGGCGGTACAGTTTAGTAGCCTTTGTAGTTGGACAAAAAAAAATAAAGCGAGATACCCTAAACTGGTAGAAGATCTTGGACGATAAATCTCTGCCACTGAGCTTCCTCGTTTGATCAGCCTACAACCCGACTTTTGCCAACGCCATCCGACCCGCACCAATGGAATTTGGCTAATAACTTCATTTGTCCATTATTTGATCACAGAGTATTCATGTCTTAGGTAGTGTCTTCTTGCAAAACTGCTCGTTTTGAGGAGGACACAAGCAGGTAGTAATGACTGCATCCTGAAACACCACATCCATTCATCAAAAATATGTTGCAAGTTTCCAACAACTTGCACGTTTATTTTTTAAACTTAATTTGCTCGTGGTACAATATAACTCATAAAATACATGTACATGTTAGGATTGCTATAAAACTGTGAGTCAATCAAGAATGAAAGTAATACTTAAGCGCATAAGCTGATATAAAACAGCCAAACCTATTAAAATAGGCCAAAAACGTTGCAAAAGAATCTTAAGCGGTTCTGACATAGTTGATACACATTGTTTATATGGTCGCAAACTGAATGAACAATGCATTGGTTGTTCAAGACAGTTTTCCAGGACATCCTACTGTATATATATCCAATATCTGTAGTAAAAACCCATTTCGGTTAGGTCAAATTTGCAATACAATGTTATGTTAATTTCTATCCAGGGTTGCGTTTCATCAAAAGTCCTATTACCTGTTGTTGTTGTTGTTGTTGGCCCTAATACCATTAAATTATCTTAAGGTGTGTTTCTAACAGTTTTGCGACTGAATTTAGTCTAAGCGATGTGTACAAATTAAGGAGCAGAGTCACCTTGCCCTAGGAATGATCAAACATTTATGGTTCTAAGACTTTTGATGAAACGTATCCCCCCAAACACCCTACCCGCCACCCCCCCCCCCCCCCCCCCCCACACACACACACCAAATTTAAACCCCCTCACTGGCTTTACATTTGCGTTAATTCATATGGTTACCAAATAATAATGCACGTACGTCATCAGCCACGACGTCAATTGCGTGACAGGTGCCCGCGCAGCCAACGTCATAGTAACATATCATGCCTCGGCCAATTTTTCAGTGCAAATACGCCAATGTACGGCTGAAAAATCGGCTAGATTCTTAATAGTTATAACAATTATATATACATTCCAACATCTGCAGAAAGGGTCCGGAGAGATCAAACATCACAAAACAGCTGAACAGACACCATATGTCCGTAACTATGCCATTGCCTGCTTTATATAGCATAACGTTATTAAATTCAAAGATAACCATTTATAACTATCTCTTAATGTTTCAATAAACTTAAATAATTAATCAAATACAATTACAAACAGTCGAACTATTGCCACTGTTGATTATACGCTTTTAATATAAGAGAGAAATATTTAAATACTCTCAAGCGTTTATTCCTACCGTTGACAATACATGCCACGTCAAGGTTATCGACAGAGGGGGTAATCTAGTGTATGTTTCTTGTTTTCACATACAAATAAAGACTTGTGTTCATGTCAATATATTGTTCTAAAGAGGCAGGATGGTGTCTACATAACATAACTTCCTTTCTCTTTCTCTTCTTTTTCTTCTTTACTTTTTCCCCATTTCCCAAATGGGATTCGAACAAGGCCCGATAAACTAAGTATTGACCGAAACGTTAGTCTTTATTTGTTATAATTCATACCGCCCCCACACCACCCCTAACCCAACCCTCCACACGCACAATTTACCCTCAGTGCAACAGTTGTTTGCATGCACCAAAATATACACTAAATCCGTCGCATCTGAAATGCGATTATAACCCAATGAAAAAAAGCGTTACTTCATTTTGAAGTGATAAGAAAGCCATTTCGAACTTTTAACAATGATAAGATCAATAAATGATGGCAATACGTTTTTGTAGCGGTGTATGTCTTAAAAGACGATAAAAATGACTGTTCGAAGTATTGCACACTTTTGAATTAGTTGACAAGGCATATTTTTTTGTTTGCACAAGTTGTAAAAGTTTTCGGGTTAACGTTACTTTTTGCGGAACTACTTTTTCGGAGTCAGCGTTAATCATAACTATACCTCAATATCTATTTCTATTTAAAATTTCTCGTCCTGACATATTACATTCCCGGTTAATATTTTCATATCACCTTGGCAGTTACCGGTTGATATTTTAAGAATTGCACTGACATAAAATATTTTAAGGTTTAAAGTACTAAGCTTTATTGAGTTGACAGAGAACTAATGAACTGTATAATTATTTGTATTTGGGCTTTTACCGGGGCTGTTGGGTGGGGGGACATTGGCTGTTACAAGGAAGTAAAGTTGACACCACGTGACGAGCTTATTCACAAAAACGTTAAATTAATTAAGACTCCAGACATAATAGTCTTGTTCCAATACTGAGAATCATTAAGTAACTAATAATTCTGAACACAGCCTTTTAACTAGCCAAATAAGAGTTATAAAATATCATGGGTATAATTGTGTGCATTCGTGTGTAGATAAAGGGGGTTGTATTTACCATCCTAGCATGAAATTATACATGCGCGTGTTTGTTTAATTTATTCATTCTTCATTTTATAATTCTTAACATTTCATACTTTGTATTTAATGTTGTGTGTTCAAGAGATGAAAATAATCGTGAATGTTTTATTGCAAAATAAATAGAAAAACTGAAGAGTTAGTCACAACTTTTCACTGACATTCGTTTAAGCCGTGTCTGTTTCGTTACATGCATACTTCTTTAAAAAAAATGTATCACCTAGTGCGCGGTTTCTTAAAATCATATATTGGATTTAGAATAAAATACATATTTATTATATGCAAGTATTCTGTTATGAACATTGTATTGTACCATAATTTAATTATCGTGATTTTGTTTATTAAAACATTGCCTTTACTTCGTGAATTGCAGTTGATCAAAATGATTTTTAACACCCAGCGTGTAAAAGAACAGAAATCTCGTACGAATATTATGTATAGTATTATTAGACGACGGTGATTTTGTAGGGGAAAATACACAAAGAAGCTTCGAGAAATAATGCGTGTACGTGTACGTTTTCTATGTCAAAAGCATGTGTATGTTTGTAAGGACAAATGCACAGATGCGGGACTGTATGTACATTTACTAACACCGTGAAAGTTCCACGTGTCAACAGAGTGGGTAAAGTTTGGAGGCGATGCATATATTCCCTGACTTTATCATATGGTAAAGTACAGTTCAAGTGTTCTATTTTCAAAGTTTTGAAATTATGCTTAGGTTTTGGGACTTATTATTGTGTCATGTGCTGTTCAAGATCACATGTCAATAGCACATGTAAAATTCAGACAGTATGCATAGATTTAGTGACTGTATGTAAAGTTAATTTTTCTCTACTCAAACCCGTGTGCATATTGCAAAAAGCAATTACTTAATTTTTATGATATGGTAAAATCTCGGTCAAAAAATCATGCATAATTTTTTATTTAATAGTGTATTAAAATAGATCACATTGTCAAAGACCATGACATTTCGATTTCGGGAAAGTGTAGTTACAGATTTTATTGATATATTTTTTTAAGTTTTAAGTCCAAATTTTCTATGGCCTATTACGCAAAAGAATGCATAGCTGTCATGTTTTTTTTTCCTTTTGTGTGATAGGAATTCATCGTGCATCATCATGTATTTATATTTCTGAACATCACTTTAAAGTTTACGATGGTGCGTTGTTTTGATAATAATCTGCTGTCAAAAGACGAGGTAAAATCCACATTAATATGTGATCCATGCAAGTATATCTGGAAAATGGTACCTAAGTATACGTCACTGCTTGGACTGTTTTGTTTCAAATTGATGTTTCCTTTTCACGATTTGTGAAACCGCCACCCACCCAGGATTTGCTAGGTTTGAGCTACGTGTAACAGGTTAAAACATCCCATTCGGATCTTTAGCCGAGTGGCCATTTCAAATTATTCAATGTTCATGTAGTAAAACATGCATATTGGAGATTTTTTTACATATTTTATAATTATATGTCGTGCTTTAAGTGCTTACAGTTAAATTGTAATTTCGACGCTTGTAAATGGTCAAAAGCGTGTGCATATTTCAGAAACATTTTCTTTTTCTCCGGTGTGTATAAAGAGCTAAAAACTATGAAGTGTAAGGTCAAAAGCGCATGCATACCTCCGATGCGATTTTCATAGATGTGTTGTGATAGGGCTAGATAAATCTACGTGCGTTTGATTGATGGTTTGTGCTGGATAGCCCGGCGTCAATGGCGACCTCAGACAACAGTTAGCCTAGTCTGACGTTCATTGCCATCAAACAATGCTTTGTGGCTGCAGTGAAAGTCAAACGGTGACAGGTTCAAACACCGCAATTTGTACGAACTCCCCCGAAACCAGAATAATCTAGAGTGGAACTACCATCAAAGAATTATTCGCCTGAAAATAGACGTTGTGGATGGTTCCCCTTGTTTGTTGAGACTGGTTTATGAAATCCGGGGACCATGATTTTTCTTTGTTTTTATCATTTATGATATAAGTGTCCGTCTTTTTTTCTCGGATGTCCCTTATTGCTAGGTATATTGCTGTGATTTGTCTCAATGAACATGAATCCAGAAAAAAAACTTTTCTACACATGACTGCATTCATGATGCAAATATGTGAAACGCAAACACAGCTGAAGTTACTAAAATTACCGCTTCGTATCTTCTGTTAAGAGATTTCGCACTTTTTAATATATATATATATTTGTGCAAATTTATTTTCAAATTTTTAGTCTTACACCTAATATCGAAATTTCAGGCATAAATAATTATAATTTCATAATCATACCTTGATTTGTATATATCATTTTAAGTAAGAAGCGTTTTTTTATCAATCTAATATACGATTACTTAGATAAAATCGTAATACTGCGCAGAATTGAGTTATACGATACGTAAGTTGGCTGTTGATTGCTGTTATTATATCAGCGAGTGAGCTTCCGTTGGATTTATATCAACAACACGCATGTCGCTAGTTGCAGTGTCTAAGATTACGTAGAGAACTTGATAGTTAATTGTGTTTAATTGACTTATATCACGCGGCATTCGTTATGTATTTGCATACGGATTTATTAAACAACAGAAATAGTTATGTAATCATAATTAAACATTATTATTATAATTATGTTTAAAGATGCAGTGTGACAAATGTTACAGTAATTTTGTAGTATGTATTAAGAGATTAATATTGGAATTTAAAAATTAGTATGGGAATTTAAAAAAATAATAATTAAAAAATATTATTAGAAATGAGCAATTAATATTAGTGTCTGCTGGTTGAATTTCCGGATCCTGAAAAGTGTATAAACAAACATAAGTTTGAGTCTTTTTACTATTTAAAATACATTTCCAATGTTAAGTCCTTTTAGTCTGAAAAAAAAACACACAAAAAACAATTTATTTATCAAAAAAACTTAATATCGTTTTCTTTTCTGTATCATTTTTACAACAACAAAGACGTTTTCTTTATTTGCAAAACTGCAATAAGTTCTTTTAGTACAGTAACTAAAGAAAAAGGCCAATCGTGCTGTGAATAATTGTGAATTAACCATATATGATTCAGTCTTACAACTGTTAATTGTTTATATAGTTTACAAGTTTAGTCTATTGCATAAGTAAGTACTACTTGAATATATAACATGTATTTTGTTACAGTTGATGGACCATTGTTCGTCATAAGATTGCGATACAAGGACAACAATCCTATACAAGCGACACTTTTTGCTGATACGGCCTAGATAATTTAATATATGCAAAGCACTTAAATTTAGAAAGACTTACAAATAATCAGAACTTTCCAATGTCTGGTTAAAACGTATCGCCACTGTCAGAGTATCCTTGTATAATAATAAGTATTTGCTATGATCTATTCTCATTTACTGATGTTTCTATTCATGCTTACAATTATTGCATTGTATAAATGTTTACCAATTAGACGTCTATGGGATATTTGCGTGTTGATGTTCACTTCCAAACACGAAAACTGCCATCTATGAAGACTTCCGCTTGACACGAAAAGCGTACAATGCAATTGTGAGCATAATGCAGGCACGCCGACGTGTATGATACAACTATAAACAACGATAGGACCACCACCCTTACTACAGCCGCGTATAAACAGACAAGACTGACCAATTAATGACACTGTTAGTGACTCTAATAGTGTCTTTTATGATAGGAAGAAATCCACGTTTCAAATACAACGCTTAGTGTAAGACTACGTGTTTATGATTCCAGTGACGCCCAACAGCATAGGAACATTAACAACAACATGCATGGACATTATAAGTCCATATAAATCGCTTCAAACAAACTTAAAAACGTATCATGTTTATCCCAGTGTTTACAACAGGGGTGTGTAAACAAATGTACAGTTTGTAACATATTCAACATTTCATTGTCTGCTTTGTGTTTGTATTTAATTTTTAGCACAGCAATTGTTTCAGAAGTAAAAGCATGGGGGTATGTCGAATTATCACGTCTTTCTACGTTTCCATGGTATAATAATGGTAGATATAAAACATCAACATTTGAAACAAACTTAATTGTTTGTGTATTTAAATTCAAGTTTAATTGCATATCATTTACATATTTGTAAAAAACAAGCATAAGCACAAGTACAATTTTAAAGCGATTTTTTGAGTGCGTAACAGGTACATGTATACATTAGCATGTCCTGCTTATTCACTTAGATAAAACCTTAGCGCCAAACTATTATTGGTTTCATATGTTTTAATACATTTTAAACCGGCATAATACTTATATGAAAATAGTTCAATCATTGCCGTCTATAAATGCATTGAGAGACGTATAATTCATGTCAGAACTTAACTGTACTGAGAGAAATTCATGTTTTAGGAAGCTTGTTTTGTTTTGAAATACATCGCAGCGACCAGTAATGATCATTTTAGCGACGTCCAGCTGTATATTCGTGGAGAAAGATGCAAAAAAAATGTCCGGGTAGAACCACCGGCACACCGCAAGTCATCTGGAAAATTCCTTCCCACAATAAGTCCTTCGACCTGGGACTGGAACCCACGCGGTGAGAGGCTAAGCGGTCAGAGGAGCTACCAGTCGACCACTACGCCACGGGCGCCCCATTGTTTAAGGAACATAACCTTCTTTGAAAGATGTATATATGAATATACTTCTGCAGTTAAGTTTTCATTGACACCTTTTTTTCAATTTAACACAAATCGTTTAATGACAGATAAAAAAGCAGTGGACCTCTTATAATGAACTATAAAAAGCCAAAGTGGAAATAAATATTGCCACATCTCACCATACTTTATTAAGCACTGAGCTCTTGTTATAATTTACTTTCGACTTTGTATGATATTTGGACAGTGTAATCTCTTATTGTGCTTCTAATTAAGTTGAACCATTAAGATTATTTCAGAGTGGGAAAATATAGAAAAATACAAGAAGAATTTATCAAGAAAAAATATCAATTTGATCGGTCATTGCATTTTCTTTTAACATAATAAACAGGTGCATACAGTTAACCTTTACATACCATCAACTTGTCATGGCATCAGTACCTGTACCTGATTCAGTAAGGTTTGTTTCAGTGTTTTGTAATCAAATGAAGCGAAATATTTACTTTTTCATGAAAGTAGGTTATAGTTACGTTGTTTTTTTCCTGAAAGTGATAAAGTAGGAAATCTCATTAACTGTAAGATAACCTTGTTTTCTTCAAAATTTGTGAAGTGTTTTTATTCATATATTATTTGCACACCATAGACCTATTTTGCTTGCCAATAAAAATAAGGTAGTCAACCTTTCACACTAAAATCCAGTGTTGCCTTAAAGTTAAAATGGACAAACTTTTATGGAAATACCTGCAGACCCATGGCAGGAAGGACAAGCCAGATTTTATAGGCAAAGTTGTTTTGACTGATTTCTTTTACTAAACTGTTAAAACAATCCAATACAATGGGGTTTTAGTGCATTTTTTTTTAAATTTTAATGGCCAATAATTAAATCTCTGCCTATTGTGTAGCTGCTGCTTTGGTCTTGCAAAGTGTTTTATCAACAAAGTACTACAACCAAGGTCAGGCAAATTACTGCAAATTACTCTCTAGTCCAAGACTTTGACAGGTTTTTGGAGGCTGTGTAATATTATTTTATTTTACATTTAAAAAAACAATAAATATCATATATTTAAGGTATGGAATTATACATAACTCAACCAGTGTTTTTATATTGTTCATATTTAATAAATACATTTACCACCTTCCCATTCTTCCTTTACAGCCTATGTTGCCTTATATATATACTTGAATAACCTAAATGGAAACAAATCAACAATTTTCACATTTGATATTTTGTTTAACAGCCAAACTTTAAGTATTTGCACACGTGTATTATCCCTAGGAGGTTTTATACATTTATTTTTTTACATCCAAAGATTTTACATTTTTTCATTCATATATATAAAAACAAAACACAAACACCCCCTCATTTTTTATTTCATATTTACAACATTTTTTACCATTCTTAACTTGTTTATTAAAACACCATTTCCCTCTGTATTTTCCATTTTACAGAATCTAGTCTGTATTTTACACCTGCATTATCAATAAATGTCTGTAAAAACAGAACAAAGGAAAGCAAAACCATGCCAATTATAGTAAATTGTGAAGAATGCAAGTACCAGTAACACTGTATCTGTTTTATAAATAACAAAACTCTTGTCAACTAATGGATCAAATATAACATACACATGTACTTATCTTTTTCCTTATTAGAAAGAACATGTGTAAAATCATGCATGCATGGTAAAGTTAATGCCTATAATGTAATGGTTAATAAAATATTACTTTGATTTTTTTTAGTCATCATTTCACTGTTGAATAAATATATTTATCCTATAATCACCTGAAGATCCAACTTTACTGGTGTTTAAAAAATGTATACGTAAGTTCAATTAAGAACTTGTAATTTTAATTTACACGGACAATTTAATCCAAATTTCTTCATATCTTTTGTAGGCAACATATGTGCACATACACTCAGCATATATGCAATAGTAATAGTGAATTATTCTTGATGGTGAATACCTTTTAAAGTTTCCAGAAGATTGATGTCCAATTAATGAACAGCTTGTAAATGACATGATTATAGAACAACAACTCTAAATACAAACATATACAAGTACTTGTACCGCTGCAACAAAATAGCTTTTTATAACATTTTCATACTACAAAATAAATCTGCACAAGCACTTAAAATGTTTTATATTTTATCATGTCAGAATTGTACTAACAAATACATACAAACAAGATGGCAATATGCATTTCAGAAAGCAAAATGTACTTGCTATAATTACTGAAACATAAGTAAATCCTGAAGAAACTAAATGACATTGGCAATATAAAAGCCATAATAATGCTGGCCGATAAATTGTTTTATATTACCGGTATACTTAACAGTTTTAAATGGTCTGAGCTTCAGTAAAACATTAATTAAAGAAAATTCAATGAACGAATTTAGGAGCTTTAAATATATTAGCTAGTCAAAGAAAAACAGCTAAAATTTGATTAAAGCCAAAGTCAAAATTTCATCTGGGTTTTGTAAGCTTACAAACTGGAATCTCTTCTATGTTAGCAATATACTCATTATACTGACTCACTTCGTCTTGTACATGCATTTGTTATAAGTTTATAACAGATTGCAGCTAGCACAGCATTTACAGCAGTTTTAACATACTATATGTTAAGATTTTGACAGATGTCAATCGGCTCTTAAAAGATAAGAAAATATGAAGTCACTGGTCAGCTTTTTATGCCCACCTCAAAGCTGCCACCAGAGTCTACCAAAAATGTATTTGAGTGTGATTGTTGAAAAAATGTTGATATTGTTTTTGTATGACTGGTTCAGCTCTTTCCGATCTCATTTCAGCAATGACCACTTTATTTGTTCTTTTGCTGTCTGTATCACCTGAAAATACAAAGTAAAAAATAAAATAAATATCTTCTTTAATAATTTTAACAATTACTGACCTACAAACATTATACAGCCAATTATGTTTTATAACTCTAAAATAAAATTCCCTGTCAAGAAAACAACAAATAACAAATAATACCTGCAATTAAATAATAGGAGTTGAATTAAACGGGATAATAATGCCATAGATTGTAAAGACAGAAGCGATTAATGGGTTATATACTTAATACTTATTCCATCAACATGCAAATAGTAAAAAAATGATTTGGAAATATTTAATGTAATTTGGAAACATCTGCAGAAAGAAAACATCTACATTACACCACATTTTCAGCTAATAGGTAAGAATTTTTAAGAAAAAATTCTACCATTTCAAATTTATATTTCACAAATGGAAACAAACGTATCGCCAGAATTGACACAGGCCTCCAAATTCACAATGACAATTATCTTGATCTTAAGGGCTGAACTTGGGTTGAACTTATAAAAATTATGATGGCACATCTTAATGGGGATGTAAGAAGTTGGACTGGCATACTGTAAACAATATGTAAGTTATGACTAAGACATAAAAATTATAACATATGAAGTACTTGGTTATGGATGGACATAACTTCTGGGGTATACTGCCCTGTGAGTAAGAACTAAGTACAAGAAGAATGGAGTGATCTTTCCTAAACCATTTTTTTTAATTTCTGTCAGTAAGTTTTAAATCTAATATAATTTTCTAAAACTATAGAAAAAATGAGGTCCTATTTAAGAAAATTTACAATGATGCTGCATCATCCTGAATACATTATTTTATGATTTGTATAAATAAGTATTTACAGAACAATGTTGCGAATTGAAACAATCAGCTTGGTGCAAAATTCTCATTTTCAGTGAGCAATTATTACTTAGTTAAGAATATAAAGGAAAGAAAGATTAAACAAAATGTGAACTGTCACATCAGAGTTCAAAGGAAAATGCTTTAATTAGATCCAACTTTGTATGTTAGTATCAAAACTCATTTTAAGTCTATTTTACCAATATTACACTTTAATTAACAAATGGGCAATACTCTCTTGCGTTGATTGTGTTGAAGCATGAACAGTTACCAATGTGAGGATGAATAGCAATATTTAATAGGGAAAGGGAGACAACTTTACATGCATGAAACAACTTTTAGTTGTTGTATTTCTTTGTTAGTGATTAGAATTTAATCTAGATTAAAACTTGAAGAATGCAAGAAATGTACAATGGATAAACACTTCAAAATGAAATAGCACATGTCTAAAATGCATTCCTGACTGACAAAAAACAGGACAAACAATCTTCAACACCATAATACACAAAGAAACCTCCATCAAACAGAATATAGAACATCTACATTGTGAAAATGAATAAGAAACCCACAAGTCTTACAAGACAGAAGACAGAATTAAATTAAATTGTGTTCCACAATGGAACCATAATTGGTGAAATGAATATTGTTTCCCTTGTTAGATAATATCCGAGGTAGTCCAAATACAAGTTTAGCCATCTCACTACACCTTTTTCCAGTGCAGGTTTGTATACCGGTACATTAAAGTCTACATAAAAAAGGGACATAACTCTGCCAAAGTTAATGAAAGGGTTACCTTCCCTTTGAAATGGTTTCCCCCAAGTATTGATGTATTACAAGGTTGAAGTAAATATCTTTGACAGGTTTTAAGAAATGGACCTGAAGAGAAAAGTAAACAAAAGTTGCCATTGAGGGGGGAATGACAATAGTTCCATGGTTTCCTCTAAATAAAAATGTTGCTTAAAATATTGTGGGCACAAAAACAACAAATGACAGATGCCAGATTTCACCACCTCTGACAATTGTCATGTAATACTGGACTAGGGGACCACACACATAATTCCAGACAAAACAATTAACGAACAGTTGAGAAGCCTTCCTATTGTTTGGATTGTTGGCAATCTGCTAATTAACACTTAGCCTGCTAAGCATGAATTGATCTCAAGTAGCATGAAATTGATCTGGTTAAGCATAAATTGATCATGTGTAGCATGAATTGATCATGCTCAGCATGAATTGATCATGTGTTGTATGAAATTATCAGGTTAAGCATAAATTGATCATGTGTAGCATGAATTGATCATGCTCAGCATGAATTGATCATGTGTCGTATGAAATTATCAGGTTAAGCATAAATTGATCATGTCCACCATGAATTGACCACAATTATCATGATATAATCAGGTTTACCATGAACTGATCGGGTTAAAGAAAATATAGCTGGGAGCTGTCTGATCAGGATCTTCACCACTTGTTGGTAGTGTAATTGTTCGCATGGTATTTAAGTTGTCTTGTGGAGTTTCTTTTCAATCTGTGCTCTTGTTATAGATATATGCTTGATAGCACTCGTATGCAAAAATTTAACCGCTGCATTACATTGATGTCTATGCCCCGTAAAGGTAAATGGCTACCCTTGTTTACAAAAAAGTCAAACTTAACGTATAGCAAACTTTAATGATAACATTGTTTCCTTATGGAATGTCAAGCCCACTCTCAAAGCCTGACACCGAAACATTACAGTAACTTTATTGTGACCATACTGATGATGTCTGGCTATTTATGTGGAAGAAGACACCAGACAAATGTGTGAGTAGATCCACTAGTGCACAGCAAGTCAGCCAGAAGACATCTTCACATGACAGTTATCACCCAACTGGGATTTAAACCTATGTGGCAAGGAGTTAAGTAGTGGAGTAGGGAACACTTAACGCGGAGTCACAGGTACCTAGATCTGAATCTACACTATCAATATATCAACAACACCATCTATATGCTCTTCATCCTTTCTAAGCCTACCTAGCTTGTTCCATCCCTATCATTAATAAGATTATGACAATTATTCTTACTGACGTGTGTTTACTCAAAACTTCACGAATAGGTTGTGTTTTTTTTTAGAATTATCATCCCAACGACAGTATTTCAGTTATCTAGAGACAGTGCTGCCCTCACTGTGTATAGCATGCCATGAACAACTGGCATTATACCACGCCCAGTAACATTATCCTGACAATGGGCCAACTAGTTGTAGAACAACTACCCTTATATTTGCTTGAACATTATAAGGCAGGTATACCGCTACCAATTTTTAACAACTATGATATGTTGTGGCCATCAATTGAATCCAGGCCCTTCCATACCTGAAGCTTGCTTAGGTAACAAGAACTATGGAAACTTAGCAACAAACAATGATGTACAGATCTAAATATACACCATTTGCCACAGCTTAATCAATTTGAGCTTATCAGACCATGACATAATTCTTCAGAATTAAAATTATGTTCCAATTGTCCATTTCACTATTTCTTCATTCTCAATGAAGTTGAATGTAGATTGTGTATCTAGTAGGTAGGAATCCTGACTCCCTTTTCTACACTATAGTGCCAAAAACTTGATTCTTCTCCCCAGCCTGTCTGCTGATTGATAATCTATCTCATAGCGTTGATAATTGATAACGTCTGCAGTAATTAGACCAACTAATACATTTCATGTTACAGCATTATCTTTATTTCCTATTGTTTTCCAGGCCTCAATTATTCAAGCCTTGTTTTGTTCCCCATCATGCAGTAGGAGGTGTGAAGATGCCAAATAAACAATGGCCAAGTTTACCAATGCCTTGTTAAACCTAACACAGATGCGAAGTACAATCCCAGCTACAGACCCGTCTTTTACGATTTTACAGATTTTTACACCCTACAGACAGAACTGGTAACAAGTATTTCATTGTGTTGATTGCTTATTTTCTCGCTGACTTATGGCTAGATAAGGGAGTGCAGCTTGTTTATGTGTTAGAATCTGTGTGTTCTGTGGTTGTTCCAACAATTTGACAGACATCTGGGCTATCTCTCCCCAAGATAGTCCATGAAGCAGCTTGTTTTCCCCTCCTTCTAGGAGAGTTCTTTTTTTTTTTTACTTCCTTCATTTATCCACATAGAATCTACAACATCGTACTATCTCTTATGGCAGTTGATAGCAGAGTACACCAGTTTTGCGATGCACTTATTCAATCAGTTTGACAATTCCTGGCGGCTCGGAGTCTGGTCAATGTGCAAAAGAATCATATCAATGTAATCAGGTTTTGTTTATTTATTGTTGCAGCATTTTAACTCTTGACCTGCTGTGCCACAAATTGCAAGGCTTAGGCAAAATGGAGATGTCTGATCAGGATCTACACAATTTGCTGTCAAGTGTTTAACAAATCATCTTGTTATATTTGCATTAAACTGTGTAAAACAGCTAGGAATTATTTTGTATTTTTATGAGTCATAGCGGGATGATGGGTTAAGTTGGCAGATGACTATCACTCTTAACAAATTGATAAACCATTATTTCCTCACAGGGTTCCATTTACTTTTATCATTCCAGCATTTTTATTGCTTGTACATGACTGCATTTTAATGCTAAGCACTTTACAAAAAAATAACACATTTTCAAAATTTAAAAAAAAAAGAAGAAAAGAAGCGCTAAAAGGACTGCTATATTTGGTGTATTTGTTATCTACAATAATCAACTAATGTTAATTACCATCTGAATTTATTATCTGCCATTTAGCTTTATTTCAGAATAAATTGTCACAATGAACTGAAATGCTATTTCTCTGAACATTTAAACACAAAAATAATAATTCTTATTTCAATATAGTTTTAGCTCAAATAATGTAAATGTTGTTCATTTACACTTTAAATTTGTACATAAAATTATCTAAGTATGTTTTAAGATTGGAAATTTGGCAGGCTTATAAATCAGAAGTTCCCTATAAAAGTTTATTTTTTATTTTTAATGCAACTCCAAAAATTACATGGGTTCTTTTTTTTATTTTATTTTTTGTCTTGACTATGAAAAAATAATAACAAAATTAGGTCAAGTATCACAAAAAGTTATATAATAAGCCCCTTTTTATAAATGCACTATATGTACAGTAAAGAATAAATAAATTAAAATACCCCTCCACTGAATGGAGCAGTATCTGATTATACATGTAATATGGCAGTAGTTTATATTTGATTTGTTTAAAAATGGGTTAATTTATTAATAAGTTTATTTAAGATTTGGATGGGATTCTGTCTATATTTAAGTTAACCCATTCTTCAAATATGATTAGTTGTTTATGTGAGCATCTGTAGTATTTAGGCTATTCGGTGAAAGCTAACTCATAGTCCCTGTATAAAAGTCTATTGAAAGAAGAAAAAGAATGTAAATAAGCAAAATTGGTGTAGATCCTGTTTAATTTGGAGCTTACTAGTGGGCAAACATTTGCATGTGATTTAATAATTTTACAGTAACAATAAGACTTTTTTTCCTGGCCAATAAACTGTTTATTCAGGTGTTTACATTTACATGTACGGGTATAATTATTTTATCACTGCTGTTTGTAAAATTTAAACATCTTTATGGCAGTGCATGTTTGACTTCTAAATGCACCACCCATTTTTAAAATATTGACTCTGTTAAATATGTTACCTTGGGAACAGTTATTTATATTGTCAAGCCATAAAAAGCTAAACTACAACATTTTTTAAGTTTAATTTTACATTTCCCAAGAATACTTACAATAAAGCCTACAAGTTAAATAATTATAAAACTTCATTTTACATCAAGGGCTTATTTCTTATAAAATCTATCTACCAGGAGGCATTTTGTTATGTCAGTGGTTTGGTCAGGGTAAAGACATACATGAAGTTGTATACAATACTTGCAATGTTTAGTTTTGAGATGTTGGTTAAAAAGTACTTACCATTATCACACAAAAAAAACAACTGCAGTAATAATATTATCCTGAACATAAAAATACCCCCCAAAGGAGAAAGAACAAAACTTGTAAAAATAACCAGGAGTAGATGTTTTAATACATTAAAATGATCATACAAATGCCTTTAAATTCACCTTTAAAAATAGTTGTAACTGTTACCAATAACTTCCAAAGACAGAAATCTTTTCAAGTCCTAAGTTTTAAAGTTGTGGGCTCAAGCCTCTGATATTGAGGTTATACAACTTTGAAATTAAGTCGGAGATCAATCTCAAGTATTCTATCAGTTGGATTTAGTTTCAAAATTAAAGTCTGATTAATTATATGCATGAAGTCAGTTTCAGATTGTAGCTTTTTAAACATCTATATTGAGATGATTCCATTGTTGCCTGATTGGTAAAATTTAAATCATCAAGTCAAATTTGACCAATCAGATGCTTCAAATAAGCCCCAGTTGGTCAAACTCAAACCATCAAGCCAAATCTGACCAATCAGATGCTTCAAATAAGCTCCAATTGGTCAAATTCAAATCATCAAGCCAAATCTGACCAATCAGATGCTTCAAATAAAATCCAGTTGGTCAAATTCAAATCAAGTTCAATCTGACCAATCACATGCCTCAGCTAAGTCCCAGTCATAAACAATATAGTTCTTTGACCTTGACCCCAGAACATTGTACAATGATACATGTATATAGGTCACCTGAACTTGAACAGCCCACCACTGAGAGTATACAGTGTTTACTTCATTGGGAATTGACCTTCAGACAGTCAGACAACACTCATAAAGTGCCATAGCAGTCATTTTTTCTTTTTTTTTTTTTTTCCTCTTTATTATTTCACTGATAATGTTTTTGCTTTAACTTTTATCAAGATAAACAGCTTAATACACCTTTCCTTAGGTGTAAATGTTTGCAGTTTGTTAATGACATAACAATATAACTATATACATTAACACAATAAAACAACTGGAATAGCAGCTAATTCTATGGAAAGATTGTATATTTAAGCTGTCATGCATTTTACTTTCAAATTTGGGATTCACTACACAATTTGCAAGATTTAATTTTTAAATGCTATGTGACCACTTTAAACTTTAACTTATCTTTACACAGTGCTCTAAAGAAATGAAACAATTCATAAGATTCTACCTTCTTTAATTTAAAAAGGAATCATCGTCGGATATCCACGGTTGATTCTATTACCTTACTCTCCATTCATCACCCGTGGGCAAATTGCTACTCATTTCGTCGCTTTGTTTACTATGAAATGCCGCAATCCGATTGGGTTCGCTGATACCATCCAGCGAATCTGCCAACCAATCAAGTTTACGCTTTCATACCACTTCGATAGCATTGTCGTAAGTTTATTTACGCACAAATTACAAGCAACGTCACTGTCTTCATGGGCAGGGATACCAATTTCGTTTAAAACCGACGTGTATTTTTCAATACTTGCTGGAGTGCCCAAAGATCTGTAAGAACATTTGTCGCGGATCGCTGACAGACATATTTTACACTTGCGATGCGATGTACCGGTCGCCATGTTTACGTTCTCAGGTCACCGTATTGATCTTCCAATTAAAGAGTATTTAATTTTGTAACCTATCATCTGATTTGATAATGTCTGTTCTGTTCTATTCAAACAGAACGATGAAATGAGTAGAAATTTGCCCACAGGTGATAAATGGAGAGTAACGTAATAGAATCAACCGTGGGTATCCGACGATGGAAAGGAATGAGGGTTATGCAGGTAACCATGCAGGTCAACTGGAAGATCTTCCTACATTAAACTAACATTTTCAGTATTCAATGAACATGACTGTTGAATTCTATTTATCACACAAGCAATAAATAAGTTGTTTGTGAAAAATATAGCTTAGAATTGAAATTTTCAGTAGGGAAAATATTAATACTGGAAGATGTGTCAAAGAAACAATGTCAAGTCAACAGGCACTTAAGATGCATTTACTAACTAACTGGGTATTGGAAATAACAGATGGTTGTTATTTAATGAATGCACATTAAGTTATATATGTTTTAGGTTTATACATTAGACACAATAATACAATGGCTTGCTTTCATAATAATGCAATAACTTAAAATGTGTGGATAGTGTGCTTCTCTACTTTTGAGGATCATGTACCTCGTAAAACTATGACAAACTATGTCCGTTTTTATCTAAGGACCAAAACACTTATAGGTTACACACAAACTAAAGACTGTTAAACTTTCCTGACTTCGAAACAAGCTTAAAAAAGAAACTTTTTAAATAGAAACAACAAAATTTTAGATTGAATGATTCTCAAATGATTAACGAGTTAGTTGGTACCCCTTATTGGGCTTGTGACATTTAGATTAGAAATGGCCAAAAGAGGATTTCAATGAGAAATGAATGTTTAAAGGTGATAAATGCTCCATATATCATGAGTTCAACTATCATTTTTTGTAAAACTTAGTTACAGATTAAACTATAATATAATAAAAATAAATATTAAATAAAAAAAGGCAATTAAAAATATAATACAATATAATAAAACAATAAATAATATAAAAATACAAAAATATATACAATAATATAAAATAATATAAATAAAATATTATAATTATAAAAAAAGTATTTTTTTTTTTTTGTAATGAAGTGTTTATTTTATTATCAAAGCAACAAAAAGATTCCAATACCCTGAAGCCTGGAGCCAACGTTAAAAATTGTTGAGCAGAAGATGGACCCTATACTTAATGATCCTAATGGTTGTAACTTAAAAACACAATGTTTATTTGCTTGTTTGTTTATTGGGCTTACAGTCCTACAAACAGTATTTTAATTATCTGAAGATGGTGTCCACTTCTTACAAATAAAGCATGCCATGAACACCTGGCATGAAACCACACCCTGTCATATTATTCTGAGAATAGGCCAACCTGTCACGGAACCATGCCCCATCCTGCTTGAGAATAAACAAGGGAGCTATATCACTACCATTTTTTACAACTTTTGTATGTCCTGGCATAGGATCGAACCCAGACCTTCCCATACCTGGTGCCGATGCTCTACAGTCTGCACGACCAGGTCGACCATATATACTTGAATTTAACCAATAAAATGTTTAAAATTCATCTTGCCACTCATGCTCCAAGTATCCTCAGTATCCTGATATTGTTTGAAGGAGGAAAATCCAATAAAAGAAGGAATAATGATACCAAGTATATAGGAGTCTCCCTCCAACTTACCTCCAGTTTTGACTTGATTTGCTTTAGTTAAAGATACATATACACTGTAATACAGTCTTTGCCTTGAAAGAGAGTAAATAATAGTGAAGACTTAAAACATTAACTGGACCCATTTATTTATATGTAACAAATTAAATAAATAAAAGCACTAAAATTAGGTGAAACTGTATAGTATCCCAGGAAAAAACCTCACAATAGGCCATTAAGAAAAATATTTAAAATTTTCCATGAAGACTAAATTCAGTTGATTGTCTGATGGAAAAAAAATCATCAAAATTAAAGCATTTCCCAGCCCTACTTTTTGACATCTTAATTAGAATTGTATGAGGTTTGTATGCAAAAAGAGTATTACATAAAAAAGTCAATATTGATAACAATGATAAAAGCAAGTTAGCTACAAATCGTTTTGCATAATTCTCAAATAATTTACTGTTTTGTTGTATCTCCTTATTCAGATTGACATTTTGATAAGTCCAATGGAAATGACCGATATAACATTTTAATGAGAAATTAATGTTTTCGTTGATAAATACCCCATTTATCTTGATTTATAATATCATTTACATGTAAAACAAAGTCAAAAATTAAACTTTAATGTAATAATAATAATTGTAAAATGAAAATACAATAAAAAAATATAGTACAATATAATAAAATATATAAATTATAAAAAAATACAAGAATAATTTAAAATGTAAAAAAAAAATTAATATAAAATAATATATAAAAAAAAATCTCTTAAAGAAGTAGCTATTATTCAAGCAACAAAATGACTATCACGTAATGAAGTGCCAATGTTAACTATGAGCGAGGGTTGGTCAATATGCTCAATGATCCTAAAGGTTAAAATTATAAATACAATATATGTTTAAATCCAACCAACAAACTGCTTGAAGATTATCTCAGCCTCATGCTCAAAGTTTAAATTAACCTCAATAACTCCAATAACACCATTTTGGCCTGATAAGAGTGTAATTTTCAGTCTGATATTGTCTGAAGGCCTAACATCCAACAAAGTAAGGAATAATGACACCAAGCATATAGGAGTCTCCCTCAAACTTACCTCCAATTTTGACTTGATTTGCTTTAGTTAAAAATACAAATAAATTGTGAAACAGACTGTCTTTAAAGCAGGTAAATCATAATGAAAACCTAGTAAGATACAAGACATGGAAAAATGCACCCCTTATTAATATCTAGTAGATAAAGTAAAAGAACTTAAGTTAGGGCCTGTGATGCAACCTTTTTTTGTAAAGATGGCAGAATATTTTATCCTACAAAAAAAATTCAGCATGTCAAAATGTGGAAAATGACATTTTAATTGAATTGTATCAGCTTTGTTATTGTTTTTTTAATAGCAAAAAAAGTTATTATATAATAAAGCCATTAGTGTTAAATGTGAAAGTTAGTTACAAAAGAAATACAAACAAACAGTATTAAAACAAACATGCCAGTCAGATAACATATGAGAAATTTAATAATTGATACCTATTTAAAAAACTATAATGCACAAAATGTAGTTTAATGAATTTTATTGTCCATTCAGTCACAAAATATGATCTTCCTTAGTAAAATTCAACTGTTTAACACAGTCTTTATCAGCTTATTCATATTAGTTCAATGGGTGTTATGTGAACAGGTTTAGTCACATGTCACAAGCAGATTGTTGTACACTCGAGATAAATCTATGAGACTTTGCTTGTTTACACAACACCAAGCTGATAAGTACTGTGTGAAATGGTCTACCAGTAAAAATACTAACAAGAGGGCCATAATGCTGCAACATCGCACATCTGACAGCTACAGACTTTAAACAAAATTAACAAAGAATATATACAATGTTTAAACAAACCAGAATAATTGTAATTCATGTACACTAGTAACATTTGGACAATCATTTTAATTTTTTATTACTTCATGGCCATGTATGAACAATGGCCATCTTTTTTGACAGATCAAAATTCTTTGAACAATCTTGATACAGGGCCACCCTAGGAACATGTATACCAAATATAAAAGCTTTACTGGTTTCTGAAAAGAGTATTTTTTAAAGTTTCCTTATAAAGCCATATATGTAAAATGGCCACACCCCTGCGGCCATGTTTTTTTACAGATCAAAGTTGAATAATCTTGATATAAGACCACCAAATCAACATCAAATCAGGATTCTAGTTCTTGTAGTTTATGACAGGAAGATGTGAGTCAAATAATTAGAAAATATATTCTTCGTTACCAGACCATTCATAACAAACTGGACTGCCCTGAACAAGAGACTAGCCTACAGTGCTTTGATCACAATGAAGATCCGCAAAATAAAATAACAAATATGTTGATACAAGGTGAATCATAAAGGTACTGAGAAAGTGGTCAGACAGGGGTTAGCACATTTTTCTTAGTTTTATGTCATGCTGTATTAGTGTTTTAATTGGTACCTCGAGATTACCAGTAGTTAACACACAGGTTACTATGGTGAAAATTAAAAGCTGATACAATCAAAGCTGACTAAACAGGACAATACTAGGACAACATGCAGGTGAGATTGATAGGAGTAAGTTCTTACAGACTGATGGATGATATTGTAAATTGATAACTAAGAATATCCTAGCATGATATATGTTTTTAAAACCGTGATAGTTACCTGTGACACTGTCTGTTCTCCTATTGGAATATCGTCTGTCCGTACTGCCACTTTTGCTACAATACTAGAACTGTCGCAGTCTAGAATAATTCTGAAAGATTTACAATATGATTTACAAAACAATGTTTACTTTGTCTACAATCTAAAACAAAACAATTGAGAACATTGGTGACATGAAAATAAGTTCTAATTTTTTTTTCCATAAATTCATTATATTTTCCCAAATTAAGCCAATAAAAGGATTACACAACTCATAAAATAAGTAAGTCCACTGTAAAAACTACTTGTCACATGTTATGGTGCTGGAGAGAATGCACTAGTAAATAATATTTAATATAAATATATATTTCATACTGATCAACAAGAACCATATTTTGTAGGTTCCTGTTATAAATATCACATCAGAATATTGCTTATGTTCAGTTTCTGGAAGATATAACAGAAATGTTGTAAGAGTTACTCCCCTTCATCTGGAACTTTTGGTTTGTACTAAACTATTATAAGTAATGTAAAGTTTCTGGAAAATATAAAGAGGGTATTGTAAGAGTCACTTTCCTTCTTCTAGAGCTGTTGGTTTTTACTTTACTTTTCTCAGCAATGCAATGTTTTTAAGACGATGGAAGATATAAAGGAGGCATTGTTAGAGTTACTCCCTTTTATCTAGAACTAGAACTAAAGACTTTTACTATACTTCTTGCAATCACCTTCATCCATTTATCTTAGATTAAGTAAGTTGACAATGTTTTTGCTAAAGTTGGGGGTGTTCAATTTGTGAATGTCCTTTGTGACCCACACCAGTGAAATTTGGTAGTCATCCAGAAAGTCTAAGGGCCATGCTATCAAGTAATGGGAACATGATATTTTAGAATAATATTTCATGTTTTATTGTATGATTTTATCTATGAAGAAATTATTATTTGGCATAAAAACATTTTTTCTATTTTTTTAAGTCTGCAAAAGACCAAACACTGCTACCACTGCAAGCTTTAATGTTTAAGAAAATGAATTTAAGTTAATTGACTGTCAGCATTTTCATTATAGACTGTATCTTAACATAGTTAACTTGATTTTGTATGTTTTTCTTGAAAATAAAGGATTTGTTAAACAACTCTCTTATAACATGCCTTAAAGTATACATGTGACATAAGATTGTGATTTGACATCTCATTTTTCATAACATACTTGAATAATTGAGCATGTTAAACAGAAAAACAAAATCTTGTAAAAAACAAATCATCGTCAGTGGAATAATGGCACAGTTTTATGGTAATTTGCATGGATAAGTGTGACTGTGGCTCTTCTTTTTTATCAAGAGCCCATGGGTTGACATCAAAACCTTGATCAGTAAAATAATTATGTGGATTTTTACAGAAACAGTAATTCTTTTTTGTAAGTTAAATGTGCAGATGAAATTATTTTGAAAATCAAGACCATTATGACAACTGATTTACTTATACTAATTAGTCATAAAAATGGTTTAAGTACTTCAAAAATTCAATTTTCAGCAGCTTTGTCCTTATTGTTTAAAGTTTGTTTTGTGCCTGGTTTTGTATTCAATGAAGAATTATCTGTATTATTATTGTTATATTAATCGTAATTATTATATTTGGAAGCAGAAACAGATGATTAAAGTTAGCAATTTTAGTTGCTTAGCAATACATGCAATATGCTTTTCAGACTGCATCCTACAGGAATTAAGTGAGTCAGAAAATTGCAGAAAATGCACAATGGGGATAGGACAAAGACACAGTTAGAATTGATCAGAACACCTTGGCAATTTCTATCAAAACTATTTTGAGAACTATTCTGTATTAATGATTTCTTTTAATTACTTTCAATCCAAATCTTTTTTTTGTAAATGTTTCAGCAGAATCTAGATATGAAAATAAATATGTTCAAATACAGCCTAACTGTAGTTAAACAAACGCTCCTGGCAATCACCTGCCTGACCATTTAAAACATACATGACAACTAAATATACCTTATATAGATTAATCCACTACATATGATTAACAAAGGTGTGTACACCTTGTGAAACCTTTTGAAGTCTGGGTCTTCACAGCTTATACATAGGACAATATGTTATTTGGACATTATCCAAGCCCTTACCCTCCATCACATATTTCATCGAGGGCCAAGAAGACTGCATCAAGATTATCCAGAAGTGATCGCTTCTCAACGTTTCGTCGCAGAATCTGACTGACTGCATCATAAAACCCATTCAGAACACTAGCAAGGATCAGCTGAAACAAATCATGATTAAGGTAATGCAAGGTACCTTCTGTTGCAGCACTTGACAGTGATACTTGTGGGCTTGGTTGAGCACCCCACAAACAATAAAGAAACCAATGACAGGTTTTTAATTGGTGTATCTCATGCATTTAACTTTTGTTTGTTTTTTATTTACCATTTTATCAACAATCTTTCAGTTATCCAGTGATGGTGCCCAGTAGATATAGTGCTGCTTTTTCTATTGATTTCTGGCCATCCAGTCATAGAACTTATATATACAGTAAAACACCACCTACTAACCACGCCACTAAAGTGGCCATGTCTCTATAAAAGTCAATTTTTAAAGTACCAACTATCTGCTTCTTTATTCAGTGAGAAACCAGATGAAAATAAAGGGTATGCCACTTATCCATTAAAACGACCAGTTCTACTAGAACATATTGTGTATTTCTTATGTAAATACCGACCTCACTTGCGACCATCTTGATCATAACAGAAAGTCACCTAGTATGATTTGCTCTCCAGCGTGTTTTCAATTTATAATCTACGTCACCTGGCCACGACATCTTGACCTTAGTCGATGTGGAATTTATTGGTCAGTATAAAAAACATTCCAGTGCTTTACAATAAGGATCTAACAAAGAATGTGTGAACAACAATTTACTTGTCAGAGAAATTGGACAGTTTTACATGCGATTAACAGATCTTATGTGTTAATGTACATTTTCATCTTTGCTAAACTAACATATATTTCCATGTATCAATTACTTGTACATTGAACAGTTTATTCATTACATTAATGATTATCATAAGTAATATTCATTGAATCAATTATTTATTTAAATTAAAATATTTTCATTACAAAAAGTGGCATAGCATAATTTTGTTATGAAAAGAAGTGTGCTCGTTTTTTTTGGTGTTTATTCCTTTTTTGAACGGTCAGAGTGAGGCGGACACTTTGATACATTATCAATGGGTTTGGTTTAACACACTCACCGAAACTCACTATTAAGACCAACTTAATATTAGGACCACTTTAAGTCATTTTAAGTCAGAATGGAAGGTGGTCCTCATAGAGGGATTTTGCTGTATTCTCTTTTGCCTAAGCAAGGGTGTATACATGTTCAAATTATTTACAACCTTAGTATGTCTAGAACAGGGCTTGATCCCGATCAATTAAGTTCTTGATGACAATGTTCTACTCTATCAGGGCTGGTAAATTTAAATAGTAGTTTAAAATTATAAATTTTAAGTAATAACAGCATTGTCACAAAACAGAATGCATGAATATTAAAGTTGTTGATAGTATGACGTAAGCTTGATAGTACTTGATGTAAAACTTAATCATGCATTTATAGCAGAGAGCAAAATATCCAATATGAGAAAATAATAATTTGCATACATAAAAAAATGTATGCATGTATGTATTATGGACTAATTTAGTTTACAAAACTTACCTCATTCTCATTAGAGCTTCCAACAACATAGAAGAAAAGGTCTACATTACTCCTGTATACACAGGTCAGTCCCTCAAACATAATAATCTCAGCTGAAAATGGAACAGAAAATATTTTGTCATATTCAGCTGCTTAAATATTAAAAATGAAATGAAAAACATTATGTAATATTCTGCTGCTTAAAAATATGCTACTGCTTATTAAAATAAGGCTTTATACATAAAATAAAAACTAATAGAAAATAGAAAGATAAATTCATTATGTGAACTATTATTTATGTCCAACTGGCCCCAACATGCAATTAAATGTTAACAAATAAAATATCAGTAATAACTAATCAAATAACTAATGAATTAATAGGGCTCTGCAGTTGACTTAAAACTATATGTATTACCATTTGCTCTGTGTGTTTTGCTGAAGAGATTCTTCTCAAATGCCTTTTGCTCCTTTGATGATGGAAATTGGTCATCATAGTACTGAAACACACAGGTAAGAGATTATTACCATATTTTCTCACCAATAAAACAGGGATAATTCCTCAAAATTTCATGTTCAAAGTGTGGGGCTTGTTTTATAGGCAAGGTCAAGTGACCTGACAAAAAGTTTTCACATTGTTATGGGCGAAAACATATCGCAGAAACTTGTAAAAGTTAACAATTAACATTGTTACATACATCCCCAGATATATGTTCTTTTAAATTTAAAGACAATCCAATACACTTAAAACAATGCTTAGCTACAATGAATTCTTTTTTCTTCTGCAAACCTATTTTTTTGTTTCAAATAAACATTCCTGCTTAAGACAACAAACATTAAAATAAAAAGCAAAGCAAATTAGAACCCGAAAACACCTGAAATGACTACAATAATAATAATAATAATAATACATAATAATAAATATAATATATGGAAGTTAGCTACTTTAATGCTCATGCAGAATCTCATTTTAGGAACAAAAGAAACCAAATGCAATATGGGATTTTTACTGTTGAAATTAACATAACCGTTAAAAATAACACCGCTTCTCAAAACTGGCATTACCCCAAAACCAACTTTAAATATAAGGGTCGCCAATCTCGGTTAGCTAATAACGCATATAACAAGTATTACTTCCTAACTAAATATATCTAAAGGCACCATCAGGCAAGACAACAAGAACCTGGTTTTCAGTACAAAATGTAATGTGTCAAACTGTAGTCTGTGCCCAAAACTAATTTGGAAATATCAAAACGACAAACAAGCTTGTTTAGCCATAATTTCAACCATTCAAGTAACAAGTACATCTTTTGTAAATACGATCAATTGTTTTTCTCCTAGCAGAAGGTAATTGATGTGTATGTGTGTGTGTGGGGGGGGGATATGTTCTCATTAACACGCAGACTCTGCCTAGTGTCGTCTTTTCTCGCTTCTTATGAAGCTGTAGGCGATTTTGACCGATGCACGAGTAGAAATTGTGACGGGTCAAAATGACTCCCACCGCTTTATTGATGTGTGTCAAATAGGGGTATATCCAAATTTCTGTGCATCAAAACCTGGGAGCTCGGGTCAACCAAACACCCTGCAAACTCTTAACAAAAGAATACAAAACTCACAATGAAATACTGTGTGATTAAGAATGAAAGAATAATACAGAACTCTTAATGAAATACTATTAAGTAATATTTATAATGTTAGACATTAAAATTGATTTCCTATAAATGTGAAATTTAATTAAATGTACTATTCAAAAACATAGTTTATATCTAAAAAAACAGACATCCAATAATAAAAGGAAAAATTAAAAGGACAAGAACCTTAGCAAGAAGTCTGTTTCCATCATTGTCAAGAATCGCAATGGCCTTGACTGAATAAAGGGATGGTTCCTGAAATAAATAAAAAAAAGAAATTTAAATTATTATTGCAAAGGTTAGTACTACTGCTTGTATATATTGCTTTGTTTGATGTAGTCTCAAACTGATGGCTACAGCAATTGAACACCTGTCCATCAAACATGGAGAAAGCCTCATGGCTTTACTTGTAGAGATATTTCTCAACCTAGATTTTTCTCAAGACCTTGACGTCTTATTGATTTTTTAAAAGGTTCTTCACAATGCTGACAAGGACATTTACATTTTTTATGAAACAGATTTATTTTACTTTTTCAACATAATAGAGAGCAATATCATTAATATCAACTGACACAACACTGAAGTTGATGTATATGTTTGGACATTACCAGATAGTCCAAAAATATTGGAACTATAATCAGGTTCACTGATATATAAATACTAATGAAAATGGATGAGAATGCCAATGAGAACTTTTTCTTATAAAATTTAATTTGATAACATTAACACCAAAATCATTGGTTATGACAGATAAATCAAAACCCATTCATTTTGGGAATTGTTGCAGCAAGTTAATTACTAAAAATGAAAAGGAACACAAAATAACAAGAAGCGGCAACATTTTTTTTTTAAAATGTGGTTGTATGACGATGCGAAAGATATGGCAGTATGAAATGCTAATTTTAGATTCTAAACTATAGCTGTTATGCAGGATGTATATAACTAGTATTTTGCATTGAATGCTCATAAGCAAGCACTAACAGCTTTTAAATACAGAAGATGATGATGTTACTTTACTGCATCCAACCAAATCCATCATAACAAATAACACAGAAATATGAGAAGAAAGTGGACCTTTCTGACACATGCAGTCTTCCAAATTGTGTTGTCTTTATCTAGAAAATGTTGGTAACTGGATATCCTTGGCCCTATACTGCACAGAGCAAATATTGTGACTGTACATGATAGTAATGGGGTATATTTACTTACGGCCATATCGTTGTCTCATGCTTTTTTGTTGCATAGAGAAATACAGGGAGCTGTGTGTGTTATATTCTCAAGGTGATGCTTGGTCCCACTGTATTGTGTGTAAATCAAGTCAAAATACTACTAGGGACATTCTGAGAATTTGTGGACTGTGTTTTCTAAACCGGTCTACTAGATTTTATTATATCTAAGTAAATATTTCGACTTTCAGAAAAAAAAAACAGAAAAGGCCTGACTAGAAATAAGGAATCAAATTTTTACAGAATAAGTAACCAAACAATTAAATATTAACTTACTAATGACTGCGAATCCATGTTTCTTGTTTTGACGTGGATGATTATCGTATCTTGTAGACGCTTTACTTTAACAAAGATGATAGTGGTAAAGCACCCGGCTGATCATGATCAGTCTTGCTGACTAATTCATTCACCGAATATATTGTTGCTGTTTACGAGTCGTATGCGAGCGGGTAGGCTGTCACGTGATCTTATAGACACGGTTGTTTACTTTCTTTGTTAAAAACAAGTTCATAAACAAATGCGGAGAAAGACATGTCAGTCAATACGGTAAGAGTTTATAGTTGTTTCTTAAACAGCTTTGGTTGCAGTCCTGAAATTTGTCAAATATTTTTTCGTCCTTATTCTTGTTCGTACCCTAAAATATTTAAAGTGATATAATTGAACTTTATTTAAGTACACTTATCTCAAATAAAAAGCCATAACATAATCTCAAAATATTTGATTATGAGCTCAGAAAAATACATCTTTAAATTTTTATGTTATGACTGGAAATTTAATTTATATCTATTTCCATTCAACACTTATAAAGCCATTGATCTTACAAAATACAAGTCACTTGCTAGTTCAAAGACATATACACACATAAATATGAAACTTAATATTTCGATTGATATTTTGTTGTCAAGATCATGATGTTCATACAGAAGAATAAATTTCAAACTCTTGACATGCATTCCTATAATTTTGTGCAAGATTACTAGTTCAGATCCTGAAAAAAATGCTGTGATATGTCATTAACTAATTGATAAAGGACAATTTAAGTTTAAATCTATACTCAGGTTGATTATAAATGCTTCTTAAATGTGTGGAAAAAAAACTTGTGTATGTGTGATAAGGGCTTAAAATCTGGGTTCTCTTGCCACTTGGTCAGGCAAGTGGTTTCACAGTTTATTGGCTGATTGCAGGAATGAATGGTATTCTGAAGAAGGGAATTGTGTAGCTGGCACTGTTACTCTTATCATCCTTGTGGGCATTAAGCATGGTGTTAATATGACATCATGATGACTTTGGCCAGGTGCCCTCTGTCATGGAGGAGCTGCTAACCTAGACTATCATCTGCGAGGAATTGCTTTTTAGTAGTTTCCCTGGGTGAAGTGAGCTGCCCAGCAATGGAACACTTCAGTGATCTTGCTGCATGTCAGAGTGTAATGTTCCCAGGCTGCAAACCTGAGGATATGATGCATGATAAACAGCCCTAGTTTCAAGGTATAGTTGGACAGGTTGTTTCTCAAGTAAAAAAAGGCTGTCGGGTTAGATTTCTTTTCCGGCTGATATGTAGAACATCGTACCTTCCTGGATTAAAAGACATATTTGGCTTCTTTTTCTTTTGGTAAAGCTTGTAAAAGTTTCACAGAAGAACATTTAACATCCTCTCTGCTGTGAGCATTCTTGGTCTAGTGGTAAAGCTATTGGACTCCGACTTTGAGGGTCCCCGGTTTGAACCCCAGAACTGACCACAGGTTGTAAGTCCTTGAACAATACATTTACTGCACATTGTTCCAATAGCTGAGCACTGGTTCTACCCAGAAAGTTGGCAGTCAAGGGATAAATATAAGTCATTGTATCTTCAGGGGCATTTTCTATTCCATCAATATTTCTTGTCATAACAATCTTGTACATTAAAGACAGCTCTATATCTTCTTCAAGTTAAATTTTCTGAAAGACTATTCAACCCCCAAAACAGGTACATAGAGATCTGCATTTAAATCCGGGCTGCGTATGCAAACTATAGTTATTAATAAAATGGTATTTGTATAGCAGCCTTGCTTACACTCGAGCAGATATTAGGGTAGGTCTACATACGGTCCAACCATCTGCTGGTGTGACTTGGAGTGGATTCATGCCAGATCTTCAGGGCTTGGTCAGTGTTTACAAATGAAAATTAAAATCACTGGACCTTCAGTCCAGCAAGCTGGATCAAGTTTGCAAAATCTACCAAATCCAACTTGTACGTTTTACTGGACAGTGGACAGACATTTTAGCGGACTGGGCCAAGGTTCACCACCTCTTGTCAAAGACACTATGATATTCCCAGTGAATGCAGCTCTGCTTCAAATGAACACTATCTCTGGATTATTAAAAGATTGTTAGTGGAACAAAAAAGAAACTCAACAAACAAATAAACAAACAAATAAAACAAACTATAAAAAAGGACAACATGTCTATATTTAATCCATTATACAGTGTATTTTACTTTATTGAGGGTTTCTAGATTTGCCTGCCCTTGAATTTCATTGTGTAATCTCCCTGTAGCAGCCTGTGTATGTGTACTGTCTACATCACAATGAATGGTTATCAATAGGTGATAATGAGTTCAAAAGTTTACTTTCTAGCTTGATGCATTGTGGATTTTTTAAACCTAATTTTCTCTTGTTTACAATGAACTATTTAAGAAATCCTGTACACATTGTATTGTATATAAATCAAATATCATTTTAGTCATATTGCATATTGTTAATTAGCTAAAAATCATGTATATATATATATAGCTAATATTTATCAGCTAATTAACAATACATATATTCTCATCTATTGTTCTACATATATATATTTCATTCTCGTACAAGACTTGAAGGACACTTATACTCCAAGCCCTTGTGCTTAAAATTAGAGAGATTTTTTAACTTGCCACTGAAGTTGATTATGGTTAAAAGTTGACAAAAGGGACATATCCAATAATCTCTGTCAGGCATTGATTAGGCCTCTAAAATCCCTAACATCAATTTATCTTTCTTTTTTTTTACAATTTGACTATAGTAATGAAGCAAAAAGATGTTGTTGTTTCTGGAAAAAAACAAAACAAAATAAAAGCTATCTAACGAAATAATTATTTTTACTAAAAGAATAGAATAAAATGCCAGCATGCATGGTTTGAACATGTTTCAAAGTCAGTAATATAGAATCTGTCTGCTGCTTGTTCCATCAATATTCATAATAATATATTCCATCACAATTTAATTTATAAATATTGTTGTCTTAATCAGATTGCCTCATCATTTTTTGCTAAAAGAAGGTGCTTTTTCAGTATTACTCTGATGCAGTGCATTTCATAATGGAAAAGATCAATGGCCTGTTCCATTGCAAAAACTAGAAATGAGTTGTAGAAATAGGCACACAGAACAGTAATTTGTGTGAGGAACAAGAACAAAATAGGCTAATACAGAATGTATATGAATGGCAACGGTGAATCAGTCAACCTTTTCCAGTGCAGGATTTGTAACATTTGATGGTAATAATGAAAATTAACAACTGTTTGATAACGTTTATGGTTTTCACTGTATTTTAAGTCCTCTCATGGGTTTTTTTTTCTGAAAAGGGGAATGGGGCCAGGGGCCTTTGAGAAGGGGAAAATGTTGTGGCATTAAATAAATAATGGGAAAAATGTGCATGTTTAACTTCATATTTTTCATCATACGTCTTGTATATTTATTACAAGGCCATCTTTCTATTTATCGTTTACTTATTAATTGATTGACAGCCAATCTTATCAGCTGTGCATTTGTTTGCGAGCTAACTGCAATTTAAATGATCTAGTTTGGTTGTTTTTTCTTGATCCAACCATTATACTTGAGTATACAAACATAGAGTGATGATCATACATTCAAATATATTAATGTGAAAGTCACATACATCTTTAACATTTATTATTTGTGAAAAAGACCAAACATGTTTATCTGATTTACCTAACTTGTTTACTAAAATATATCTTCCTGGTGTTATGTATCTTTTCAAATAAATAACATTAAACTAGATTACTTGTATATAACTATGGGGGATTGTTGAAGGACATAATAATTCCCATACAAAATTCCTTCTGTCCATTTAAGCAAAGGCAGACAAAATCCCTATAGTACAATTTTTAAGACAGTAATTGTCTTTATCAAGCTGATCTGAGGCCCATGGTGAAGTGATAGAGTCGCCGACTTGTAACTTCTCCGATTGCTAAGCATACCGCATAGGTTAGAGTCTTGATCTGAGTAAAGGAGTTAATGTGGAAAATCTTCCAGTAGTGCAGCAATGGTTGTACTCAGGCGTTTATCTTCAGCTAAATAGCTGGACATTGCTATAAAATTACCATGATTGGTCGCTTTGGTGTATTTGAAAAATAAAACAAACTAAAGCTGATGCACACTCAAATATGGACTTTGACAGCTCTGTAGCTGTGTTATATTGTCATATTATTTCCTGTTTATAACCATCACACAGATATGACTAAAACTTGATGTAAGCACCTCATGTTTTGAATAATACTAAAATAACATACTGGTAGATTTTACATTGAAATGATGTGTCATCATTAACGGAACACTCCACCCTGTTTTTTTTAGACAGGTTAAGTGTTAAGACTAACAGCTTGATCATAGATAGCATCTATTACCTCTATATTTATTGGTTTGTTTATATTTGCATGTATATCATTAATTGGACCAAACTATCAAACATACTTTTAACTCTTTACTTGCTAGAAACACCATTAGTGTGGGGTATGCTTGCGGGGCCTTGGTTGGGCCATCTGTTAATAATTCTTAGTCATCTATTTGCATCAACATGCAAAGGTACCTAGACATATTGCTACACACCTGGCAGCCATTAGTTAGGTCCTGATTATTCAGTTCCCAGCATAGAGCTTACTGATCTGGATCTACACTTTTTGCCAATAATATACAAATATGGCATAGCAAGCATCCTTAACCTGCTAAATATAAGTTTATCATGATAAGGCAAGTAGTGCAGAGTCAGATTAGCAAAGCCTGCCGTCACCTGTCTGATCAGGATTTGTACATTTTGCTGCAAAGACTATAAAATTACATTTAATTAATGTTGTTGTTTCTAAATATGTTAGAATTCAATATGGGTTAATATCCAGTGTATCAGTACAAAGTAACTTGATAACAACTGTCTGTTATGTTATAATTGTACTTGCATACATGTATATGATGGGAATAAGTGGGAGGATAGTGGTTGATGGACTATGTTTACAATCAATTTTTATTCAAGATGCTATTGGAGGTTTAATTACCAGGAACTTCTTTGTTTATGGATGACATTCAGAAGTCTGACATTGTTATTAAAATGTTTGCAGTTTCAAAGATTTAATTAGAAGAAACTTGTAACAAATAAATGAAAAACAGCAGCAATAGCACATTGCGGTTGATGTTAAGATGTTGGACCTTATTCTATGGAGTATACAGACACTTACAATAGGATTTGAATAATAGTTTTTTCTTTACTGTGCATTTAATTAAAATGACTGAATCTAACAACCAAGACAAATGGCTTAAAGTGCTGTCATAAAATGAGAGCATGTTGTTATTGAAGATATACTGGTAATTTAGAATTTTCTCAGAGATTGAGTTGCCTTTGAATGGTGCTAGTAAGCATAAACAGTTGCTTTATGCATGAAGCCAAGAATAACCAAATGTGTTTTAGTTTTTTCATAAACTGTCTGATTTTGTGTATACATGTGTATAATTCCACAAAGAAAACAAACTAATTGAACATATTTTACTTATGCTTATTAAGTAAATGGTTACTATGGAGCTAACTAGTTCTGGGGATTCTTTGTTCCTGGTACAGAAGCATGGTTCTCAGGTGATCAGAAAGGAATACAAGCCAGTCCTTCAGGCGGTAAGGATGCTGAACAATTTTCTATTTTTGCAAAATTATTATAAGCTAGTGTAACTCTGCAGTGTGAAGTAGAGTGTATACAAACAATGGGAAGTAGAGTGTATACAAACAGTGTAAAGTAGAGTGTATACAAACTGTGTGATGTAGAGTGTATACAAACAGTGTGAAGTAGAGTGTATACAAACAGTGGGAGGTAGAGTGTATACAAACTGTGTGATGTAGAGTGTATACCAACAGTGGGAGGTAGTGTATACAAACAGTGGGAGGTAGAGTGTATACAAACTGTGTGATGTAGAGTGTATACCAACAGTGTGAAGTAGAGTGTATACAAACAGTGGGAGGTAGAGTGTATACAAACTGTGTGAAGTAGAGTGTATACAAACAGTGGGAAGTAGAGTGTATACAAACAATGGGAAGTAGAGTGTATACAAACAATGGGAAGTAGAGTTTATACAAACCGTGTGAGGTAGAGTGTATACTACCAGTTTGAGATAGAGTGTATGCCAGTAGTGTGAGGTAGAGTGTATACAAACTGTGGAAGGTAGAGTGTATACAAACAGTGGGAGGTAGAGTGTAAACAAACAGTGGGAGGTAGAGTGTCTACCACCAGTTTGAGATAGAGTGTATACCAGTAGTGTGAGGTAGAGTGTATACAAACAGTGGGAGGTAGAGTGTATACATGTAGTGTGAGGTAGAGTGTATACAAACAGTGGGAGGTAGAGTGTATACCAGAAGTGGGAGGTAGAGTTTATACAATCTGTGTGAAGTAGAGTGTATACAAACAGTGGGAGGTAGAGTGTATACAAACTGTGTGATGTAGAGTGTATACAAACTGTGTGATGTAGAGTGTATACAAACAGTGGGAGGTAGTGTATACAAACAGTGGGAGGTAGAGTGTATACAAACTGTGTGATGTAGAGTGTATACCAACAGTGTGAAGTAGAGTGTATACAAACAGTGGGAGGTAGAGTGTATACAAACTGTGTGAAGTAGAGTGTATACAAACAGTGGGAAGTAGAGTGTATACAAACAATGGGAAGTAGAGTGTATACAAACAATGGGAAGTAGAGTGTATACAAACAATGGGAAGTAGAGTGTATACAAACAATGGGAAGTAGAGTTTATACAAACCGTGTGAGGTAGAGTGTATACTACCAGTTTGAGATAGAGTGTATGCCAGTAGTGTGAGGTAGAGTGTATACAAACTGTGGAAGGTAGAGTGTATACAAACAGTGGGAGGTAGAGTGTAAACAAACAGTGGGAGGTAGAGTGTCTACCACCAGTTTGAGATAGAGTGTATACCAGTAGTGTGAGGTAGAGTGTATACAAACAGTGGGAGGTAGAGTGTATACATGTAGTGTGAGGTAGAGTGTATACAAACAGTGGGAGGTAGAGTGTATACCAGAAGTGGGAGGTAGAGTTTATACAATCTGTGTGAAGGAGAGTGTATACAAACAGTGTGCGATAGAGTGTATACCAAGTGTCCAAGTTAAGATCTGGAAAAAGGGGATAAAACAAAGTCTCAAAAGGCACTTAGGTAAATCCTGATGGTTTAAATACATGAAGATTGTACCTGAGCATAAAACTTTTAGGGCATGAAACACTAAAGCTCATTGTTTGACAGCCTCTACTCAACACAGCAACTCACAGTAGGTAAACTTTGTTAGAAAACTGTGTCAATTATGTGGAAATAGTGGGGGGGGGGGGGGGGGGCTCTCCTGGATCCAATGTTCTGATCCAAGCACCTGGTAGCTATAGAATAACCACAGTTTGTGGCAAAGAAGTTCCAACCAACTGGTGGCTATAGAATAACTAGAGCTTGTAGCAAAGCAGTTGCAGTTCCAAGCCCCTGGTGGCAGTTTGAATAACTATTGCTTGTAGCAAAGCAGCCCCAAGCACCTGGTGGCAACAGAATAACCAGAGCTTGTGGAAAATAAGTTCCATGCACCTGGTGGCAACAGAAAAAACAGGTGGCAAAGCAGCCCCAAGCACCTGGTGGCAACAGAATAACCAGAGCTTGTGGAAAATAAGTTCCATGCACCTGGTGGCAACAGAATAACCAGAGCTTGTGGAAAATAAGTTCCATGCACCTGGTGGCAACAGAAAAAACAGGTGGCAAAGCAGCCCCAAGCACCTGGTGGCAACAGAATAACCAGAGCTTGTGGAAAATAAGTTCCATGCACCTGGTGGCAACAGAATAACCAGAGCTTGTGGAAAATAAGTTCCATGCACCTGGTGGCAACAGAAAAAACAGGTGGCAAAGCAGCCCCAAGCACCTGGTGGCAACAGAATAACCAGAGCTTGTGGCTATGCAGCCTTACACAGCTGGTGGCTATAGAATAACAAGAGAGTGTTTGGCAAAGCAGGTTCATGTACCTGGTGGCAACAGAATAACCAGAGCTTCAGGCAAAGCAGTTCCAAGCACCTGGTGACAACAGAATATCCAGAGCTTATCGCAAAGCAGCTCCAAGCACCTAATGAATAATGTTTGAACGAGTTCACATACTTCAGGCTAGATATTATTTGTGCAAATACCTTGGATATCATAATTTATGCTAGTGATGGTTTTGACCTGTTCAGGTTAAAATATTAAATTACAGGCTATTGCTGCAAATTCTTAATTTTAGCCATAGTTAAACACAAAGTATACTTTTGAGTGTCTGTGTTCAGGTGATTTAACTGTTGAAGTTCCAGTTCAAAGGGTTCCAGTTGTGAACCCCACTGACCAGGAGATGTAAATAGTCCTAATGAGCCAGTTGTTAAACTGCATATTTTTCCAGGTAGTTACTGCCTGAAAACATGTTCTCGAGAAAGTTTGGAGGGCTTCATGTAAGTTAAAAGTACTAACATAAACATGTAATATTAATAATTAGCCTGTCTCCAAATAGGAACAGTGCATGCCATTTTTTTCATCACTGTTGGTATTGTATGCATCTAATGACTCAGCTAGGAAGTACCTTTGTTTACTTCCTTCTAGCTGATTAAAATATTCATCCTGTACATACTCTGGATAATGAACGGATATTTTTACAACATGTGTCAAGTTGCACCTTAATAGTTTTGACCATTGAGAAGGTAATTTTATGTACTTGTCTGTTAAAGGTTGTCTGCTGTTGATTTATAAATTGACTGAACAAACTTTCAAATAATCAGAGCACCTTTTTTCCACATTCTAACTGTTCACACTGTCTAAAAATGAACACTTTTGAGTAGTCAATAAAAGCAAGTAGGAGTTTTGCAGAAATTCTGTTTTATCAACTGTTGCATAAAATAATCACTGCATAACAAAGAAATTGTTAAAGTTATCTTTAAAATTGATAGTGCCACTTGACTTCTGACACCTACACCACTACTTTCTCATTTTTATTCAGGGTACATGCTCTTTGTCTTGCATAATGTATACTGGGAAGTTAATTCTATACCTCTTGTCTAAATAGAATTTGTAGATTGTACACAATCATGCTTTTTATAAACTCAAAATTATCATTTTTTTAAAAAAATAAGAGGCAACAAAATGATTCTTGTGGATATAAGTAAATATGCTAAGTAGCAAATATTAACAAGGCTATGCAATGGTTCACAACCACTATTGGTAGAAGAATATTGGTACCAATTCCCTAAAAAGGTAACTTATATCAGCAAATGAACAAAGCTAATCAGCTTACATAAGTTTCCTTTGTACAGGTTAAGATCATTTCACATAATTTGCTGTGAGAACAAGCTAAGAGTCTGTGTGAGCAGTCAGACCATCACAAGATACTCCATGTATACTTGAACTCTGTATTATTGACGCATCTCTATTACCAACATATTCCGAATATTTCAACATGCAAATCAACACAGAATGGCTTTGACCTAGATTTATAAAAATAAGTTGATTTTATGGTTAATTTTTGGTTTAGAGGTTAGTTGTCCTTTACAAATTCAAAGTTTATAAGTTGATATTGTAATGCATACACATTATAGATAAGTCAAACAAGTATGACGATAATACAGTGGTCCATGCTACCAGTGAACGAACCAACCCTAGCCTCCAGCATTGTAAATAGACAACAGATGTGTATACTGGACCTGGTAGTGCAAGGGGTAGAGCATCAGCTCTAGGCATAGGAGGCCCCGGGACCGATCACGGGCTGTGACATACCAAAGTCGTTAAAAATGGTAGTGGTATAGCTCCCTTGCTAACACTTGAGCAAATATAAGGGTAGTTCCACGACTGTTATGTCCGCTGTCAGGATAATGTGACTGGGTGTGGAATCATGGCAGGTGTTCGCGGCATGCTACTCACAGTGAAAGCAGCACTTTATCTGCTTCAAGTGGACACTGTCTGCAGATAACTGAAATACTGTTGGTGGGACGATAACTCCAACAAACAGATGTGTATTATATCAGTATGTCCTGTAAATTTTTGTGTTTACAGGTCTTTGTTTTATTATAGTTGAAAAAACATTGAACAAATAAACCAATGTTGGTCTTGATTTCATGACAATGTCAAATAGAAAATCATAATTATGAGGTGAAGTCGTAAGTCAGTGATTCTAACTGCAGGATCACGTGTGCTCCTCCTACACTTACTGTCTTTCCTTATTAGCAGGTCAAATACCTGACTCACTTCCAGTTTCCATTCATTTCTAAAAGGTCAGGAAGCAAACAATGGAAGGGAATAATATTCCTCATTGTTAATTGATACTGATACGTGTTGACACTTGAAAACAATACAATGTAGTAGACAAAGGTCATTGTTAAATTGCCAGTTACTACTGGCTGTTTTTTTTTTATTGATTTATGATACATACTCATATGTGAATGAATGATGTGATAGCAACTGATTAGGATAATAAGCACTGGAGAGCTCATGGGAACATTCTACTGGATTACATTTTGTTAGAAATAAATTGACTATGGCGTTGCCACAAGACTTTGAGTCCTTACATTATGTATGTCCTTACATTATGTATGTTCTTACATTATGTATGTCCTTACATTATGTATGTCCTTACATTATGTATGTCCTTACATTATGTAGTCCTTACATTATGTATGTCCTTACATTATGTATGTTCTTACATTATGTATGTCCTTACATTATGTATGTTCTTACATTATGTATATCCTTACATTATGTATGTCCTTATATTATGTATGTTCTTACATTATGTATGTCCTTACATTATGTATGTTCTTACATTATGTATGTTCTTACATTATGTATATCCTTACATTATGTATGTCCTTACATTATGTATGTCCTTACATTATGTATGTCCTTACATTATGTATGTCCTTACATTATGTATGTTCTTACATTATGTATGTCCTTACATTATGTATGTCCTTACATTATGTATGTCCTTACATTATGTATGTCCTTACATTATATATGTGTATTGTTAATACACTTTTGTTCATACTTGCAGGTCAACATTTTTTTTGTTTTACAAGAATAAGAACACCTGAATGATTTGCACCTGGCTTTATTCCACATACCTTTAAATTAAAAATACCAATACCCTTAAACATTTATCTAAAGTTGATGGGAACTGATTTTCTTATATTACTATTACCCATAACGTTAAATATCACTTGATATGTCCATGAATAACCAGATCATTTGTGCCAAGCCAGTAGAACGCGATGGATTTTACAAACATTTTACAGCCTTGAACATCATCACGATGGTTTAAAACAAAGCTATGCAAACGATGTATATAAAAAATAAAGCATTTAGATGCTGTGGATATATCTCTTTTTAATATGCCACAAAAATTCTATTTAGGTAGTAATGTTTCTAAACCTAGATCAATAATTGTTTTTAACTCACCTGAGCACAATGTGCTCAGACGTGATTTTAGATTGTCTGTTAGAAGTACTATAGCAAGAATTTGCTAGTTCAGAATGATGAATTAAATATATTCTGTAAATCTGAACTAAGGCTGAAAGGTTTGTTTGCAGTATAGCAATACTTGCAGTATATGTGTGTTCTATCTCAGGAAGGTTGTCCTATTGACAAAATTTATGACTTGTGCTTTCTTCCATTTTTTCATGGAGGGAGTTTTAGCATGAAAACAATGCAAAAAGAATTGCAAAATCATGACTATAAATGCTAAAATCACCATTTATTTTACACATATGGTAATCTGTGTCCACTTTGTTGTTCTGCATGAATGACTTTTCTTGTACTTTACAATAAAGCTATTACGCATACAGATTGTGTTTGAGGAAGTTTATAAAATGTGTTGAATAGATGCTTCTCTTTAGTTTCAACAAGTTGTATATCGCATCCTTTCAGCTTTACTTCTACCTCACATAAAGTGTAGTTTCATAAAGGTTGGGTCAGATGCATTTACAGGTACTTTGTTTACTAAATTTGAATATTTGTGTTTTTAGTCCTTAACATAAAATTTAAAAAGAATTTAAAAGTTTGCTTTTTAAAGCAGCATTGTAGACTTGGTGTTCACTGCTTAAACCATAATAGATCTTTTATTAAATTAAAATTACTTTAAGAGGGCTCTTACTTTTTGTTAATATGTGAACATGTTTTAAAACATATTTTAAAAAATTGTGTAGATGTTTTAGGTCAGGGAAAGCAATGGCAGCATTTAAATGGTTTGAATCTGTTTTACAGCCTTGTATTCAAGCTTCATAGTACATTATAGAACAGTGTTTGCATGATTGTGTTAATGAATATGCTTAACTAAATGTTATGAATGCTGCAATGACTCAATCAGTAGTTAGTTAACCAATAATCTTTAGAATCTAAATAAATATGTAGCTGGAAACACTTGTGACTAACCATCATTTACAGGTGATATCACTTGCTGCTGAGCATCATGTACAGGTGATGCCACTTGCTGCTAACAATCATTTACAGGTAATGCCAATTTCTAATTACCATCATTTACAGGATATGCTGCCTATGACTAAGTATCATTACAGGTGATGCCACTTGCTGCTAACCATCATTTACAGGTGATGCCACTTGCTGCTATCCATCATTTACAGGTGATGTTACTTGCTACTAACCATCATTTACAGGTGATGCTACTTGCTACTAACCATCATTTACAGGTGATGCCACTTGCTGCTAACCATCATTTACAGGTGATGCCACTTGCTGCTATCCATCATTTACAGGTGATGTTACTTGCTACTAACCATCATTTACAGGTGATGCCAATTGCTAATTACTCATCATTTACAGGTGATACTACTTGCTACTAACCATCATTTACAGGTGATGCCAATTGCTAATTACTCATCATTTACAGGTGATGCTACTTGCTACTAACTGTCATTTATAGGTGATGCCAATTGCTAATTACTCATCATTTACAGGTGATGCTACTTTCTACTGACCATCATTTACAGGTGATACTACTTGCTGCTAACCATCATTTACAGGTGATACTACTTGCTGCTAACTATCATTTACAGATGATGCCAATTGCTAATTACTTATCATTCACAGGTGATGCTACTTGCTACTAATCATCATTTACAGGTGATGCTACTTGCTACTAACCATCATTTACAGGTAAGCCAGTTGCTAATTACTCATCATTTACAGGTGATACTACTTGCTACTAACCATCATTTACAGGTGATGCCAATTGCTAATTACTCATCATTTACAGGTGATACTACTTGCTACTAACCATCATTTACAGGTGATGCCAATTGCTAATTACTCATCATTTACAGGTGATGCTACTTGCTACTAACCATCATTTACAGGTGATGCCAATTGCTAATTACTCATCATTTACAGGTGATGCTACTTGCTACTAACCATCATTTACAGGTGATGCCAATTGCTAATTACTCATCATTTACTGGTGCTGCTACTTGCTACTAACCATCATTTACAGGTGATGCCAATTGCTAATTGCCATCATTTACAGGTGATGCTACTTGCTACTAACCATCATTTACAGGTGATACTACTTGCTGCTAACCATCATTTACAGGTGATACTACTTGCTACTAACCATCATTTACAGGTGATACTACTTGCTACTAACTGTCATTTACAGGTGATGCTACTTGCTAATTACTCATCATTTACAGGTGATGCTACTTGCTACTAACCATCATTTACAGGTGATGCCAATTGCTAATTATTTATCATTTACAGGTGGTGCTACTTGCTACTAACCATCATTTACAGGTGATGCCAATTGCTAATTACTCATCATTTACAGGTGATGCTACTTGCTACTAACCATCATTTACAGGTGATGCCAATTGCTAATTACTCATCATTTACAGGTGATGCTACTTGCTACTAACCATCATTTACAGGTGATGCCAATTGCTAATTACCATCATTTACAGGTGATGCTACTTGCTACTAACCATCATTTACAGGTGATACTACTTGCTGCTAACCATCATTTACAGGTGATACTACTTGCTACTAACCATCATTTACAGGTGATACTACTTGCTACTAACCATCATTTACAGGTGATACTTGCTACTAACTGTCATTTATAGGTGATGCCAATTGCTAATTACCATCATTTACAGGTGATCCTACTTTCTACTGACCATCATTTACAGGTGATACTACTTGCTGCTAACCATCATTTACAGGTGATACTACTTGCTGCTAACTATCATTTACAGATGATGCCAATTGCTAATTACTCATCATTTACATGTGATGCCCCTTGCTACTAATCATCATTTACAGGTGATGCTACTTGCTACTAACCATCATTTACAGGTGATGCCAATTGCTAATTGCTCATCATTTACAGGTGATGCTACTTGCTACTAACCATCATTTACAGGTGATGCCAATTGCTAATTACTCATCATTTACAGGTGATGCTACTTGCTACTAACCATCATTTACAGGTGATGCCAATTGCTAATTACTCATCATTTACAGGTGATGCTACTTGCTACTAACCATCATTTACAGGTGATGCCAATTGCTAATTACTCATCATTTACAGGTGATGCTACTTGCTACTAACCATCATTTACAGGTGATGCCAATTGCTAATTACTCATCATTTACAGGTGATGCCAATTGCTAATTACTCATCATTTACAGGTGATGCCAATTGCTAATTACTTATCATTTACAGGTGATGCCAATTGCTAATTACTCATCATTTACAGGTGATGCCAATTGCTAATTACCCATCATTTACAGGTGATGCTACTTGCTACTAACCATCATTTACAGGTGATGCCAATTGCTAATTACTCATCATTTACAGGTGATGCTACTTGCTACTAACCATCATTTACAGGTGATGCTACTTGCTGCTAACCATCATTTACAGGTGATGCCAATTGCTAATTACTCATCATTTACAGGTGATGCCCCTTGCTGCTAACCATCATTTACAGGTGATGCCACTTGTTGCTTGCCATCATTTACAGGTGATGCTACTTGCTGCTGTTATGTCCAGTAGTACAACACCAGCGTTTAAGGTTACTCTAGTCAGGTTAAGGGGATGTTTATTGTTGTAGTCATGACATATTAACGACGTATTTCGCATGACGTAGCATTTGCGTAACAGCTAGAAAGAAAAGGATCATGCTAGAAAATTCATTTGTTTGTTTTTTAACTGGGTTTCGTGAATGTTTTGGAGACTTCAGCGTCCTAGAAATTCTTTGGGTCTATAAAAGGGCTTGTTAGCTGATTTAAGTTTAAGTTTGGACATAAAGTTTTGGACAGATACTTTGGAAATTCTTGCAGCTTCTATATCAAACCTTTTTAAAAAGTTTTTATCAAACCTGTATTTATGGCTATTTCTGAGTTTCAAATACCTACCTGTAAAAAGTAATTCTCGGTATGGCAGGCTTTTACAGAAAATTTTGTAAAAACTTTTCTGACATTGCAGAACCTTTGACAAAACTTCTCAAAAAAGGTAAATCATTTACCGATATATGGAATTTTATATAGCATGTACAGTAAACGTTGCTGTGAATGGGACCAAACCTGTGGAATCAATTCTAAATACCCATATTTATGAGTGCAATATCCTTAGGTTTTACTTACTTTTTATAAGGTTTAGTTTCTGGACGTAATTATAACCATTTTAAGACAGCTTATGAGCAGATAGCTACAGTAAATAGGGATTTGGGATGGTGTGTAGCCTTTTTATTTACATGCTGTCTCAGATGACTTTTGGTCATAAAAATTCCACCAGTTATCTCCACTTTTAACCCATTAATGTTTACTCCTGTGAACATAACTGATCTGATATTAACATATTCAGTCATATATAGTTAAACAGCTGTTTACTGTGGGATAGATATGGTATTGTCTGTCTCCTGTGTTTTTAACCAGGTTTTCTTTAGAAAAAATCCTGGTTATTAGATTGGAGTATGTCATTTGGCGGACGGGCTTTCAGGTGGGCATCAACATTTCATTAATTTTTTTCTTAAAGTTGTATTTTTCTCAGTAACCTAATGGCAAAACCATTCTGTAAAAGGCTTGTATTCCAAAATAAGTTTTGAATTATGTTTCCTTACCTATTTTGTTTATAATATTTTCTATAATTATGTTTAATTCTGGTGTATTATGTATTATATATTTCTTAGATTGTGAATCATGTTTTCTACATTATGTTGTGTATTATATTTTCTTAAGTAGGTTCTGTATTATATTTTCCTTCGGTGGGTTGTGTACTATGTTTTTTAAGAATAATGTTTGTAATTGTTGACTTAAGTATGTTGTGCATTATGTTTTTATTATTGTTTTTATTGTATATAATTATTTACTAAAGAATGTTGTGCATTATATTTTTTCAAGTATGATGTGAATAATGTTTATTCAGTATGTTGTGTATTATGTTTTATAAATAAATTGTGTTTTGTAATATTTTTCAGCAGCAAGAAGATTTGATGCCAGCATCTCATGGTCATGGACAGAGGCATCTGAATGGAGGAGTATCGAGGTAAGATTTATTTTAGACCCAAGTAGGAACTTTTACCCTGTAGGTCCCTCTTATCAAGTAGACACTAATCATTTCTAAGTTCAAGGTCATGGTCAGCTGCTTTATTAAATAAAGAGTTAAGTTCAAGTTCAGGGTCAGCTGCTTTATTAAATAGAGAGCTTAGTTCAAGGTCAGGGTCAGCTGCTTTATTAAATAAAGAGCTAAGTTCAAGGTCAGGGTCAGCTGCTTTATTAAACAGAGAGCTAAGTTCAAGGTCAGGGTCAGCTGCTTTATTAAATAGAGAGCTAAGTTCAAGGTCAGGGTCAGCTGCTTTATTAAATAGAGTCAAATACAGTAATACCTGACAGAGGACTACCAGAAATGCGTGTTAAATTGTTTTCAGAACCATTTTATTCTTCTTCTTTATTCTAATGTCCCACAACCTCGGAATGCAGGGAACCTTCCTACCCGGTACTCAGGACAGTTATTTCAGCACCAAATAACAAATTCACACCTTTGTTAATCCTCGCATAACGAGCCATCACCAAGTGGCCAATTACAAACTGATCAGTTCAACACCTGCAAACACTGCTCAAGTGAATGTGATTGCACACTTTACTGTTTATTACAACATTGCCGATTCACTTATGATTACTGTAAAGAAGTCGATAATTGCAGCAAGTTGATTTTTGATGTTAGCAAATTGATACAGGATCGTCAGTTGTTTTCTTTAATCATTTAGTGTTAAGTGTTTTTCATGTAATTGATGTTACTGTTTTACATTAGGTTATACATTGGTTGAGTAATCGATGTTTAGTTTGTTGGGTAAGAAGCTGTCTTTATAAATTGTTCACCAGATTACGCTGCCATCAAATCAAGAAGAGCTGTCAAAGAAAGCCTGTTAAAGAATTCTCTCACAGAAAAGATCTTATTAAAGATAGTTCTGGTCAATCCCAGGGTGTTTTAGCTGAAAAATCTGGAATTGGTAAATATCAGGAAGGTTTAATCCTGAAACGGAACGCTGAACTGCTAGAAGGCTGAGACAGACAACAATAAAACAGTTCTTTAAATAAATATAAAAAATTCCTACATCTTGTTTACTGGATGTAAAGGGGCGTTAAATATATGTGTTTTCACCTGAGAAAAAAACTGTTTATTATCATTTTTGATTTTTGTTTATTTAAATAAATTTGAAATAAAGTAAATGTAAAAAAAAATATCTGCTTTATTTTTATTAATTTTGTTTTATCTGCTGCAAATTAATAACAACTAAATAAATATATTATACAATTTTGTATTCAGCAGTTAAACGTAGCACATTGATACAATATAATATAAACTATTAAATAAAAAGTATAAGAACATATACGTGTACGTGTTATATTCATTACAAAAAAACCTCACTTAGAGGACCGCTTCACTAAAGTAGGACACTTTTAAAAAGATCTACAGGTGGCCTACTTAGCAAGGTTTTACTCTATGTATAAATACATGTTAGCCTCGTAATAAAGATATTTAAAATCCACTTCATACAGTAAAACCTTACTTAAGGATCACCTAAGTGGGACACTTTTTTCCAGTACTGTTATATTTATTCTTTATTTTAATGCCCTACAACCTTGGAAAGTAGGATACCCTGCTACCCAGGACAGTTATTTCATAGTTAATTAACACCTTTGTTAGTCCCCACTACTCAGTCAAGTTATTCAAGTGTAAGTAATCAGTTGATCATGCCAACACTGCTTAAATGAGCAAGATTGTTTGCACATTTTACAACTTCAAATTACGACATTGCCAATTCACTTACAATAATTGTAAAGAAGTCAATTATGGCAGTGTTTTGTTTAATGTTTACAAACTGATGTCGGATCATAAGTTGTATACGTTAAATGATACAAAAGGACCTGGGTGAAATGACTTCATCTCTTCTTACATGTAGCATTGAGGTAGACTTTCAGAAGCAGGCAGTGAGAGTCTACTCCTAAGACAGACAGATAACGTTTACCAGTTCTTCCAGTAAATTACAATCTGACATATGATGTTTAGTAAAGTTAATGTGCTATTGAATGTACATGCTGTCACATAAGAAAGTTTATAACTAGTTCATTTTATAACAGTTCAAAATTCTGGTTTACAAATTTGAAATAAAGTAACAAATATTGAAAATTTATCTTATTTCATGTTTAAGTTATACTTGTGAAACAAAATAAAATACAACACAGTAAGGAAATATAGACACTAGATAGTTTAAGGACAATATAAATACAGTAATTTTACGCCTTTTAATAGATCTAATAGTACAATATATGAACTCAATAAGAGAACTACCTTGCTAAGCAGGACACTTTAAAAAAGAACCACAGGTGGTCGTCTTAGCAAGGTTTTACTTTATTTGAAATTAATAAACATTAAATGGACTATAATTATATTGGCAATATAATCTTTTCACTGTATAGCCCAACACTGTGCTTAGGAATATTTAGTGGGTCACATCAACCCTATGCACACGTCAACAGAACTGTTGTCGAAAGTGCCACTCTGTATATCAACACAGTCTTCACAGTCACAAGCCAGGCAATTCACAGCTATAAAAGTTGTAGTAGACAAGCAGTCAGAGCATGCAATCTAGCCAGCACTGATCCACTGAGCAAAGTTAGGTGTAGAGTGGATGTAAGACTCTCTGCCTACCCCTGAAATTAGGACAACCAAAGTGGAAAATTAAACTCGGGGTAGTCCTGTCATTATTTTAATTCTAAAGTGCTTATTATCATCGTCATCATCATTATTATCAATTTTGTCATCATTATAATCATCATCATGACTTCTATCATCATCACCAACAACACCATCACCCTCATCATTATCTTGATTGATTGTCGTTGTCATAGTCATTATCATCATCATCATCATCATCATCATTAAAAGTTTCTTTATCTGGTTCTTTATTATCCTCACCATCATCATTCTTACGATCATCATTTTGATCAACATCATGCTCATTACAATTTCTATTATTTTTGTCATCATTATTATCATAGTTATTATCATCATCATAATCCTATTGCTTTATGATACATAGATACGGGAGCGTGAGCCCAGACACAGAGATGTCTGTCTCCAGTGACTGGGACCCCCAGCGAGGCACGATGTCCGCCGCCAGACGCACCTTCTGTCTCTTCACCACCTTTGACCTTATCCTCACATTCATCCTCTGGGTCATCTATACACAGGTGGGATACATATTTGTTGGTTTATCTTATCATGCTTTATTTGATTTAATTCTGATGTGTTTGTTAATAATCCTTCAAGTTATTTTTTGTTTTCATTCTTTTTTATAAAATGCCTCAGTAAACCACATGTGTCAAAAGTAAATCTTAATGAAATAAAATGTAATAAATCTGTGCAAAATTGTTATCAGTAAAATCCTTCTATTAAGGCAACCTGTATTCTGACTAAAAGTGGTCATAATAGTAAGTTGGTCTTAATAGTGAGTTGGTCTTAATAGTAAGTTGGTCATAATAGTGAGTTGGTCTTAATAGTGAGTTGGTCATAATAGTGAGTTGGTCATAATAGTGAGATGGTCATAATAGTGAGTTGGTCTTAATAGGGTGTTGGTCATAATAGTGAGTTGGTCATAATAGTAAGATGGTCATAATAGTGAGTTGGTCATAATAGTGAGTTGGTCTTAATAGTGAGTTGGTCATAATAGTGAGTTGGTCATAATAGTGAGTTGGTCATAATAGTGAGTTGGTCATAAAAGTGAGATGGTCATAATAGTGAGTTGGTCATAATAGTGAGTTGGTCATAATAGTGAGTTGGTCATAATAGTGAGTTAGTCATAATAGTGAGTTGGTCATAATAGTGAGATGTCATAATAGTGAGTTGGTCTTAATAGTGAGTTGGTCATAATAGTGAGTTGGTCTTAATAGTAAGTTGGTCTTAATAGTGAGTTGGTCATAATAGTGAGTTGGTCTTAATAGTGAGTTGGTCTTAATAGTGAGTTGGTCTTAATAGTGAGTTAGGATGAGCGCCTGGTGCCAGAAGTGTTTATGTATCAAAGCGTCCACCTAATATGTCACTGACCATTGAAAAAGGGTTGTAAAACAGAAATGCCCACTTTTTTATGCTATGTTATTTATGAAATGAAAATACTTTACCTCATATAAATCATTGACTTAATAAAAAATACTTTTATAATCATAAAATGACAGAATGTATTTGATAAGAATGCAAGAGGAAGAATGGGCTTGATGATGTGCATTTGTCCAATGCATAAACATTTTTACTCAATAAAAACAAAGAGCTAATCGAGACAGTGGATGAAGATCTGAAGATCTTTGACTTTATAATTTCAATTTTATAACAAGTTGGCATATGCATTTTAAGGGTATAAATTGGCATATATGCATTGTAAGGGTATAAATTGGCATATTCGTTGTAAGGGTATAAATTGGCATATTCATTGAAAGGGTGTAAATTGGCATATGCATTGTAAGGGTGTAAATTGGCATATTCATTGAAAGGGTGTAAATTGGCATATGCATTGTAAGGGTATAAATTGGCATATGCATTGTAAGGGTATAAATTGGCATATTCATTGAAAGGGTGTAAATTGGCATATGCATTGTAAGGGTGTAAATTGGCATATGCATTGCAATGGTGTAAATTGGCATATGCATTGTAAGGGTGTAAATTGGCATATGCATTGTAAGGGTGTAAATTGGCATATGCATTGTAAGGGTATAAATTGGCATATTCGTTGTAAGGGTGTAAATTGGCATATGCATTGTAAGGGTATAAATTGGCATATTCGTTGTAAGGGTGTAAATTGGCATATGCATTGTAAGGGTGTAAATTGGCATATGCATTGTAAGGGTATAAATTGGCATATTCATTGTAAGGGTGTAAATTGGCATATTCATTGTAAGGGTGTAAATTGGCATATTCATTGTAAGGGTATAAATTGGCATATTCATTGTAAGGGTATAAATTGGCATATTCATTGCAATGGTGTAAATTGGCATATGCATTGTTAGGGTGTAAATTGGCATATGCATTGTAAGGGTGTAAATTGGTGTATGCATTGTAAGGGTGTAAATTGGCATATGCATTGTAAGGGTGTAAATTGGCATATTCGTTGTAAGGGTGTAAATTGGCATATTCGTTGTAAGGGTGTAAATTGGCATATGCATTGTAAGGGTGTAAATTGGCATATTTATTGTAAGGGTATAAATTGGCATATTTATTGTAAGGGTATAAATTGGCATATTTATTGTAAGGCTGTAAATTGGCATATGCATTGTAAGGGTATAAATTGGCATATTCATTGCAATGGTGTAAATTGGCATATGCATTGTTAGGGTGTAAATTGGCATATGCATTGTAAGGGTGTAAATTGGTGTATGCATTGTAAGGGTGTAAATTGGCATATGCATTGTAAGGGTGTAAATTGGCATATTCGTTGTAAGGGTGTAAATTGGCATATTCGTTGTAAGGGTGTAAATTGGCATATGCATTGTAAGGGTATAAATTGGCATATTCATTGTAAGGGTGTAAATTGGCATATTCATTGTAAGGGTGTAAATTGGCATATTCATTGTAAGGGTATAAATTGGCATATTCATTGTAAGGGTATAAATTGGCATATTCATTGCAATGGTGTAAATTGGCATATGCATTGTTAGGGTGTAAATTGGCATATGCATTGTAAGGGTGTAAATTGGTGTATGCATTGTAAGGGTGTAAATTGGCATATGCATTGTAAGGGTGTAAATTGGCATATTCGTTGTAAGGGTGTAAATTGGCATATTCGTTGTAAGGGTGTAAATTGGCATATGCATTGTAAGGGTGTAAATTGGCATATGCATTGTAAGGGTGTAAATTGACATATTTATTGTAAGGGTATAAATTGGCATATGCATTGTAAGAATGTAAATTGGCATATGCCTTGTAAGGATGTACATTGGCAGATGCATTGTAAGGATGTACATTGGCATATGCTTTGTTAGGGTGTAAATTGGCATATGCATTGTAAGGGTATAAATTGGCATATGCATGAATGAAAGCATTGATTAACATTTATTCTCTGTTTTCAGCTGATCGGCATCGTCCCAATTTGGAGGGCATTTAAAGATCAAGTGTTCAACTACACATTCCAGATGTCACTATTTGATACTGTTGTTAGTATGCTTGGTGTATTATTTTGATTGTATTTTAAGTACATTTTATTTGTTTTTCATTTACATGAAATGGTTTAATATTACCCTCTTTTAAAAAATTGAAAAGCATATATACACAGTAATACAGATAATTGTTACATTTTGTTTTTTAAATACATCATAGCAACCAGTTATAACCGTTATTGTGATGTCCAGCTATTATAATGGGGAGAGACTTCAGACAAATGTCTGGATAGAACCACTGGCACACCACAGGTTGTCTGTATTATGATTACATCTTTAAATTATGTAATGTATCATAAGTATTATTGTATCTTTCTTTGTTTTGCATTATAACATTGTATTTTAATAATCGGGCATGTTTGAAATAAGTGTTATATATCAAAATGATTGTCATTTAATGTAGATTTGAAATATTCTACTAATACTACAATATAATATAGTATAAAAAAATGTTTAGTTATTTGTAATATGTTGGATATCCAAATGATGATATTTCCTAAGGTGATTAATCTTGGGTAAAGCACTAACTGTCCAGAAGGAATTCCTTGATTATATTCTTGCATACTCATTATTTCAAATTTAACATCTTAATAATCATATGAATATTTAATTTTAAATTTGAATTTTATAGCAGAATATATTTAGATCACTTTGGGAACCCAAATCATTCAATTTATGTCTAGATAGTGAACTAAAATAGGTTAGATATATTTCAAAATTCATTTAAAAATATTGTTAAGAAAAATTATATCACTGAAGTTACTATGATTATTGATTAAAAAGACAACAAGTGCTGTTTTACAAATAGAAATACGCCACATAGTCAATTTAACGCGAATTCACAAAATTCTCCCTCCCTGGCATCCCAATCTCCCTCTCTGGGAGCCTAAGTCTCCCTCTTTGGAACCAAGAAAGATCACGTTTGTGCATGTAAATTACAAGAAATAAACCTCCATGTATTCATTCAGAATAATTTTGACCTGGTATCTAAATATCATGCAATTTGAAGATTTAAATTATTAACATGTCTATATTACAGATGATTGCCACTGCTAGATTCACCTTCATCATGCTTGCTTACGCCTTGTTCAGAATCAGTCATTGGTGGGTCATCGCTGTAAGTATACACCGTATCAACAGTCCGCAGCCCCAGTCAGTGAGAGTTACCTTTCCCTATTGTTATCTTCTGTGTTGGAGGTTATCACATCATTTCTGGGCCACTTGACAATCACACTGATTTATTATGGTGTTATCTATCATTGTCTTTATTGGATAACCCAGTACTCAGCTGCTAAATTTGTACCTACTGGATGACATTTTACAGTAGTAAATTAACCTTCAGTGATGGAGAGTAAGTTACTCAGAAGACCCATATTCTGTTATCATTTGTTATGAATGGTGGGCTGTGCCTGCTGCATCGTAGTACAGTCGGCTGTTTTTGACTCCTCTGACTGCTAAGCCTCTCACCTCACAGGTTTGAGTCCTGTTTGGAGCAAAGGACTTAATGTTTAAAGGTCTTCCAGCTGACCTGCAGTGAGCTGGTGGTTCTACCCTGACATTTATTATTCGGCGTATTTATTTCTTTATCAGCTTAATGTGTCTTACTTGAAGGAATGCAAAAGAACTTTCCTTTGTGACATCGCACCAACGCAGTTTCTGTCAACTTGGCGACATCTAGCTAATTATTGGTGGAGGAAGACCCATGACATATGTCTTGGTAGAACCACAGGGAACCGCAGTCAAAGAAACATGTAAATGCAATTGTATTTAAGTAGGACAATTTCATGAATGATATTTCTATCAGATCAATGTCGCCTGAGAATGGCAAAGTCATGAAAATTTTATATCTGTTAAGCCCTATGGTATGGTGATGGCCTTGAAACTCAACTAAATCTTGCAGTGGATTTTTGCCTGGGATATTTCTCCATCACTAACAGCTGCATGTCACTTTAACAACTTGATCCATATTATATCAAAATCAAACATAAACTGCATTTTTTCATCTTCTATTGTTATAATTTCATTTGCATTGTTGTTTTTACTGTCTGCAGGTATCCACCAGTATGACATGTATATACCTCCTTGTGAAATGCTTTTTATTTGAGGTAAGATAATTACTTTTACTTATGTCATTTTCTATTCAGGGAATGTAGCATTTGGACTCAGCTTGTTACTTTCAGTACAGAAATTACTTTTCCCCTAATCCATTTATTCTTACGAAAATGTGCTCCATTTTGATTGAGATGGTTATGATAAAATAATAATGTAGTCAATATGTAACTCCTCTGTCTGCTTTAGCCTCTCACCACATGGGTCCAAGGCCTGCTTGGACGAAGGATTTAATGAGGAAAGGTTTTCCAGCTGACTTCCGGTGCGCCGGTGGTTCTACATAGACATTCGTCTGGAGGTCTTCCTCCACCAAATAGCTGGACATTGACATAGCATTCATAAATGGTCGCTTCGATGAATTTCAAAAACAAACACAACTATTATTCTATTTTTTTTTTAAGTTTCTTATTAAGAAAACAACAAAACAATGAAAAACAAAGTTATACTCTGTTTTGATTGAGATGGTCCTGATTAATAAATGTTTCATAAAAAAAGATTGTTTAAAATTGTTTAATATGTCTTTAATTTAGAAATATTTGTGTCTATTATAACCACATGGGAAATGGTTTCAAGAATGAATTACGGGTGTTTGTTTTATCTGTCTTGAGGCTGGAACTGTTAAATCGATTGGGTCAATGGAATACTAACTTAAATCTGAGTCAAAATTTTTCTATCTACAAAAATTGATATAAATATATTAAAATGATAAAGGTTTAAAAAAAAACAAGAATTTAAATAAGTGTCAGAAGTCTATCTTCTTCAATAAAATCTTGGCATCATGTTAATGACCACAATTTTGTTGAAATGTTAAACAAATATAAGCAAACAACAAATGTAATTTTAATGTAATATAAAAAACACATGACTGTTATGGTGATATTATATAAATAACACACGACTGTCAGGATGGTGGTGGAAAAGTAATATAGATCATCAGTTTCCCATTAGTTGTAATCTTGATAAATAACCGCTTGACACACTCAAAATAGTTGAAAGCAACAAGATGTACAATGTAGGGGAGTTAACTCTTCAAATACTGATTGAGATTCCAAAGTTATGTTTGGGTTCCATTCCCAAGGGGTGTAAAAGAAATGCTAAAAAAAATAACGAATCTCTGACCTATTATACAAATATGGATTGTTCAGCTGCTATACATGATGTAGTATACACTGGTAAAATTGTAACTAGTAATGATGATAATACAGTGCATATTAGAATCATGTAGTCTAGCTGGATAGTCTATAATGGTTTTATTATATAACTATTGAAAATACCAATACAGCTTATGCTGAGCCAGTAGAACAATTTTTACATGTACTTAACAGTATAACCAGGGATATATTCTCTATCAGGGTGATATTCACAATATCACCCTGAACATATTCTCTGTTTGTGTAATATTATGTTAGAATGACTTTAAGGCCAAAAATAAATAGAAAAAAAGAAAAGAAATTGTTATAATTGGAGTTATAATATTGTCCTTGTTACAGTTCAATAACTCAGTCCTGGGTGGAAAGAACCCCCTCAGTTATGTTGTGCTCATCGTCTGCTTTGTTCTTGCCTGGCTTGAGACCTGGATGCTGGATTTTAAAGTTATCCCCACTGAGAAAAGACTGACCCACCAATGTATGTGATCCAGGGTGATTATGTCAACATTGATACATATGTGAAAAATACTTTCATCTTTCAGATGTTACTTTCCAAACATAAAAAAACAGCTTTCATTAAAAATATATTTAAAGTATCTTTTATAGGATGCATTCCTTTGACAGAAAATATGTCTTGTTTTGAAAATTTGTCTTTTATTAAAATAGTTTATGTGTCTATTTATAAATACCTTTTATAAAAAAGTGTCTTCACAAATGCATAAATTTATAAAAAGAAATCTTTTTGAAATGTCTCATAGGAAATTTGTTAACCATCCTAAATGGTTTCTTTTGAAAATGTGTCAGCTTTATCACAAATATGTCTTATAAAAAATGTGTATCATTTTCAGCCAGGGGGACTGAAAGAGAAAGATTGTTAAGGGCAGATAACTCTAATGATTCTGATGAGGCAAGAACTGTGGAGTACTACTCTCCCTTTCATACTCCTGAAGGTATGTTTAGAGGCCTTTAGAATACATGTTACTAAAACAGTTTTATTTTTACTCTGAAACATTTGATAATTGTAACCAAGTGTTTTAGTTCTATTGCATTATTTATCCAGACATGTTTTATTTTATAATAGTATCAAATACATCATTAAATCATTTGTTATCTGTGTTTTGTATTTGTCCTGTCTTATTCTGTCTCTAATATCCACTATATGATACTGCATAGCACCTGTGTGGTGAGAGTGAGATAACCCAAAAGTTTGTAACCATTACAAATTAAGCAGCCCTTATGCCATAATAACTACTACAAATTAGGCAACTTTTATGCCATAATAACCATTACAAATTAAGCAACCCTTATGCCATTATAACTACTACAAATTAAGCAACCCTTCTGCCATAATAACCTCTACAAATAAAGCAACCCTTCTGCCATAATAACCTCTACAAATTAAGCAACCCTTCTGCCATAATAACCTACAAATTAAGCAATCCTTATGCCATAATTACTACAAATTAAGCAACCCTTATGCCATAATAACCACTACAAATTAAGCAACCCTTCTGCCATAATAACCTCTACAAATTAAGCAACCCTTATGCCATAATAACTACTACAAAATCCCTAACCTTTTGCTTATATCTTCATGTATAGATAACAAGTCCAGAGCTGTATAAGTAAACATTGTGGCGAATAGCGGAGGTCCTGATCAGATGCCTCTCAGCTAATTTACATATGACAAATTTGTTCTAAAATGGATAATAGATATATGTAGTAAAGAAACAGAATGTACATTTTTGTTTTGGAAATTGAAAATTTTAAAAGTCTTTCTTGTAATCCTGTTTATCGATTTGAACTTAGTGCATTAAAAAATAATGAAAGTACTTAATGTTTAACACATGTTTTGATTGTTTACCAATAACTCTTTAAAACCTTTATTTAAAGGCTAATGAAATACACACCAATGTTAACAGTTATATTAGAACAGATATTTCACGATCTCTTATTATACGACACTGTGATATATACTGCCCTTAATATGTATTGGACCTGGCAGCACAATTGGTACAATGTCAGCTCTAGGTCTGGGAAGCCCTGGGTTCGATTCTGGGCTGTGTGTGTTTAAATAGATTGCTAAACTATTGGTTAGACAAGCTTTTTTTATCTAATAATTTGTGAACAATCATGTAAAATTTGTAGCAATGCTTTATAATTTAAAGTGCCATTATACAGAACTTAAATACAACTACGGTCAGTTATTGATTGGGTACTCATGTGTGGTAAGTTATAACAGCAGAGAATTTCTTTTGCTTGACATTTATTCACATTTCTAACCAATGGTGTCAAAAACTCAAGAAGCCCCGTTTTCTGACTTCTTGCCCTTAAATTTTCACTTTCCATGAGTTACTACAGTATTGATACTATTGATCCTAGGGTGGTTCAATTCTACTGTACTGTGTTTGTTATTTCATGTAATAATTTCACAATCATTGGGGTTTTTTTGCTAAAAGCGACACATAAAGTAACCTACTGCTTGACATTCTTATTGATACTGATTGATACAAATAGTTTAGATCCTGGTGTGATCCTAATTGCTTTGTGCTGAGCAGGCAATGCAGTAATTTATCAGTCAAGTTTTTTATATAAACCAATGTTCAGCCATGATGTTGGCATCAGTTTACAGCTGTTTGCAAACAACATTTACATATGTAATGCTGGAACTTGATTGTTATTTCTTGTTAAACATTGATTTAAAGATGGTATCCGACATTTTGGACGAATATTTTTTAGCTCACCTGAGCACAACGTGCTCAAGAGGAGCTTTTGTGATACCGCTTCTTCCGTTGTCCATCATCAACATTTTAGCTTGTGCGCCACAGTTTTTATCCAATCTTTATCAAACTTGGTCAGAATGTTTGTCTGCATGAAATCTTTGATGAGTTCATTATTGGGTCACCTGGACTCAAAAAGTAGGTCACAAGTTCAAATTTAAGGAAAAACTTGTGAACACACTAGAAGCCACATTTATAGTGCAATCCTTATCAAACTGAGTCAGAATGTTTGTCTGCATGAAATCTTAGATGGGTTCTTTATTGGGTTACGTGGGGTCAAAAAGTAGGTCACTAGGTCAAATTTTTTAAAAAGCTTGTGAACACACTGGAGGCCCCATTTATGGCCCAATCTTCACCAAACTTGATCAAAATGTTTGCCCGCATGAAATCATGGATGAGTTCATAACTGGGTCACGTGGGGGTTAAAAAGTAGGTCAGTAGGTCAAATCTTAGAAAAAGCATGTGAACACACTAGAGACCACATTTATATTCCAATCTTCACCAAACTTGGTCAGAATGTTTGCCTTCATGAAATCTTGGATGAGTTCATAACTGGGTCACGAGGGGTCAATAAGTAGGTCACTAGGTCAAATCTTAGGAAAAGCTTGTGAACACACTAGAGACCACATTTATAGCCCAATCCTCACCAAACTTGGTCAAAATGTTTGTCTGCATGAAATCTTGGATGAGTTTATTATTGGGTCACATTGGATCAAAAAGTATGTCACTAGGTCACATTTTAGAAAAACCTTGTGAAAACACTTAGAGGCCACACTGATTGCCCAATCTTCAGCAAACTTGGCCAGCATGTTTGCCAGTATGAAATCTTACATATTTTTTGAAGTGGATCATGTGGATTCATAAGGTTACTTGGTAAAATACTAAAAAATGTTATCAACCCAGTGGCTACACTAATTTTCCAATCTTCACCAAAGATTTATAAAGTATATAACTCTTAATTACTTGATGCCAGATTTGAGCCTACTAAAAGCCTGTGTCATCAGGTGAGCAATTTAGGGCCATCATGGCCCTGTTGTTTTTCTTAAATTACCAAATTAGACAATGTTACCTGAAAAGGCCCTGCAAAATATTGTTCATTGATGCCTGTGTGAACAATAAAGCAATAAATCTCCACTTGTTATTGCAATGAGATATTTCCTGTCTGAGCCTCACTGCAGAGTTAGCTGTTCTTAAACTAAGAAATGCAGGTAACAACTTCCATTTGAGATCTCGTTATATCTTCATCCTGGTAATCTTCTCTGGCATCAGTATCTATTTTTAGAAGAGATCACTTTTGTGCTAATTCCAAGATTTAGAAAGAACAAACTTTTGAATGTTTTTCAAGATTTTATATATAAATATAAATTGTGTTTGCAACTGTCCGTAGTTGGATTCAAGTTTGAGTCTGTGCAGAAATTATTTCCATATTCCCCCAAAGCAGTGGTAAGATAGTGTTACATTAATTAGACATTGGTAAAATGTCAGATACCACCTTTAAACCCTTCTTATAGTTTTCTCAATTTACTAACTTATATTACAAAGCTTTTAACAATACAAGTTGAGATTAAAGAAAATGAGAGGGAGTTTAGAACTGAATAAATTAAGTCTGAGGAAGGATATATGTATTGATTTTATTGTCAATTGTCATTCATTTGTAAAAATGCTGAACACAAGTACTGTAGAAATTCCATGGGCAATGTTGAATAATATTTCTTAATGTCTTTTTTACATATCTGGATCACTCAACTTTGGAGAAATTACATCTGATATAGTGAAAAAAAAATAATGTAATATAACCTACCAACTGGCCTGTTGTCAGTGGTCCTGCTCACACAGGCATACATGTGATCTTTATGATACTGTGTGAGAGCACATGTTGTTTGTTTGTGATACTGTGTGAGAGCACATGTTGTTTGTTTGTGGTACTGTGTGAGAGCACATGTTGTTTGTTTGTGATGCTGTGTGAGAGCACATGTTGTTTGTTTGTGATACTGTGTGAGAGCACATGTTGTTTGTTTGTGGTACTGTGTGAGAGCACATGTTGTTTGTTTGTGGTACTGTGTGAGAGCACATGTTGTTTGTTTGTGATACTGTGTGAGAGCACATGTTGTTTGTTTGTGATACTGTATTAGAGCACATGCTGTTTGTGATACTGTATTAGAGCACATGCTGTTTGTGATACTGTATTAGAGCACATGCTGTTTGTGATACTGTATTAGAGCACATGCTGTTTGTGATACTGTATTAGAGCACATGCTGTTTGTTTATGATACTGTATTAGAGCACATGCTGTTTGTGATACTGTATTAGAGCACATGCTGTTTGTGATACTGTATTAGAGCACATGCTGTTTGTGATACTATATTAGAGCACATGCTGTTTGTGATACTGTATTAGAGCACATGCTGTTTGTGATACTGTATTAGAGCACATGCTGTTTGTTTATGATACTGCATTGAGCACATGCTTTTTGTTTGTGATAATATGTGTGAGCATATGCTTTTTTGTTTGTGATACTATGTGTGAGCATATGCTGTTTGTTTGTGATACTATGTGTGAGCATATGCTGTTTGTTTGTGATACTATGTGTGAGCATATGCTGTTTGTGATACTGTGTGTGAGCATATGCTGTTTGTTTGTGATACTGTGTGTGAGCACATGCTGATTGTTTGTGATATTGTATGTGAGTACATGCTGTTTGCATTTGGGGGCTCTGGCTACCCTGATTAAAGCAACCAAGACTGAAACTGTTGGTTTACCTGGGTGTTTTTCATCTCCTGTTTCATTGTCTTTCATGTTTTGTTATAGTTTTTGATTTTGTACACTGTTGGTAAAAACCTTTTTCTGGATTTGATTTTACTTATACTTGTTGAAATAATTATAGACATTTTAATATTTCCTAAAACAATTAAAGTACTTTTTTTTCAAAGTCATATTTATGTGTCAATTTTCACTGAATATTTTGTAAAAAATAACTTTTGTTTACATCAGCAAATGCCCATATTTATAATAAGGTTCTCCTTAAACATCTTCACTGAAAATCTAATTGTTTAAAAAGCATCTCATATAGACATAAATGACACTTGGGAGAAGAGCAATTATATTAGGATGTGCAGACTAATTATCTTTGTTTTCATAATCAAAGCTATTATTATACTGACACATCTGTTGGTAAATAACAACCCATAGGGAAAAACTGGATGCTCGTGCATAAGTAAACAAAACTTGGCTGGATTATTGTAATCAATAAACTTTAGTTATCTCATAGAGTTGTTGGAGCTGATAGTCATTTTTAATATGAATATCTATCTTTAAATTGAATGTCAGTTAAGTCATTGGGGGTGTTTCCCTTCCAGATAAGTTGATTCTATATGATATTGTGAAGCATCAAGCTCCTTGATTTCTATCATAAATTATTTTTTAAAGTGGCAAACGTTACAATAATATATATATATATATATTTTACCAACAGCTACAAATATAGTTGGATGTATGTTTAAAAAATAAAAACTTTGTTGAAACACAATGAATAATGACTCAGGGCTGGAAAAAATTTCTTTTTCATGACTAGTCCCGGACTAGTAACCAGGACAAAGATGACTTGTCCGAAAATGTGCATCATTTTCAATAAATGGACACTAATTTGTCATATATATAACTAACAAACAAGGTATAAACAAGTTTTTGTTTTATTTTTGTAAAACAGCATATAATCTAACACAAAAGTAAAGAATAAATAAGTTACAACTGATTAAATAGCTCTTGCAATGTCCTGATTTTATAAAGAAAATACATTACGTGTACATTGTTTATGTAACAATGTCAAATTTTAATCATCCTGACCCTGACACGTAAATGTTGGGCCAATACACTTGTACACTTTATGTTACTCACTTATACAACTACTTTGTCTCCATAACATATTTACAGTATTCTGACATTACACCATGGTAAGGCATGAAAGTTTTGCTTTTTTAACAACTGAATCTGTCAATTGCAATTTGAAAAATATCAAAGGCACATATGGTATTTTCTTAAGAACGGTAAATGTAAGTAACATTCTTTTTTTAAATTTGTCTTGCTGTAAGTGCTTAACTTGTTGATAACAAAGCTTTGTGTAGTTCTTTGAATGGTTTTAGTAATTTACACCATGCTTTGAATGACCCCCCACCCACCCACATGTCGTGTACTTTTCCCACTTCCTAACCAGAAGTCAATGGCACGATCTGCTACAAAGTTTTCCAGGGATGGGCCGTGGTGTTTAATAGCCATCAACATTCAATCTCGTACTATGATATACCTTATACCCACCTTTATTGGCATCGAGTATTGTTTAATTGGGCTATTGTATTCAGATATGACAATGAAAGTAAAGATCATCAAACTAAGACTTACCTGGCTCTAACCTTTACTCTTCGCGTGCCGAGTTTAAAAAGTTCGCGAATCAATTATCACTTATCACATGTACTTCAATATGCAGTATTAATGCCGTTATTTGTCACCTACACATTGATTGGCCGATCATGTTAAGCGTTGATGTATCGCACGTCGTGATTGGCTGTTTTGGGATGCGTTTGAATTGTCTATGCGAAGCTATTACGTGGTGTTGATAAAACGCCCCAGGCAATAGCTTGATTGGTTGCATCGCTAATTAGGTACCGCTGTGTATTGTCACTTGTCCGGCCGTCTTTTTAATGACTAGCCCGGGACTAATTTAATGACCAATGGTCAGTAGCCCGAAACTACATGTTGACTAGTCCGGGACGTCGGGCTAGCGTATTTTTCCAGCCCTGCATAATGTAATAAAATATACCGCTCATCACTAGACCATATGTGGACATACTCTCATTAAAAAAAAATTGTGTTGAAGAGTGAAAAAGCATTGGAATGCATGTCAATTATTATTTGCTCTTTTAAGGTAATCAATGTAGTTTGTCTTTGTATGAAGCATGCCAATAGATATGTTATGTGTATAGTTCATCAGAAACAATACATGTATGGTACAGTTCTGTTCTAATGTTTCAAATAGGTAAAGTATTTTTCATGTTAAGTCTGTAAGTTCTCTTCCAAGTTATACATTATTTATTATTATATATCTCTATAATGACCTCAGTGGGGTGAAAGCAATTTATAAATATAAGTTAAATTATAGTTTAAACTTGTTTGTTTATTGTTTTTTTTAAAGACACATTGGAATTACTTACTTATGGTCCTTAATGGTGGTAGGCCACAGTTTGCCCACCGGTATATCATAAACATATAACAATATCAAACCACACTGGTATATCATATACATATAATAATATCAAACCACACCGGTATATCATAAACATATAACAATATCAAACCACACCAGAAAATCATAAACATATAACAATATCAAACCACACTGGTATATCATATACATATAATAATGTCAAACCACACCAGTATATCATAAACATATAACAATATCAAACCACACCAGTAAATCATAAACATATAACAATATCAAACCACACCAGTAAATCATAAACATATAACAATATCAAACCACACCAGTAAATCATAAACATATAATAATATCAAACCACACCAGTAAATCATATACATATAACAATATCAAACCACACCAGTAAATCATAAACATATGACAATATCAAACCACACCAGTAAATCATAAACACATAATAATATCAAACCACACCAGTAAATCATAAACATATAATAATATCAAACCACACCAGTATATCATAAACATATAACAATATCAAACTACACCAGTAAATCATAAACATATAATAATATCAAACCACACCAGTAAATCATAAACATATAACAATCTCAAACCACACCAGTAAATCATAAACATAAAACAATATCAAACCACACTGGTATATCATAAACATATGACAATATCAAACTACACCAGTATATCATAAACATAAAACAATATCAAACCACACCGGTATATATCATAAACATATGACAATATCAAACTACACCAGTATATCATAAACATATGACAATATCAAACCACACCAGTAAATCATAAACACATAATAATATCAAACCACACCGGTATATCATAAACATATAACAATATCAAACCACACCAGTAAATCTTAAACATATAACAATATCAAACCACACCAGTATATCATAAATATATAGCAATACCAAACCACACCAGTTTATCATAAACATATAACAATACCAAACCACACCAGTTTATCATAAACATATAACAATACCAAACCACACCAGTATATATCATAAACATATAACAATATCAAACCACACCTGTATATCATAAACATATAACAATATCAAACCACACTGGTATATCATAAACATATAACAATATCAAACCACACTGGTATATCATAAACATATAACAATATCAAACCACACCAGTTTATCATAAGCATATAACAATATCAAACCACACCAGTAAATCATAAACATATAACAATATGAAACCACACCGGTAAATCATAAACATATAACAATATCAAACCACACCGGTAAATCATAAACAGATAACAATATCAAACCACACCAGTATATATCATAAACATATAACAATATCAAACCACACTGGTATATCATAAACATAAAACAATATCAAACTACACCAGTAAATCATATACATATAACAATATCAAACCACACCGGTATATCATAAACATATAGCAATACCAAACCACTGCTTTTTGGAAATTTGGTATAACTTTTGTATAAATCCATACTTTAGAACACTAACTGCATTGTTAGACAGAACTAATCGCAAAAATAAATGTGAATGTGTCTTCTTTCCAACTGTATAAAATGGTCGATATAGTGGTCTCTGCTAAAAGTAGATATCGACGTCAGAGCGGGTAACCCTGATGACGATATAACATGATCTCAAAAGTAACTGGTCACATGGTTTTCTAAGTTCAAAAATAGCCATCTCATCAGTGTGGCTCAGATAGGAAATACCTGTTTGCAATGACTTGTGATGATTTATTCTTGACTGTTCACACAGATCTAGGACATCAATAAACAGCATCTTGCTGGACATTTTCAGGTAACAATGACTTATTTGGTTATATGAGAAAAGAAATTTTGGTCCATACTGTTAGATACCACATTTAAGGCAACATTCATCAGTTATTGGTGGAAATAAACCTCCAGACAATTGTCTGGGTAGAACCACTGATGCACTGCAGGTCAGCTTAAAGACATAAAAGTTCTTGTCAAGACTAGAAGCCAGGACTCAAACCCATGTGCGAAGGAGCCAAGAAGTCAGAGTAACAAATTGATGACTATCACTCAACCACAGGTGTCATTTTAGCCTACCGGCCGCAATAGCTCAGGTGGTAGAGCATCGGCTTGTGGATCGGGAGGTTGTGGGTTCAAACCCCGGCCGGGTCAAACCAAAGACTTTAAAGTTGGCAGTAGTGGCTTCCCTCCTAATGCTCCGGCTAAGGGGACAGCATTACGCCTGACTCATCAGTGTCAGTATAATGGACCGGCCGGGTTCAGTTCCTGGGCACTTAGGTGCCCCTGTGCTATTATGATAGAAATGTTGCTGCACAGTATCGGCAAAAATACCGGCTAATCCCATCCCATTTAAGCCTATTTGTTTATTGACTCATTTGGAGACAATTCCTTTCAGTTTTTATTAATCCCAATGACAGTCCAGTTCCTGGGTAGAACCAGTACTTGCCTAGTAGGTACCTGGAACAATATGCAGGAAATCTTGCCCAAGAGCATACCTCTTGTGGTCTGTCAGAGGTTTTAGACCTTTACATCCAGAATTCATAGTCTTTAACCCTTGACCACAAATGCTTTTGGTTGACTTTCAAAAAGTACTCTCTCATATTTGTATAAAAACAACGTAAAATAATGAGAAATAATTATATTGTTTCTTACATAGTTTATGTCAATTACTTCCTATGTGTCTTTATACTTGTCCTTATTTCTATGTTACAAACAAGAATATTTTTGAACCCTCTTAAACAGGGTTTAGTTAGGAAATCTGCTTTGCCACTTTATTTGAGCACAAACATTCAACTCTTTATGTTTACATTGTCAGGATAGTGACAGATTTACTCAGCTCAGAAAAGGTTTTAAGAAGTAGATACAAAAAATATGCAGATTTAGTTCATCTTATAAAGTCATTTAACCCTTAGCTTGCTACATTTTGTTAAAAATCCATACTAAATTTCTTTGTTTTTGTATATTATCTATGTTATAAGTCAGGGTTGATATGCTTATAAAAAGAGACTGAGCAGCAACTAGTCTAGATATAGATCTGGATCTACACTATTTGTCTAAGCCTTATAAATATGCGAAATAGCAGTCTAAGAGTTCAATTAATAGATAATTGAAGAACATTTTTGAAGAATTTTTTAAACTAAAAAATACAAAGCCAAATATCGTTTAAGCCAGGAACCACGTTAATTACATAGGATATTTTTCATTCATTATGTATATAATAAATTAAAGGTGGTTTCTCACAGTTTTGACCATATTTTTTTCTCTCCAAGAACCAAATAAATTATTGTTGCTTGAAAGGATCATGCAAAATGCTGAGTATTGATGTCCTACATCTATGTGAAAAGTGAAGCATAACACATCACTTATCATTAGAAATAGGTATTTCCTGTCTAAGCCACGCTGCACAGCTTTTTTTAAACTAAGAAAACCATGTGACCCATAACTGTAATCATATGGGTAGTCCACTCTGACATCGATGTCTATTTTTTGCAGATATCACAATCATGCTTATTTATAGTTTTAGAAAGAATTAGCATGTAGAGTGATTTATTTCATGATTTCTTCTGTCTTGCAATTTAGACAGTGTTCAAATTTGCCTTTTGTTAGACTTGGGTTTGACTTTTTGCAGAAATTATGCCCCAATTCCCCCAATCCAGGTTTACTTGTATTTGATGAAGACAAACTGTCAATGGATATTTTTTCATTCCTTTATTATCCAGTACATTAATAGCAAAGTCTTATATCAATCAGTTGTTCACTTTATATTAGTCATAAAAATACTAGTAGTGAAAGGAATGATCTGATTTCAGTCTAACAAATGCAGTAGCAAAACAATTGCTACTACTGGGAAAGTATATAATTAACAGACATAATCTATACAAAACAAAATACTGCCTTTGTTTTGATCTGCCTTTTAAATACTGCGACAATAGTTTTGGTATAGTATATCCAGTACTGATAGAAAGTTCACAAGCTATGACAGTCCTACAAAACGGGCACTAAAGCACCTGCATTGTTATTTCACCCTTTGATTGCTAAACACCTATTTATATGACTTTGGAAAATAGTGTAGATCCAGATCAACCAGAGAGCTGTCTGCTCAGGATCTACACCATTTGCTGCTAAATTTCTAGCATCATGCCTAGGCACCTTCTCATATCAGTATGACTAAGAATAAGTCTAGGTTGTTAATACCACAGCAAGTTAAGGGTTAAACTGCCATGGTTCTGTGCATTTGTACAATACGGCTAAGATAGGAGAGTTTAACTGCTAGCTTGTAATATACATATGTACATAAACAAGTAAAAAAAAACAGCCTTTAAGTCAGAACCTTGGTCCATTTAAATTAAGGTGTGAGGACATGAAGAATCAGCAGTAATTTGCACTGGTCCAAATCCAGAACAGTGCCTCTGTTTAAGTGATCTCTGAAAAATAGAATGTAGCCCAGCTAAGTTTATATTTTAATTGCTTGTAAAAAGTGTAATGCATTATTTTTTAAGGTATTTAAATAATAATGAGAAAATACATGTTAAAAAGATATAATGTCATAAGATTTCTAATAATGTCATTGGAAACTGCCTTCACAAAGTTGAATAATACAGATATTAATAGGCGCTAGGAAGGTGCTGAAGATTTAGCATTATTTATTTTTGTCTTAAACATTTAAAATTAAGACAAGAAAAGTAAATGATTTTGTTAAGGTATACATATGACATAACAATATTACAGGTCCAAGGGTCTAACCACTTGACAAAACTGCTGATAATTGTATTTTGTTTTTCTAAACATTCAAGTCAAGATTTGTGTATTATATTTATCTCAACGCTTTTTAAACAGGCCGTTGTTTGTATCCAGTAGATAAATTATTAAATATTGTATGTATCTATAATGCCCCCTTCCTCCCTGGAGAAGATGGTGCAAGTGGCCTTGCTCTGATCTATAATGCCCTCTTCCTCCCTGGAGAAGATGGTGCAAGTGGCCTTGCTCTGATCTATAATGCCCTCTTCCTCCCTGGAGAAGATGGTGCAAGTGGCCTTGCTCTGATCTATAATGCCCTCTTCCTCCCTGGAGAAGATGGTGCAAGTGGCCTTGCTCTGATCTATAATGCCCCCTTCCTCCCTAGAGAAGAGGGTGCAAGTGGCCTTGCTCTGATCTATAATGCCCCCTTCCTCCCTAGAGAAGAGGGTGCAAGTGGCCTTGCTCTGATCTATAATGCCCCCTTCCTCCCTGGAGAAGATGGTGCAAGTGGCCTTGCTCTGATCTATAATGCCCCCTTCCTCCCTAGAGAAGAGGGTGCAAGTGGCCTTGCTCTGATCTATAATGCCCCCTTCCTCCCTAGAGAAGAGGGTGCAAGTGGCCTTGCTCTGATCTATAATGCCCCCTTCCTCCCTGGAGAAGATGGTGCAAGTGGCCTTGCTCTGATCTATAATGCCCCCTTCCTCCCTAGAGAAGAGGGTGCAAGTGGCCTTGCTCTGATCTATAATGCCCCCTTCCTCCCTAGAGAAGAGGGTGCAAGTGGCCTTGCTCTGATCTATAATGCCCCCTTCCTCCCTGGAGAAGATGGTGCAAGTGGCCTTGCTCTGATCTATAATGCCCCCTTCCTCCCTGGAGAAGATGGTGCAAGTGGCCTTGCTCTGATCTATAATGCCCCCTTCCTCCCTGGAGAAGATGGTGCAAGTGGCCTTGCTCTGATCTATAATGCCCCCTTCCTCCCTAGAGAAGATGGTGCAAGTGGCCTTGCTCTGATCTATAATGCCCCCTTCCTCCCTGGAGAAGATGGTGCAAGTGGCCTTGCTCTGATCTATAATGCCCCCTTCCTCCCTGGAGAAGATGGTGCAAGTGGCCTTGCTCTGATCTATAATGCCCCCTTCCTCCCTGGAGAAGATGGTGCAAGTGGCCTTGCTCTGATCTATAATGCCCCCTTCCTCCCTGGAGAAGATGGTGCTAGTGGCCTTGCTCTGATCTATAATGCCCCCTTCCTCCCTGGAGAAGATGGTGCAAGTGGCCTTGCTCTGATCTATAATGCCCCCTTCCTCCCTGGAGAAGATGGTGCAAGTGGCCTTGCTCTGATCTATAATGCCCCCTTCCTCCCTAGAGAAGATGGTGCTAGTGGCCTTGCTCTGATCTATAATGCCCCCTTCCTCCCTGGAGAAGATGGTGCAAGTGGCCTTGCTCTGACTGCTTAGTCTCTTACTTCAATGGTTTAAGTCCCAGTTTGGTCGAAGGATTTAATGTGGGGAGGTACTTCAACTGACTCTTCATGCCGTGGTGTTTCTACCCAAATATTTGTATGGGGTGTTTCTCTATTTAAAATAGCTACCTCTGAAGAAATGTCACATGCAAGAATGCACAGTGTCATATGTTTAAATACACATTCATATATATAACAATACAATATTCTTTTTTATAATCTATTATATATAAATATATATAAAGTTAATCAAACAAGGAGACAAACAAATGAAAAAAAATGTTTATAATATATATACATGTATTATGTATATTATAAACATTTATTTTCATTTGTTTGTCTACTTGTTTGATTAACTTTATATACAGCTAACTATTTTTAACTATTTAATCTATTTAATAAAAAGTTGTATGACCTACTCAGTAGGTAAATGAGGTAAAAAACTCAAGTGTGTTTTTCATTGAAGTGAATCAATCTAAAAAGATATTATTTTTGTATATATAGGTGATTTTATTGTTTAATGTTGAGAATGGTAGTGCTAATGACTTTCATAAAATTTGTCAAAAACAAAAATTGCTGGCCGTGCAGGGTTGACTTCCATTTTCTGAGGTATATGCTTTACTTAGAAACCCAAATATCCTTTTATTCACTTGCTTGCAAGTTCAGCTTTATTAATAAGATGTAAATGTAAGAAGATTAAGGCTCAATCCTTCGTTTCAGTTTTTATAATAATGCATTCTTAATTTCACACTGTTGAGGATGGTGATGGTGATGATGATGATCCATTTTCACTTGCCGATACTAATATAAAATTATTGAATTATGTAGACATAGCTATTACACAATATCCTAAAAGTTACAAAATATCTTGCCATATATCCTTTCATTCAATTACACGAGTCCTTTGCAAAGGTTTTATAAACTTTAAATAGTTTATATTTCATGTTCAATCTCGTTCTTGTAGATCTGCTCAAACAGTACTTTGTCTTGATCAGTTCTTTGATCAATTACAATAGCTAAGCAGGACATATATTGCATAATAGTGTTTTGTGTAGGAGTAGTGCTGTAATTGAAAGTATTAGAAACAAATTGCTTCTTATGGAATTGTATTGCCATATTGCCAGGGGCTAATAGACCTTTAACAGAATGTACCAGTTGTCATGTAACAGTGGCAAAATTGTTTGTCTTATCTGCTGATCAGGCTTAGGCAAATAGTCTAGATACAGATCTGCCAATCAAGCTTTGTTAAATAGTCTAGATCTAGATCAGCCAATCAAGCTTTGTCCAGTAGTCTAGATCCAGATCTGCCAATCAAGCTTTGTCCAGTAGTCTAGCTCCAGATCAGCCAATCAAGGTTAGTTAAATAGTCTAAATCCAGATCAGCCAATCAAGCTTCGGCAAATAGTCTAGATCCAGATCTGCCAATCAAGCTTTGTCCAGTAGTCTAGATCCAGATCTGCAAATCAAGCTTAGTTTAATAGTCTAGATCCAGATCTGCCAATCAAGCTTTCACCAGTAGTCTAGATCCAGATCAGCAAATCAAGCTTTGCCCAGTATTCTAGATCCAGATCAGCAAATCAAGCTTTGTCCAGTAGTCTAGATCCAGATCAGCCAACCAAGGTTAGTTAAATAGTTTAGATCCAGATCTGCCAATCAAGCTTAGTTAAATAGTCTAGATCCAGATCAGCCAATCAAGCTTAGACAAATAGTCTAGATCCAGATCTGCCAATCAAGCTTAGTAAAATAGTATAGATCCAGATCAGCAAATCAAGCTTTGTCCAGTAGTCTAGATCCAGATCAGCCAACCAAGGTTAGTTAAATATTCTAGATCCAGATCAGCAAATCAAGATTAGTTAAAAAGTCTAGATCCAGATCAGCCAATCAAGATTAGTTCAGTAGTCTAGATCCAGATTGGCCAGCTGGCTCGGCCTGATAAGACTACACTTCTGAATAAAGACTGTAAGGCAGTGGGTCCAGTTATGTATTTATTGAAGAACTTTGTAGTTGATGACAAATGACAAAGGTCACTATGGTTTGCTGGCAATTATATGTGGCAGTATAAGTATAAAGTTGGACCCACTCAGTGATTAGCAGAGAATGGAAGAATAGATAATATGACAGTAGGACTATTGTTTGGGTATAAACTATTATTCACACCAATCATTCTTGTAGTTAGGACTTTTTATACATGTACTTATAGACAGGCAATACCAGACTAATCCAGTGGACCATTGAAATCAATGACATAAAGACATACAGATAGAAATGTATTACCATTTCTGGTTTCTTCTAGTTCTCTGATTAATCCTATACCTATTTATGGATGTGAATATAAAGTCAGTTAAATAGATCAATTAAGAAAATCTTTCTTTTACATATTCTCTGTGCGCCATAGGTCATAAATAATTTATTTTTTGTTTTGGTGTTGTATGGTTAGTTATTTTTTCTGTTAGGTAATTTCATACTTTACTTAATAATAATATTTAATATTTTATTATTAATTATTAATTAATTATTAATTAATATTCACTATATTAATTAAATAATAATATTTGTGTTATCATTTACCAGGATGTAGAATTTTGCTTTCGTATCTATCTATATACATGAATCGAATGCAATTTAAACTTTCTTTTAAGACTAAGCTTTTTTATATACATATGAGAACTTTATGACAGTAAATGGTACCAAATTTACAAAAATAAATCAAATAAACTCTATGTACTCATCATAGATCTATATAAAGAGTGATTTTTCTTATTTTTTTCTATGTCTTTGTTAAACCATAATACATTATTCAGAATAATGACTATAGCATTTGTAAGATTTTTTGAACGGCTTCAAACAGTTTCTCCATTCAAATGTTTATGATTGTCATGACAGTTTATCCTGACATTGCTTTGCAGTGTTCAAAAAACTCTTTATGAATATACATGATTTATCATCAATATTTACAGATATATATTTTTAACTACTCTTTATCAGTATTTGCTTCTTTTTTTTTAAAAAAACAACAACATTATTTTGTGTTTTCATTCCTTTTTTTGAGTTAACAGTGAGATGTCATGCTGTATCAATATTTTTATAACTGTTATACAAATCTTAATTTGGCCCCCAAAAAGTGGATGCAAATTAAAATATATTGTATTCCTTAATGACCATGTTTGCACTTCACATTCACCGAAGGTTACTTAACGCTTTGAGAATACAATCAGGTGTACTGGATTATAACATAATATATTCCATACATGTTTTAACTTGTTAATCTGGATACCTCTAAACACTGTCCCAACTATTGTCAACCAATCAATAGCCACCCTGATATATACCCAATACCACTGATATTGGGTGTCCTGACTTGTATTGGAGAGTCAATACTACACTTAAATATTTTACTATATAGGTATAAAAATCCATGCTTCCTGTTTAATAGGTTCATGAACTGTGAAGTGGTGAATGAAATACCTTTCCTATCTCCGCCCATGTGTTTGTGAGGTCTTTTGAAATGGCTACCAAAATGGAACTATGGGGCTCTCCTTGTCATTAGTGACTTGATTGTTTGTTATGCTGTCTTAGCATTTCTATTACTTTTAACTCAGGGTATTGCTTCTGATTTTTGACTACGGGTATATAGGTAAATCATAGTGTGTTAGTGTCCCAATGTCAGCAGTTATTTCAGACAGAAAAGGAATGAGTGGATTATTGGGCAAGTTTAGGAAGAAGAAAAAAGAAGGTAACTTTTTACAGACATTTGCATTTTAAAGTTTAATTTCTTCAAATGGTAATTGTACTTTAATATATTTATATTTTTTTATTTAACATTTGACATAATGTTTGTCATACTTTCATAGCATTTTCATTACAAAATGTATTATTTAAATGCATGCAAAAATACAAAGTTTGTTAAATGTATGAAATAGAAGGCATACACCTAAAATGACATGTTTACTTGTAAAGGTACTTTATAAAATGTAACTATGACTGGAGCCTCTTGCAGAAAACATTAGTCTGTTAAAATTTTGATTTAGCTAAAAAATTTAATTCAAAATTCAAAGACACATTGTTACAATTCCTTTTTGTTATAGACCATTAACATTGTATGGCTGTCTTGATGTTATATATTTAGATTTTAACATGAGTTAAAAAACAACATACAGAAACACTCACTTGTATGATCACCCGGGTGGACACATACACACATATACACACAGACACATGTCCTGGGTGGACACATCGTCATATGCACACAGACACAGGTCTGTGTTGGTTTGATTTTTTATATAGATGTTTTATTGACATGTTGAAGTACAAATATGTTGTCAAATAAAGTGCTTCTCTTAAATCTTCATTGGTATCCTCAATGACATGCTACTTAACAAAGCTGAATAGAGACTTGAGGTGATTCATAAATCATGTTAATTATTAAGGCATGTATGTAACTTGCAGTTGTTTTAGTAAAATGATTTTATGGCATAAATTTATAAAAAAATAAATAATAATTTAGATTGCAAGCAGATGCAGAAGATTTTTTTGCTTTCCATGTTGTTGTTTTTTGTTGTTTAACATTGCCCACAACAATTATATTGGTAATATTGTTGACATCAGTCCTAATGCTGGTTGAGGAAGGCCCAAGACCTACATCTAGGCAGAACCACTGGCACACCACAGCCCAACTGGAAGACCCTCCCCCAGGAAAGTCACCCAGATCTTGACTCAAACTCATGCTGTGAGGGCTCACATGTTACAATCCGGCCACCTTAGCTTCTGTGCTATGGGTGCCTCTAATATACAATCTGCCATACACATTGTAGTAACAAGCCATATTGGATAATCAATGAATTATTGCAATCATCAACAAATGCAACTTCTAATGTTTATTGAATATGTGAACATTCCCAACATTGGGTAGGATATTCGCTGTCCATCAATGCATGCATCTGTGTTTTTGTTTCTGATCAATAACTCTATTTATATGCCTACCAGATTTAATTCATGTTTGATTAAAAGCATAATCATATTCAAATTCTGTGCATCTTATATTTTGATTCCTAGAAATATTGGAGCAATTTAAGATGCGTTTGTTTTTATCTATTCATACAAAAGGGGGCGCCAATGTCCTGGGGACACATTTCTAGTCTATTAACTCTTAGCCTGCTAATAATCAGCTGCTAAGACTTAGGCAAATAGTTTGGGTTCAGATCAGCCAACTCCACGCATGTGTTTCACTTAACTTTGTACAACCATTTATTTTCTTAAGAATCATGTATGAAGTACTTACTGCTTTGAAGGTGTTTTACTAACAACATTTGTTTATGAAAATTTGTACACAAGTTTGCAAATATTCCCCATTATCATAGAAGGTAATTTACTTGCCTTCTATATTATAAAAATTGGCAAAGGACCTGGCTACTTATAAAGTGTTGTTTTGGCCAGTGTTCATGAAAGAAGAGTAACTTTCAAACCATTATTTAACAGGTATAAAAAGTTTAGCGGAATGCATCCCTGATCAGGACTCATCCTTTTTGGTGCTATGTTACTTAGCGGTTATATGTCTAGGCATCTTTGCATGTTCATATAAGAAGGATCTGTGTTAATGACGATTATATGTCTAGGTATCTTTGCATGTTCATATAAGAAGGATCTGTGTTAATGACGATTATATGTCTAGGCATCTTTGCATGTCTATATAAGAAGGATCTGTGTTAATGACGATTATATGTCTAGGTATCTTTGCATGTTCATATAAGAAGGATCTGTGTTAATGACGATTATATGTCTAGGCATCTTTGCATGTCTATATAAGAAGGAGCTGTGTTAATGACGATTATATGTCTAGGCATCTTTGCATGTCTATATAAGAAGGAGCTGTGTTAATGACGATTATATGTCTAGGTATCTTTGCATATCTATATAAGAAGGAGCTGTGTTAATGACGATTATATGTCTAGGCATCTTTGCATGTCTATATAAGAAGGAGCTGTGTTAATGACGATTATATGTCTAGGTATCTTTGCATATCTATATAAGAAGGAGCTGTGTTAATGACGATTATATGTCTAGGCATCTTTGCATGTCTATATAAGAAAGAGCTGTGTTAATGACGATTATATGTCTAGGCTTCTTTGCATGTCCATATAAGAAGGAGCTGTGTTAATGACGATTATATGTCTAGGCATCTTTGCATGTCCATATAAGATGGGTCTGTGTAGACTAATGCTTGTATGGACTTGGTATGATCAGTCAGCTTGTCCCGCTGAGCCCTAAGTTAAAATACTTTTAGATATTTTCTACACATATGGATCTACTTCTAATACAAACCAGGCTTAAAATTTGTAAATCTATTCTCTTACATAATCCAGAAAGCAGTGGCTTATGGATTAATCAAAAGGTATCAGAAAATGACAGAGTATAAGTATAGATTAGTGAAGCATGGTCAAGGTTATGGCAGACTTGTGGCCATGCAAATAAGGAGCTTATAGTTTTAACCCATCCATAGAGTATCTTCTTCAAGTGGACACATGTTTATATGGCTACATTATCCTCTATATGTAGGTGACATTTAAATAAAACTAACAGCACACTCTTAGTTCATGAATGGACCTGTTCAGTGTTTGTCTACTTTTCTTGTGGTAAACATTGGTGGAGTATTAGTTATACTTATTATTGTACTGTTTATAACACATTATAGAGTGTATGATTTGCTTGCACCTGGTACCAGCACATTATAGATTTTATATTTTATTTATTTATTTATTTTTATTATTTCTTTTATTATTATTTTTATTATTTGCTTAAAATAAGTTGTCATGGTAATGTGTGGTTTATGGTTATATTTTAAAGGGCTTAAGTTTTCACTTTTAGCAAGAAGATGACATCATTGAGTTTTTTTTCTAGCTTGTAGAAAACATTAGTATAGTATGGAGTAAATGCTTATCAGATGGAACAGACTTCAAGTGTTAAATTATTGACTTGCATTGTAAAACCTCATTAAGCCTATACAAATAGTGTTGATCCAGATCAGCCAGCTCCTGGTAGTTGACTGATCAAGATGTGTTCTTTCTATGTAAAATCTATAAGATAAATTAGAATAAGTATCTATTATTAACTGTTATTGCTCTAAGATTTGATCAAGCTTTGGTGAATAGTGTAAATGTACATAGAAGCTTTCTGATCAGGTTCTTCTCTCACTATTAGCTGGTATTGGTGATCTTGTAGTGTTATAGGGCTTTACAGTGCTACCATCTCATTGTTTATCTAGGCTGTGCTCTATCATGTTTTTAGAATAACTGATGAAATAGCATCCTACATACTGCATGAATTGATCTAGTTCTTGCTTCACTTCCTACTCCCCCCATCACTTTCCTTTTACCTGCTGCATTCATAACTAAGCAATACACAATCCTTCATGTTAGCTAGGACACCACTTGCAAATGGGACTAGACATTTTGGCTGCAAACTATACAGCAAATAGTCTAGATCCAGATCAGACACCCCACACAGAAAGCTGGCGGATCTGGATCTACATTTGTCCAAGTCTGATGAATTCCTGCTTAGAAGGTAAAGGGCTGTTGGTTCAACTGTGGATAGTAAAACAACAGAACTGGAGATTATAGTTTCTGTCATTATTGATCTGTTTAATTGATTTAACAGCATAATGTTAAAGCATCCATTGTTGGGTATGATTTGTACTGCAACTTAGGCACAGGTAGAGTGATATTGTACCTTTAATGTATGCCAGGTTAATTAAGAAGGTCACTGAGACAGGTTTATGTGCAGTATGTAACGATTATTCATGGATGAGACCAGACCTGGTGACACAATTGGTAGAGTGTCACCTCCAGGTATAGGAGGTCCCGGGTTCATACCCAAGCTGAAATATTTCAAAGATGTTGCAAATGGAAGTGGTAAAGCTCTTGCTAGTGCTCATGTACATATTAGGATACACCAGCAACAAAGGTTGTTCTTGGGCAATAAATCTAACAAACTTATTGGTAAATGTTATAAGCATCAATTCATGATTCCCCAGACACTCGTGGTAATAAGTTGAAGACTTGCAATTTAGGATGAACAATTTTCAATTAAACATCCTTTCCTCTAAGATTTATGCTGTATCCTTGTTTAAAATGGGTAAATGTGTCAAATCTTCCCAGACCAATAAACACTTCAAATTTGCAAAATTAATTAGGAAATTCATTAGATTGTAACTGGCAGACCTGAATCTACAATATCTGCCTAAGCCTTATCTATGCTTAATATAAATGCAGTTACAAAACAATAGAAAGTATGGAAAACATTTAAAAGTTATGCTGCACAGTCTTGCAAAAACAATAGTTTATTCTTATTACAAATTTAAATTCAAGATTAAAACAAAGCTGGGTTTAATAAGTTTGTTATTTTCAGAATCTTTTTGCATTTTTGTCTTATTAAAAATATAAAAAACATCCTCAATGTATACATTTTTACACAGATTATTTTACCATTTGATAATTACCTTAGGCGGCAACATACCAAATTCGTTAAAAATGGTAGTGGTATAGCTCTCCTGCTAACGCTGAAGCAAATATAAGGGTAGTTCCATGACTGGTTGGCCAAGTGTCAGGATAATGTGACCTGGTGTGGTATCATAAACCAAACAAACAAACTTTCAGTGTAAATTCTTTTTAAAAATCTTATTAAAGCTTTTTGTAGGTATGAAAACATATCTTTGCTGTGTCTTTTAATCCTTTTTGTAGAATACAGCTAAATGGCTTTTAGCATAATATTTTTATTGCAGTTAACATTTCAGTGAAATATTTTTAAAGCAGCTTGGTCACAGTTTGACAAAATTGCACTTTTATCTAGAGCAAACATCAAGCCTTTTCATATGATGGGATAAATGTACAGTGGATAGTAATAACAGCCATTTTCAAGCACACACATCCTTTTTATTCAGTCACTTGACTTCTCTGTAGTGCTTTCTTTAGTGCCACTTTCTGTAGAAAAAAAAGGTGTCGTGAGACTCTCATCGATGTTAGTTGACCTTTTTTTTTTTTAAGGTAAATTTCTTGTATACCATCAATGAAATAAAGTTCAAATTTGGAATACTTGTTCACTGTTTACTGACAGCCCTGATTTGATCAAGGCAATCTGCTTAAATAGCTTTTGATGGTTCCAAGATTTTCCATTCGAACACTTTTTTGTTTGAATTGTATGTAACCATAATCATGCTTAATTTTGTTAGTTATAAACCTAAGTTCCTAGCCATATTGCTAGAGTCTCTCAAGTCTAGCACTTGCTTTAGAGCAGCAAATAGTGTAGATTCTGGTCAGACATGTCTCTGTGAGAACTTTTATGATTTGGATCTTCACTATTTGCCTATTAATTAACTCTCATTATTATCTGGCTAAGAGTCTATTATATTTGTTCTTGTGCAGTAGTAAAATCAATCAAGTTATAATTGAAAAAGTAATCCATTTTTTATTGAACATAGAAAACCAGCAGGAATTGTTAATAGACTTTTCAACAGACAGACACCTTTAAAAAACTTCTAAGCAGCAATATTTTATTAATTTAGTACCTTTGCTTAAAATTATTTTCCACCTGAGGTCTGAATGCTTCTTTTTGAAAATATTGAGTTAGGACTGTGCTTTTTAAGTGGCCATTCTACAATTATCTATTTATTTAAGGCAAAGCATGTGTAATAGACAATATATAGAATACGAAAATTAACACAACAAATGTGTTGTATACTTTAATGATGACATGTTGCCAAATTCTAAGAAAATTCTCCATCCACTTTGAAAATTATGAATATTTATTTTCTTCAAAAATTGATATTTTTAGAAATAAGAAAACTCCAAATATTATGTTACATCTTCTTTAGGAGAAATGTTTTGCCATTGAGTATCATTTGGAAACAAATTTTAGCACAAGACAAACCAACCAAACATGTTACTTTATCAGTTTTGACTCAAACTGTCCCAAATATGTAATTAGTTATTTATAAACTCAGCATGTTTTTGACTGATTTTCCCAATGTTTCTGCTGACTGAGATTTATTAAGAATATCGCTGAGAGCTTGATGGCCGTACAATTTATTTCAGAGATGCCCAAAATGTTCTGTAAAGTATTTTGGTTGATGCTGCAAAATATAAAATAATTTCATTTAATTGTTTTTAAGACTTGAAATTTGAATACATCAGGTAATAAATTTGTAGTCTAATTAAGCACCAATCATTCAATTAAAATCATTTACAAAAAAAAAATAAAACTACACATGTTTTATTCTGCATCTGGTAGAGTGATGCAGGAAAAAAATGTCAAAGTGAAAAAGTAGGAAGAAAAAAAAAGGTTGACCATGCATGCCTATAACGGGATTCAAACCCTCAACTCCCAGTTTTGAGTAATTTTAATGCTTATTTTCAATTGGAGGTGCAGTGTTACATCTGCTCTGCCTTAGTTAAGTAATGTTACTTTGTTTTTCACTAATAATGTTTAATGCCTTTTCCTAGATCTTAGGAAAGAACATAGAAAAGGAAGGAGCATATTTTTGTTCAACAGAATGTATTTTTGCATTACATGTTAATGATCTAATCAAATATTCAAAGCCTAAGGTTTAGCTAATGTATTATAGCATTCAAACCACCTGGTCACACTGGTATCAAAATAAAACTTGTCTAATTTTTGCAAACAAAAAAGCAAAACACTATTAAACCACACTGAATAATAATAATTTCTGATTTCTAGATAATATGTGAACATGTTGTCCTTTTGAAGATAATGTTGTCTGTCATTTAGGAAAAAAACAGAAGCAATGAAATGGTTTTTAACTATTTTCACCCAATTGAAGCACAGCAACTTTGTAGTGGTAACAGAACTTCAAAGGTGGAAATATACATTATATGTATACATCAGATATTAATGGTATACCCTGATTTTCAATAGTGACTGACTAATCTAAATGAATATCAAGCATGGATAATGTACCATCCTGTACTTATGCTAAGCTGTGTCCAGGCTCCTTTAAATACCATAGTAGAATGTTCATAGGATTTATATGATGTATTGAATAACCCATTCAATGAAGGGGTATTGACCTTGATGGTGAGTCGAGTCAGGTTATGTCAAGCATGATGTCCTTCAATAACCCATATTCTGCCTAATTTCTCAATCATATTCTAATTCTAAGAGATTTGCTTACATCAACATAAACAGGTCATAAAAAAAATCTTTTAGAAACAAAGCAAATATTGCAGATTATGGTCAGACAGGAGTTGGCTGATCTAGATCTACACAATTTGACTAAATTTAATCAGTTCTTGCTTAGATGTTTAAAGGACTGGGTATGTTTGTATATCATTGATTTTCAATGACAGTTGTCAGGTACAGAGATAGCTGTCATACACTACAGTACACTACAACATTTCAAAAATCTTGGATTGACTAAAGAAAGGCTTCCTTATGTCACACGACTTATTGGTGTGACATCTTTCAATATATTGGTCAAATGTTCCATTCCAATTCTTTTGTTGGCATATATTTCGTGTTAACCTTACATGCAAATGCAATTAAACATATTACTATTGAATCAGCAGTAAATAATACTGGAACCTGTGGCCAGATAACTCCACAGCCACTCACTGCTTGGGTCCCATTAGGGATCTAGCATGTTTTCAAGGGGTTCATCTTCCATCTTGCCTGCAGTGTGCCAGTGGATCTACACTGATATTCACTCAATATTTTCTTTTGTTAATTTTTTGTTAATTTATTTATTTGTCTAGACCCATATATTCTGGGAGCTGTCTGATCAAGATCTCCACTGTTTGCTGCTGAATCTGCAGCAGTATATCTTGGCACCATTGCCTGTTGTTGGTTGAAAATATTCGAAAAATGCAAAATTATTCTTTATCATGGAACAACTAATTTTTCAGTTATGATAAATAGTATGCCATTCAAACCATGAAATTGCCATGCATAAAATTTCCCTTAAGAGACAGGTAAAGGCTATAAAAGAATACCATAGATTATTAATTGATTTGTAAAGAAATGAGTCAATATTTGGATATATAAATGCATTAATAAAGTAAACTTGCTAGTAGAGAAGTAAGAAAGGAAAGCCATTTCACAAAAGACTGCTCTTGACACCATAGAATAATGGCTTTTTGTAGGAATTATATGGGAAAATCTGCAGGATTCATACAGGGTTATTGAATGACCTTTCATAATCAATATTCAACATGCAAAAAAATGCAATCTTTCAGTCTTTTCACACAGAACTATGCCTACTTACTCAACCATTGATAGTTTCCCATTGCCATTCTTTATTATAAATCATCTTTGATATTACAAAATGAAAAGCCATTAAATTTAGTCCTACATCTATATCTATGTGTGTATTCATTGTACTAAGTTCCATTTATCATTTACATGAAGTACTAAGGTCATTAAATATTTTAATGAATTAATATGAAACCTGCATATTGGGTAAAATACAGATTTTTTTAATAGTCACATATTTAGTTGTCTTCCTAACAGTATATATATATATATATACTATTAAAAATTAAATTAAAATTAATATTAAATCATTAATTATTAATAATAAATTAAAATTAAAAAGTAAAATTAAAAATAAATATGTGATATATATATGGCCTCTTCCCTAAAATCAAAATTAAAAATAAACCCATTCCATATCCTATAGCTCTTTACAAAATCCACCTTTACCCCCAAGCCCTTTTCAAAATCCCTATTTTACTGTAGAGCCCTTTTCAAAATCCATACCTTACTCTAGAGCCCTTTTCAAAACCAATACCTTTTGAGCCCTTTTCAAAATGCATATCTTACTGCAGATCCCTTTTCAAATTCCATATCTTACTGTAGAGCCTATTTCAAAATCCATATCTTACTAAAGGGTGATTTTCAAAATCCACTATTTATCCTAGGGACTTACAGGAAAGTTGCATTTCCCATTTTTGGTTTAACAGGCAAACATGTAAAACACGACAAAATTATATTGAATGAAATTGTCACTTTGTACCATTCTCTTTTGTTGATTGATCAAAAATAAACTCTGTTTTTCACCCTGCAGTTAGGTGATGCACCTTTAAACCTTCAATGCATCCACCTCAATTTAAGTTTTTGTCTTGCTGTCATTATGGCAGTTGTTGACATTTGTTGCTTTTTTTTTGTTGCCATGTTAACAAAGATCAAAAGAGATTTAAACTTTCTTCTAGTGTAATTACACTCGGATGTAAACTGATAAACAAGTTTTGTGAAGTGTCACTGGGAAGGTGTTTGATTTAAGAGGTAAAACAGTGAATTAAAATGAAGATGACGGTAAAACAAGTGTGTATCACTCATAATGATTGATAAGTTATTGATCTTAAGAAATGAGTTTGCCCATAGCCAGCTTATGCATATATAAACTTAATTCTAAAGGTTATCCTATCAAATTTGGGTCAAAAATGACTTTCGGAAAAACATTTATAATTTTATCTTTTTTGTATTGTTCCATACAGGAAAATAAGCTTATTGTAGATGTTTATTGTTATCATGTTGCCGTGGTTGCCAACATGTATTTTAGCACTTGCTATTCTACTCTAGTTACTTTTTCCAGCTGACCCATAGTTAGTGTGCCGGTGGTTCTTTCCAGAATTGCCAATATTATTATAACTATGTCAGTGCTATGTAACAAAAGAAAAATCAACGGGAAAATTGTGGAAAAAAAAAAAACAGAAAGAAAACACATCCAAATCATACTGACTAAATTACCCGGCCATTATCATATAGACAAAAAGTGTAGTTTTGGACAACCAGCTCCCTCTTAGTGATCAGGATCCATACTATTTGCTGCTGAGTCTGGCAATATGAACAGAAACCTTTTCAGGAAGTTGTAAGCAAAAAAAACTTAAAATCTACTTATATGTTATTGAGAAACGTAATATGATCAGGATTAATCCCTAACGCAAAACATCCTGAATGCCCTACTGAAATGTCTTCTACAGGAGACAAAGTAGAGGTTTGTGTTATCAGTTTGATCTTCCTGAGGTTCTGTTCTTCTTCCTGCTATAAATATTCAAATAGGGATTGTCTACAAGGAATTACAAGCTCGGCTAGTTGACGCGGAGAATTATGCAATCGTACAAAAATCATGCATACCATCTTATATGGTCCCCTTCAGCTCTCAAGGGTTGACATTTTGTTATACAAGTTGTCCTCTCAATTTCCAGAAGCATGGTAAGTGGTTATGGGTAAGGGTTTACTTTGTGATATAGGGATGTAGTTGGCAAAATAGTGACAACATCTGATGGTCTCATTTATATTGTGGAGTAGTTTGCAATATACTGATCACTTCAATTTTTATATTGTAATTTAGGATAAATTTATGTTGCAAGATGGGGGGCTTGTTTACATTGTGATCTGATGTACTTGCAATATTTTTACCACATATAGAAATATCATTGCATACTTATATTATAAAGGTTAAATTATATTAATTTGTGGTTCAGAATGTTTACTGTACATTTCAGAACTAATTATTACCATAAAATAATATGGAATTCAGTATTATTACTTTGACAGTCTCAACATTTTGGTGGCCTCTAGCAAGAAAGTGTCAAGATATTTGCTCTGCTTAGAGTCTACATATAATGCCATGTCGATATCTATTTGTCCTGTCCTTTGTCACCGGCCTCCCACTATAGTGAACTATTCCTCACTTTCAAGAGACTTATTATCCTGTGGAAGGAAGACATCACAGTGGGATGAGAATGGAGAGAATGGTTGACATTTCTCACCACAGAAGATTGTTTTCTTGTTCATAGGGATGGGTCTGTAAAGGGATGGAACACGTTATACATTGATAAAAAAAATAATGCACTAAATGGTTCAATTGCCATCTATCAGTTTGAGTAATTTTGAAGTGTGTATCTTTCGGTTCTACTTATTACATGAAATAATTCAAATAAATGTGAAGACCTGACCTTGTGGATCTATGCATCATACATTAAAAAAATATTAAAAATGTAGACTGTGACCACATTGCTTTAAAGGCATCTGTAGTTCTTAGGATGTCATTTTGTTGTTTTTTTATGACCCGTTGGCACACACAATAGAAATGTTAGCATTGTTATAAGAATTACAGGCAACAAAAATGTGTTATGTTGTGCTATACTCCATATATAAATCAATGTCATCATCCGTCGTAAAAGTCTGGCAGCGTGACCCGTGAATTGATTCTCTGGCTTTCTCTGTAACCCATGTGTTATTTCTATAAATACATATCAGTAATTGAGAACCTGATATGCTTATCTATGTTACTTTGTCCTGGTGATTATGGTCGATCACATTGGAATTAGTTCCACTAAAAAAGGAAAATAAATCCAGATCACAGCAAGATGCCACAAATCAGTCAACTAGTGCTGAATCTGTTAATGTGCTGCTATTGGAGAGATAGGTTCTGTCATTGAAGAATTGTTCTGTTGTCCATATGTATTGTGCTAGTATAGGAAGCATTTTGAACTGTTGCGGAAATCAACTTTTATGTGCAATGCTTGGCTAAAGGATTCTGGCTTGTGGCCTTGGATGGAAGTTGTGATATAGTGCTTGTTGTAATAGGTTTTGTTAATTATTTTCTACCAGTGAAAGTGTTTTTTGTGTCAAAGTGTTTAACATTTTGATCGCATTACATATTCTATCAGTGTTGTCCTCAAGAAACTGTCTGAACCCGAACTTAGTTCGGGACAGAGATATGTGCAGGATCAAAATAAGGTTTTATCCAGATCTTTGGAAACTGAACTTTTAAAATGCTTGCCGATGAACGTAGTTGATGTTGTTCCATCTCAGTAGAGTCAGCTCAGGTTGTTGGGAATAAAATCAAATAACTGCCAGTTGACATTAGCCTAGGTTCACTTTTCTTTGATCAGTCAATTTGCCACTGTAAGAGAAAGGTTCTGTCATTGTAGGACACTTGTCGGTTGTTTTGTTATTATGATAATGATGATGAAGGGAAATTTCGGTTCTTTGTCAACCATGGGTATTGCTGCCTAGGAATTTGTAATTTTGTGACTAAAACACCATTACTGGCAGCTAAGTAATAAGTACTTTGTTTTTAATTGGTCTGACCGATATAGGACAGTTGTAGGACAGGTGCAGGACAAAGTCTCTTCTGTACATTTATAAACAAAGGTGAACAAAGTCCCTTCCAGATGTTTTTCAAAGTGAACAAAATCCCTTCCTTAAATTAATCAAATTAAAATACCTCTCAAAGATAGATATTCATTAAAAAAAAATCATGAGTTATTTTGATTTTGTTAAAGAGTTTTAAGTGTGCAAACCATATAGAAAGTGTCATATAATATAGGAAAATTACATTAATGTGGTGAACCAGCTCTTAACAGCTATAGAAAGCTAATTGAATCTTATTATTGCAATGGCATAGAAGTGAATACTTATGTTATAATTTGATAAACTTTGAAATACAGTCTATTGTCATTACTTTGATGGAAAAACTATCAAAAACTGCCCAAAACAAACCTACTTAGTGTTATTGTTTCTGTTTATTATGTTTACAGCCAAAGATATCACTATGTACTTCTACCATTAATTGTGATCTTTGCAAGTAAACTGACCTTGTAGCTCTAACTGTTAATATTAATTGTGTTTTAGCTGAAGACACGACTTTCAAAGTGAATTGTCTGGATTGTTTGTGTTAATAGATTTCTACTCTTGTTGTTTCTATTAATTGCATGTATGTTCAAGACATATTCTAGTGTCTGTTGTTAATTGAAGTTCTGTCAATTTGAGAGTTGATCTATACATGAGGTCATTGTAGCAGGAAAAGCAATTACTATCATGGTTATGGCGTTGTTCTTTGTAAAAGTCATTGTTCTTTGTAAAAGTCGGGTAGACATTGTCTTTTGTTTTACAGAGGTTGGTGGACTTGCTTGCCTGAAGTCAGATATCTTGGGAATGTAAATGTATCTAAGGCTCAGTCAAATAAATATGTACATTTATGAAAAAAATGAACAACAATTTTTCCTTTTAATTCTTTGTATTGTTTTAAGGACAACACAAGGAAGGGCACTTATGCCCTCATTTCCATTGGGGTTCTTGTAGCCCATGTCCCGGGTAGAACCAGTCATTAGGAATAAAATACCTGGAAAATATTATTTTGGGAAAGTATGTAAGTTAAATGTCCAAAGTCTACATTATTTTTTCTCAGAGTCGAGGAAGACCTTAAAACCTATAATTGTACTTTCCATGTACATTTAATAGTGTTATAATGGGATAACCAAAACAAGCTATTTGCATATGAAAAATATAAATGACACAGAGAAATGTCTGTATGGATAAACCATGTAACTTTTACACCAGGGTGCAGGTCATTTGAAAAATGATCTATTCTATATGATGTGTTTATATCAAAATGCTATGTAAAAATTTTGCTTTCTGTCCAGTAACAAGGTGTGTTATTGTTTTCCTTCGGATTGCTCTGGTTTCCCAGTGAGAGGACTGAAACTTTCTGGATGATATCTTTTCCAATAAATGTTCCATAGTTGCATCGATGAGCTGCCTTGGGAAAAACAAGAAAGGATATATTTTCCCACTATTGTAATAGTATAAGGATATTATATCAATAAGACTGAAATAAATGTAAAAAAAAAGGTTTAAAATAATTATGGAGTACATGGTGACATTATAATAACGTTGATGTAGAAGGCTTAAGTAATTTATCATTGAAAGGGAAATAATTCATAATTATTTCCTAAGGAAAGTGCTGAAACTGAAGTTTGTTAATGAATGCAGCTTACTTCCCAAATATTGTCTGATTTGCTCTGGATTGTTGATTCGGCTGCTTTTATAATGAACATCTGGCCATCATTTATCTAAGGATGCATAAAAAAAATTGGACTGACGCTTAAGAATTTAATTTATTGAGACTGAAATAATGGGCAAATTCCTAATTTCTCATTTTGAAATTTGAGACTTTTTTATTTATTCATTTATTTAGATTTTTGTTATGAAGCATTTATTTCGTTTATTATTGTGTGTGCAAGAAGTGGGTTTCATTGTTTGCGTTAGAATTAAACTATTATGTTTTTATGGGGAAACTTACTTTATTCTTTTTATTTGATTATGGAAAGGTTGTTTTTTTCTTGATTTGAATAAGAAAAATGGTAAATTACTTAACCTAGCAGTGTTGTTTTTTTTCTTCTAGAATGAAATAAGATAGGTTTAAATTTGTGTTGAAAGGTTTATTCTGTGTGATTGAAATAGTTCTCAAATGTTCCTTTATAGCTTGAAAGTTGTTCACAGTTTTGAATGAAGAGTTGCCTATCTTTAAAAGTGTTAATGTTGCAAGCCATCTTAAGTTGAGGGTGTTTAATCCTTTTGAATAGGAAAATCTTTTAAAGGAAATAAAAATGGACATTTCATTTGAGCTATAATCATTAAAAAAACAAAAGTGTTTTAACAAGTTGAAAGGAAAATCTGCTGTGAAAAGCTTCAATAGACTGGTAGATTTAAATTGTAAGGAAGTGAAAAGAGTGCTTTGTGACTAACGGAGAAAAACTTGGTGTCTTTTGTAGAAGTGTTTGGTAGAAGCTAGGTGGATGAATGTTTTATGCAGGTGTCGGAGGCGACGACGACAAGGTAATGTATAACATGAATGTTAGAAGGCAAGGTAATGTATGACATGAATGTTAGGGTTCAGAAAGCATGCTTATATAAGTGGGTGAGGGTGAGGCATTTTAGTTTACAATAATTACCATATAAATATTAACTGCCTTTAAGGTAGTTAAGGTTAGTTTAAGATGTTTTTACATGCTTTGACAAGTGTAAATTATTGGTAGTATTCTTTATAGAAAATACAATTACTTGTAGATAAGTGCAATGCTGCCCTTTCTGATACATATGAAGGTTAATTTCTCCATGTTAATTTGCGCAATTTTTTTTTTTATACCAGTCGTCTTTGGAAAGGACTTTACATTTGTGAAGCAAATAGAAATTCAAGAATTTTCTTGAGAAAAAAAACATCATTTATAGCTGAAAATAACCCTTGTGTATAGCTTTACTTTGCACTGGTGAGTTTAGCATTAAATTGAGTGCAAGGCTTCCCTTTGGGACCTACGCTGGTTTTCCAATGTTTTCTAGGATAGAGATTGGCTTCAGGAACTCTAATAAAAATGTTGGGAGCGGGGGCGGGCAGTGTTGATAGTTTACAGCAATACACAGACAACTCTGGGAATGTCCCGTAGGAATATGATGAAAATAGAAAAAAGTCAATTATTCTAACAATGCATATAGATAAATATTTATTTCATAACAATAAGGAAAATAGGAATTCCCTAATAATAACAATAATAATAATGATAATGATAATAATAATAAAAATAAAAATAATCATCAATATATTAAAAATTTATGATTTAATTTAAAAACTGCTTGTATTGTTATAGAAAAAACTTTTGATGTGGAACTGACTTCTGTTATAAGTGAAATAATTAAATATTGGAAGAGACAACTGTTGTACTTTCTAGGAAGTGCATGTTATTATATATAATATATTAATATATTATTATATAACATATGCTACAAGTTTGAAATGACATTCCAACATAGACACCAATTTATGCACCACACAAATTACGTGGTCATTCAAACATTGATCAAAGTGTTGTTTATGTTTTCATGATCATTCCTCAGATGTCCATAATGTAGCCTAAATTACCTAGGCTTTTAAAACTTATACAATTATGTATTAAAACCAAACTCTTTGCACACCTAAGCAGCTTATGATGTAATATTTATTCCTTTGAAATTACAAAGATTTTTTTAAAATGTGCTATTACAAGAATTTAATGTCACAAAGTGATGCAAGTTATTTCCAATTGCTGTGTTGCATCTCCATCGTAAAAGCCTATCAAGAAAGAAAATACAGAAAAATATTGCCTAGGAAATTTTTGTGACTAAAGACCATTCTTGTCTAGTCACTTGTGTCTGTTATGTATAGGCCTGCAGTTAGATGTAATGGCAAACAGTCAGCATGATTTAAGTTGTATAAGACCCATAAATGGACAAAATACCACCACGCAACATGCCATTAGCCTGTCTGTTGATCACTGTAGGTTATTGACAGAGAAACAAAGAAGTCTTCAAGAAAATCACTGTTGAGCTGGAAAAGCAAAGCTGCATGCATCAGATGACTCCTGTAGAATTGCATTTTTCTTAAATATCATGTTCAAATGTATTTTTAATTTAAACATCATGTTCAAATGCAATTTCAATATAAACATCATGTTCAAATGCATTTTCAATTTGAATATCATGTTCAAATGCATTTTCAATATAATTATCCCCATCTAGTATCTGACCTTCAGATAGGTGTAATGACATTGAGCGTGATCACATTTGCGTGAGAACAGAACTACCTTCAGGAGATATGCCATCTGTTTCTTGCCATCTGTTTCTTGCTGAATAGTGACACAGTAAAGGGGAAAACAGTGTTGAGATGGTGTGTGTGGGATGGAGGGGAGGGAAAATGAAATTATAAGGCACATAAAACATATATTCTGAGAATTTGGGTGTAAAAGCTTGTTTATGTACATACTACCAAAATTTACTAAAATTTATATGTTTACTGTGGAGCAGCTTTTGAATGCCATTTTAAATGACTTTAAGGTCAAGGGTTTTGAAAAAAAATCCATTTTTTTATTAATCATTATAATTAGAAAGAATTAAACATAATAAAAATACTTTGATATATTTAGATGAATCACCAGCCTGAATGGAGCCTTTGGAAAATAATAATAATAATAGTGAAACATTTTGTTTAAAGCTTACTTTGTAATAAATACAATGCATATATCAAGCACATTTTATTATTTCAAAAGTCAATTCTCTTCCGGTAAAAAACAGCCCATTAAAATAATTTCATGTAACATACTAAATAAACCAAAAACATTGAAGTCTTGTTAGTTTCCAAATAACAATGCCTAATAAGTGAAATAAAAACACCCTACAGCTGCTGTCAAAACTATTCCTTTAGCTGAGCTTTGAATATAAGGAATGTCTAAAAATAGAACAGGGATTTAAGAAAAACATGCAGACAAAAAAAAAAAGCCTGACAGTTTCCTGGTTTATATCAGTTCTGTTATTCATGCACACTGGGTTTCCTCTTTAATTTGTGTCTGTTTCTCAACTCAATTATTTTCCTAACTGGAAACATTTATTTTGAAGTTTTCAGTGGTTTTAGACTACCTTATAAAATTAGAAAACAATAGATGATGATTATATGAAAGTTTCAAAGCATTTTGATGTGGTAAACACTTGCTATTTTTCTTTTATGGAATTGAAAAACTAAATAAAATATCAGCTTGTCTCAAGAAGTCTTTATGTCACAGTTTGAGAACATTTCTAAAAGCAGTAACTGTTGCAGTGTCAATTTCATTCATGTCTGATACCTTGTTGATATAAATAGAGATATTGGTGCCACTCTGGAGAGTAGTGCCTCTTTTGGAATTTATTCTTTCATGTGGATGATAGTGTAGCAGGCAGTTACAGGAAAATCCAGCTGTTCTGTTTGTTTTTTTTATTGGGTTTATCGTCCCACCAACAGTATTTCAGTTATCTGGAGACAGTGTCCACTTGAAGCAGATATAGTGCTGCCTTCACTGTGTATAGCAAGTCGTGAACACCTGACATGATACCACACCCAGTCACATTATCCTGACACTGGGCCAACCAGTCATGGAACTACCCTTATATTTGCTTGAGCGTTAGCAAGGGAGCTATACAACTACCATTTCTAACGACTTTGGTATGTCGCGGCCCGGAATCGAACCCGGGACCTCCCGTACCTTGGAGCCGACTCTCTACCGATTGCGCTACCAGGTCCGATGCGCAGCTGTTCTGTGAGACCTTTTTCAGAGAAAAGAACCGAGCACAGATTTCAGCTTTTAACCGTGTAGCTAGTAACAATAAAGTGAAGCTTTCAATTATAAAAAGGTAGCAGGCATTGAAACAAATTCACAACTATTTGGCGATGTCTTGTTTAACAAAAGAAACGGAGTATGCTGATTTAACAATTCAGCTTGTAGTTGTTTGCCAGAGACTCTATCCTCCCACTCCAGGCAGATTTACAAGATTGACACACTGATGCCTCCTTATGCATAGGCTATATCAGCACCATAAACTTCAGTGGCATCACAAGTACTACTCTGTTGTCATTTGCAAGAGACAACCATTAAAAGGGAAATATCTGAGATCAATATCGACATTCATTAAGGAAAAAAACAGCAAGATATGAATGAAAATATACCTAGCCATAGGCAATAGACAATAATGTAAAGTAAGAGGAGGGAGTGGCATTACAGAATTCTTTATTTTCAAGGCAAAAAACAGAAATAGTGAAGTATTACACAAGATGTATTCTGTTATAAGCAATTGATAACCCTGTAAAGTATTACAGATTGCTGATTGAGCAAATTCACAAAACTGTGCGAACGCTTCATGGCTTTGCATACAAATGTCTGCTTTCTTCTTTTAAAGCATGGACATCAGCAAAAATGAGATTCAATCCTTAAATGATTTCTCAGGAAAGGTTCTATATGTTTTAAAATAATCAAGTTTAATGTATAAAGCTATTACATTTTAAATTTGTTCAGCATACTGTACTTGATGGAAGAAATGTGTTATGTCCTTATTGTCCAACCATTCATTTATTTGCTACAGTATCAAATCACAAATCATTGAACTTATACTGTCTCGTTGCAGGTTCTGATGATGAGGCGGAACGTCAAGGCTTCCAGAGCCTCCATTCCAGCAACACGCACAGCAGAAAGGCAAGTGACGCTTCGCTATATAGTGTCAGGAGTACTCCGGTAAGTGAGGCTCACCCCACCTCACATTCTGCATCCCAGATCTCTTTCCTATTACCCTGTCCTTATGAATAGCTTAATTCTCCTGATATGAAATCCTAGTAAAAATACTGCAGTTTTACATCAAATCTTTTTCCTGGTAGCATTTCTGAGCTTGAGTCCTCTAGAAATGGACCCAGGTATTATTCAGTTCAACCCTAATGCCTTGGGTCATATTCTAACTGATAAAAGGCTGGCATCCCCAACTTGGGGATGATGGGACATCATTGGCTTTTACACAATATCTGACTATCTGCTTTCCACAGAGATCAGATGTGTCCATATGAGGTATGATTTTGCAAACATTTTTGGCTTAGGATCGGCATCTGGCTAGCAAGATCTGCTGCAATTAGTTATTTGGACCAGCCTTTGTTAGTGAGAAAGAATAATAATAAAGTGTACATGTACAGAATGATGCTGCAGAAAAGTCTGTATGTGCTTATTGCCATTACCATATCTGTCCATATAATCATTACCATCAGAAGCTGGTACCCTGCAGGTTATAGAGTAAACAGCAGAACAGGGTGCTGCTTAATTGAAAAAATATGTCATTCAGATGCCTGACAGATTTTAAGTATAAGTTAAAAGGAATTCCACTTTCAGATAATGTGAAAAAACATCCTTCTGTTGTCCACAGCTGATCGATAAGCGAGACAGTTACTTATCATAAAATTTTGATGTCAGGGTTTAATTGTGACCACTCCCATGTGGGGAATTTCTATCTAACCTTTGCAATGTGTCACTGGTTCTACCCAGATACAAGGTTGTGGTCTTCCCCGACATAATTAGCAGGACTTCACCAATAGGACCATAATTTTGTTGTAACAAAAAACAAAACTAAACATAATTGTGACCACAGTCCTTTTCTTTTTGCCCTCACATAATAGGGTTTGCCATACACCTCAAAATGTGCAATACACTTAAGTGTTCAACATATCATTTGCTTGCCCTTACCAATCCAGAGATTATACCTTTAAAGTTTGTGATGCCTGTCAATTAAACATGATTGAGTTATGCCAGGCTAAGAAATTTCTTGTGGGAATGTCTTCATCAGTGGTTCTACCCAGACATGTGTCAGCTGAATTCCTTCACCAATAATAGCTGGATATGATCATAAATTGTGTCAGTTTAATGTGTTTTTTTAAAACTATTAACATAATGACAGAAAAAAAACACCACATATAATGTCATCTTTAGGTAATCTATTATAATGCATCAGCTGAAAAAGAAAGCTTGTGAACACACTAGAGACTTAATTTATGTCCCAATCTTCACCAAACTTGATCAGATTGTTTGTCTGCATGAAATCTTGGATGAGTTCATAACTGGGTGGGGTTTAAAAGTAGGTCACTAGGTCAAATCTTTAAAAAAGCTTGTGAAGACACTAGAAGCCCCATTGATGGCCCAATCTTCACCAAACTTGATCAGAATGTTTTCCTGCTTGAAATCTTGCATGTGGGGTCAAAAAGTAGGCTACTAGGTCAAATCTTAGAAAAGGCTTGTTAACACAGTAGAGGCCACATTTATTGCCCAATCTTCACCAAATTTGGTCAGACTGTTTGGATACATGAAATCTTAGATGAGTTCATAACTGGGTCACGTGGGGCCAAAAAGTAGGTCACTATGTTAAATATTAGAAACAACTTTGAATACACTATTATGGCCCTTATGGCCCAATCTTCACTAAACATGGCCAGAATACTTGCCTGCAAGAAATCTTGGGAGAAAAGATCTTGTGGGGTCAAAAAGTAGGTCACTAGGTCAAATTTTAAGAAATGCTTAGATGCCACATTGATGGCCCAATCTTCACCAACCTTGGACACAATGTTTGCCAGTTTAAAATCTTAGATATGTTTTAAAGTGGGTCACATGGATTCAGATCACTAGGTAAAGTTCTAGAAAGTGTTATCAGCCCAGTGGCTACACTATTGGTCCAATCTTCATCAAAGATTTCTAAAGTAAATAACTTAATTATGTGATGCCAGATATGAGCCCACTGAAAGCCTGTGTCCTCAGGTGAGCCATTAAGGGCTATCATGGCCCTCTTGTTTAAAGGACACCTGTGGCAAATTCTCCAGCTTGTAACTCCTCAGCCCTTCACAGTGAGGGTTCAAGTCCCAGTTGGGGCGAGTACTTCTGTATGGGGAGGTCTTCCAGCTCAGTTGTGGTAAGCCAATGGTTCTACCCAGACACATTTCTGGGGTCTGCCTCCACCAATAATTAGATAGACATTCGCCATTATGAATGGAGTTGTGTTGGTGCAATGTAACAAAAAACATTTTTTTTTAAATGAACAATATCTTGAAATTAATTTATTTCTCTGCCAAGGATTTTGTGGCATTTTTATTATACCAAAGCTGTGTTTGTCTTAACTGCCTTGTCTTAATTTCCAGTCTTGAGCCCTCTTATGCTGAAAAGTGTTACGAGTTTTATGTAGTAAAGCCATCATAAAAGTTGGACATGTTTGTCAATGGCCCGTCCAAACAAACACCAACATGGTCCTTCAATACATCATAACAAACTGACAAAAAGTTAAAATGATTTTTTTAAATACCTTATTTCATGACATGTTATATGTAAGGTGCCATTACAAATATACAAGTAAGGTTGCATTTAAAAGTATAGTTGCATTATTATAATTGATATAGGTCTAGTGGTACCTGTTCATTGTTTGTTTATATTCTCTCCTATATCATTTCACACTTGATGTTTGAAACCTAGTAAGGAATTGGGTTCTATCAAATTATATGAATCCCTCTCAACTGACACCTTTCTGAGTAGAACCAATAACTCATAGTCATAACAACCTGGATCAGCGGGCCCAAGTTCTAATAACTTAAACTGGTTTTGTTGTTTTAACCAGGACTCCTTGGTCCTGGATCCAATCTCTTTTCCTCTAGAACACAGACATCTTAAGTCTATATATAAATTACAAATTGTCCTGGCAGTGCGATTGATAGGAAGTGTTTGGCTCCTATAGGTGTGGAAGGCCCTGGGCTCAAACCTGGGCCACAACATGCCACAGTCTTAAAAAAAAATGTAGCTTAAACTCAGACAAATATCACAACAGGTCATTCTGTTGTCAGGACAATGTGACTGGATGTGGTATCATGCCAGATGTTGAATGCATGTTATATACATTGGAGCAGCACTAGGGTGTGGTATCATGCCAGGTGTTGAAGGCATGCTATATACATTGAAGGCAGCACTGGGGTGTGGTATCATGCCAGGTGTTGAAGGCATGCTATATACATTGAAGGCAGCACTTGGGTGTGGTATCATGCCAGGTGTTGAAGGCATGCTATTTACATTGAAGGCAGCACTAGATTGTGGTATCATGCCAGGTGTTGAAGGCATGCTATATACATTGAAGGCAGCACTAGGGTGTGGTATCATGCCAGGTGTTGAAGGCATGCTATATACATTGAAGGCAGCACTAGGGTGTAGTATCATGCCAGGTGTTGAAAGCATGCTATATACATTGAAGACAGCACTAGGTTGTGGTATCATGCCAGGTGTTGAAAGCATGCTATATACATGAAGGCAGCACTAGGGTGTGGTATCATGCCAGGTGTTGAAGGCATGCTATTTACATTGAAGGCAGCACTAGGTTGTGGTATCATGCCAGGTGTTGAAGGCATGCTATATACATTGAAGCAGCACTAGGGTGTGGTATCATGCCAGGTGTTGAAAGTGTGCTATAGACATTGTAGTTAGCACTAGGGTGTGGTATCATGCCAGGTGTTGAAGGTATGCTATATACGTTGAAGGCAGCACTAGGATGTAGTATCATGCCAGGTGTTGAAAGCATGCTATATACATTGAAGACAGCACTAGGTTGTGGTATCATGCCAGGTGTTGAAGGCATGCTATATACATGAAGGCAGCACTAGGGTGTGGTATCATGCCAGGTGTTGAAGGCATGCTATTTACATTGAAGGCAGCACTAGATTGTGGTATCATGCCAGGTGTTGAAGGCATGCTATATACATTGAAGCAGCACTAGGGTGTGGTATCATGCCAGGTGTTGAAAGTGTGCTATAGACATTGTAGTTAGCACTAGGGTGTGGTATCATGCCAGGTGTTGAAGGCATGCTATATACATTGAAGGCAGCACTGGAGTGTGGTATCATGCCAGGTGTTGAAAGCATGCTATATACATTGAAGGCAGCACTAGGGTGTGGTATCATGCCAGGTGTTGAAGGCATGCTATATACATAAAAGGCAGCACTAGGGTGTGGTATCATGCCAGGTGTTGAAGGCATGCTATATACATTGAAGGCAGCACTTGGGTGTGGTATCATGCCAGGTGTTGAAGGCATGCTATTTACATTGAAGGCAGCACTAGATTGTGGTATCATGCCAGGTGTTGAAGGCATGCTATATACATTGAAGGCAGCACTAGGGTGTGGTATCATGCCAGGTGTTGAAGGCATGCTATATACATTGAAGGCAGCACTAGGGTGTGGTATCATGCCAGGTGTTGAAAGCGTGCTATAATTACACTGAAGGCAGCACTATATCTGCTTTGAGTGGTCACTGTGTCCAAATAACTGAAATGCTGTTGGACTATAAACCCATTTAACATATGAACAATTTATGGGCTTGTTTTTCACTCGATTCAGATATTGTTTGACTTATAGCCTTTTAAGGTTCCCTTGTAGCTCTCTCAGTAAGATCTGTTTGTTTGGGGCTTTGTTCAATAGAAATGTTTAAAACAGGGATTGCAAACTTTCTCAAATGTGATCAAAGAATGTTCAACCCTGAACCTTTGCTGTGTCAAAGTGCCATTATTTCAGATTTGTATGAAGAATTTTAGGGTAGGGTTTTCATTAAACTTTCACCCATTTTTTTACAGCTGCTCTTAAGAATAATGTATTTATGACAAGATATAATTTATTCTTACATATGGAAATTCCACTTGAAAATTTCAATTAACAATTAATGCAAACATAACATACTTTCAATAAGCACTGCTTTACCATTTTATTTTGTTTTAAAATATGGCAAAATATACAGCCAGATTTAAATGTTCACAGTTTTAAAATGCTTTCATAAGATTGTTGAACTATAAAGGTAACATCTGCAATATCCTCAAAAACACCAGATTGTTGGGGTTTTTTAACCCGCTTAGCACAGATTTATGAGACCTGGGTAAAAAGTGATGATTAAGGTCAGCCTGCTGGGGTGTTGTCTTATCAGGATCTACACTTTTTGCTTATAAGTCTGTATCATTCTCTTTATCGCTGACAGATTAAGTTGTAAACAGATAACTAAGAATTTAGGATTGGGCATTAACAAATATTTCATGATAAGAGTCAATAAGAGTAATGAAAAGAGGACATCAATTGAACAATGTATTAAAGCATACTTCCCACAATTGACTCCATTAAATATAAATAGTTACCCATACCAATCTTGGGACTACTTATTTCTTCACTAGAATAAGATTGTCGTTCTAGCAGAGGCAAAAACTTTGATCTCATTGCTCTTTTTTCCACTTTATATTGGAGAATGAATGACTCATACCCATGACATAAGGAGTTTTGGCAAAAGAACAGCCCTGTTTTTGAGAATTTTTCAAAAACTTTTGCTCATATTTTCTTAATATTTCTAAGCATTAGTATTGCTAAGTTTTAGTTTATACTGAACTGGTTGCAAAATAATGCATTTTGGATTAAGATTAAAAATATAATCTGTTATTTGCAAAACTTTGGGGCAATATACCATTTCTATATGACCCATTAACAGTTTTAATAATTTTAATCTATGCACTTTTTTCATGCTACAAGTTATGTGATCATTGTTCTATCGAAATACTTGCCTTACCATAATAATCTTGTATATGTGATATATATAACAAACAAAACAAACATATATGTTGTGTGGGTCAAATGTCAATATGTTGAAGGATTATTGACTGTGTGTAGACAGGGTCACAAGGCTGTTTGTTGACCTGGTCTTCCTAGGCACACATTGACCATCTTTGTTGTGACTTGAACTGGTGAAGCTTTTCCTTCTCACCTGCTAAGCACAAATTAGTCACGCCCCAGGGAGAAATCTGATCATAATCGGTAATATTTTCTTCATTTATATGTCCGTTTACATTGGGGGCACTGGTGGCATTGTGATCGAGTTGCCAGCTAGTAACTCCTCTGACTGCTTAACCTCTCACTGCGTGGGTTTGAGTCTCGTTTGACTTAATGGTGGAAGGTCTTGCAGCTCACCTGCGGTGCACCAGTGTTTTACCTAGACATTTGTTTTGGTTCTTTCACCACCATAATAAGTTGGATGTCAGTATTATGTTCATAATTGGTTGCAGCGATGTTTTTCAAAAACCATCAGAAACAGCGATGTTTTTCAAAAACCATCAGAAACAATCTCGTTACAAGTGTTTTTAATGGTCTGTAAGTTTGAAATAAGCATTTAACTTTCATTTAACAGTACATATAATTGTTAGCAAATAACTAAGATTAAGTGTCAAAAGTAATTGTTATTTATATTTAACAAGTTAGAAATTATAGGAGACCGTATTGGGTTCTAAAATTGCTATTGAAGTTTTTTCTTATTCTGACATTGAAGAAAATTATTAATATGTTACTGTTCAACTCAAATTTCAAATTACTGCCTTTTGAACTTACCTGTACTTTTGAATCTGTTTGAAGAATTTGGGCTTAATTGTCACCTATTTTAAGGCATTTTTCATGCCATGTGTGTTATATACAATCTGATTTTATTGGATACTTTGTTACAATACAAAAGCAGTTCAAACTTATTCAAAAGAAAAAAAAAGACTCTGTTTTTGGTCAAATCCAAGGACTTATTTAAGGTATTTATTAATAGATTTTCTGGATCTTAACTTTTTGCTGCCATGTCTCAGCAATTATATATCAAGTTTTCCTAGCTTATAAATACTGTTAAACTTTTGATAATTAATAAGCATATCTTTTTACCAAATGAAGTGGGTAAAGGACTCCATGTTTACATCATTCGACAAGTGCAGCTCTGTAGAAGTATAAGAAGAAGACTAAACACTGGGTGGATTAATCCTCTGCATGCTACGTTTGCAAATAAGTTCATAACTTATATCAAGTTCTAATTATATTCTAAGGACTTCTTTAACGGGTCATAAAATATATTGATAGAGACTGCACAGCAAATTGTATAGATCCTGATCAGACAGCTCCCAACTAGAGCTCACAGGTCTGGATGACTATTGTTTACCTCAGCCTGAGAAGCTTTAGATAAATTCTCCAAAATGTACAACATGAATGGGATTTATAGCTGAACTCTTGATAGAGGCAGATCATGACACTCTACATCACTCCATGGCCTGATCAAATGAGTTTTCTCACCTCGATCAGGTGATTCTGTTCCTTTGATAAAATCCTCAAAGGGTATTTGATTATTGTAACGTTATTCTAAGATATTAACATTTTAAAAGTTCTTTTTAATTTAAAATATGAGCCTATCAGACTAAGTCAAAAATGACTTGTCTCTTCTTTTATAAATTGTTTAAAGTTTTATCATTTGATTCAATGTATGTGTATTGATTGTATAAAACAGTGTCAGATTACAGATAACAAATATGACAGAAAAATAAGTGAAATATAAAGTCTTAACTAATAAAAAAATTAAGTGTTATTTTAGTTTTTTTTTGTTAGCTGCTTCTAATTCTCTTCATATAGAGGAAAAGGTTATTTCCAGTCTGCAGTGTTTTGAAATTTTTAGTTTAACAATAATGTTTTCATCATTACCAGAATCAGAATAAGACGACTTAAATTTGAAATCAGTTAATCTTATAGGGTTGGTAGCAAATAGGTTTAGAATTAACTCCATAAATGGAAGCACATGGTAAAAGTAGTTCCACGCAAAAAAGATAGATATGCTGGGAACCAGTCTATCTGCAACTTTGCTTTCTGTATCTTTTTGTAATCTCAAGCCATAGTGTTAGCCTCAAAATACTAGATCCTTTACTTGAAACAAGACCTTGCCCAGCAGCTGCAAATTCCTGTTATTGCCTGCCACATTTGGGGCATTTTTTGTAATTGCATGCTGGCAAAAAAGATTTCACCACATAGCTTTTAATTTGTTGTTGCCTGCTGCATTACTCTCCCCATCATCTGAGTTACTCCACATAAGGCACTTAACCACAGAGAAGCACCAATAATGTAACTGATTGTATTATTGGGGTAGGTTTTAACGGCATGCTGTCACATTGATGGCAAAACATTGTTGATGGGACATTTAGCAGCCCCCCCACATATGCCGGGTCAAACCACAGACTTTAAAGTTGGTAGTTGTGGCTTCCCTTCTAACGCTCGGGGCTAAGGGGACAGCATTACACCTGACTCGTCGGTGTCAATATAATGGTCCATGCGGGTTCAGTCCCTGGGCACCTCATTAGTGCCCCAGTGCTATAATGATAGAAATGTCTCTGCACAGTTTCGGCAAAAATGCGGGCAAATCCTATCCCATCCCATCCCCACACCCCCACACACACACAATAAAATCAATAACTCCTTAAGGTTTTTTTTTACAGACAAAATATGCATAATGTTATTTGATATTCACCAAACAAGGCCTAAGCTCTCTGACAATGTTGACATGCGTTAACAATAGTTTAAAGCAAGCAGCACAATCTGGATTCCACCAGAGGTCACTGATTGTTTAAATATAAAAACCATGGTGCTAGCTAAATATTTTTTTCAGATTTGCTTTGAGATGACAGAAATAGCTTTCAGATGGGGTAATTTCGTCTGTAATGACGTATTTGAGTGCATTAAAGTGGTTTAGAGTAGGACTGCCCTTTATTGGTGTAAATGTAAGTGGTGACTTGTGTCCTTATTTAGAATCAAGGGAGACAACTATAGTTATTTTTTTGTTGCTTATTTTTAGACACATCCATTATTACATGTACTTTGTCACTCACCCACCAATTTGCATGACTTAGTAATATTAATATAGACCTGACTGATGTGGATCTACATTTTGATTGATCTTAGTCACTTAATACTTGGCAGGCTTAGACTAAAGACTTAACCATAAGTATGTCATTTTAATTTTTATAGTAAAACAAGAATAAACTTTAGAAATAAATGAACAATTGCTTAAAGAAGGTTATTTAAATGTGATGTCACAACCAAAACTTAAGTGTGAGAAACTTTCTAAAAACTGCAAGTCAGCTACCACCCATGGCAGAGTTGTTTTGAATCTAAGTGTGCTAAAACATGGATGTCTTTTATCTGACCCATGGTCCGTCACTGGTTCTACCCAGATGTTTTTGATGATTTTTTTCTACACCAATGTATACAAGAATTTGCCATGTTGAACATACTTGTGCTGAACTTGTAAAATCATTAAATGTCAACACTTAGAGGGAAGGGTCTAGATTAAAGTAGACTAATTGCAATTAGATTTCACAACACGGCGTACCAGCAATCATGTCAAGATCTAGGACTGTTGTCTGGCTGCTATGTTACCAAGTGGTCACAATCACCAAACACTATCAATCAGTCACAAACATTGAGACTTGTAAAAACTACACCATTTTATCAGTTGGTTAAAAGTGGGTTTTGTTTAAATTTAGTACAAATAATTAATCTGAACTTTAATGTCCCGTTATATTTTTGTTAATAATCCATGCATATTTTTAGTTGTCTTTATGCAAAGGTACTTAGACATATTGTAAGTGTCGCTGAAGCAAAGAGTGTAGATCTTGAACTATTTTGTAGGTTGTGTTTTGTTTTTGAAATACATAGGAGAAACTAATTATGATCAGTATAAATGTTACATCTAGCTATTTTAGAAAGATATTTTAGAACACTGGTGTACCACAGGTAAGCTAGAAGACCTTCCCACATTTAATCCTTTGCCCTTAACAGGACGCAGATACATGCATTCGAAGGCTAAGCAGTCAGAGGAGTTGCAACTCAACAACAACACCATGATTATATTTTAGATCTTGAACAAACAGCCATATCACCACCAATTTCAGAATTATATTTATTTATTTATATACATGAACCCTCTTAATGCTAATTGATAAGAGTGAATGCATCATTTTTCAGTTATTTGCACACCTTTTAATGACAGTAAACTTTACAAGATTCAGTCTTTGTGCAGACTTAGAAACAACACAGCTGTGTAAATATACACATGGCTTTTATTGTATATTGCCCCTCTGTTTAAGGCTTAAATCAATGCCAGAACAGCTGACCTTTTGTGTAGATTATTTATCTGCAAAAGACAAGGTTACAGATTATTTTTATTTTCCCATTTAAATTATTCTTGTACATTTACCTTGTGTGTTGTGTGGACTCTAGATGTGCTGGACATTATTTTATCACCCTTAGGTAAATAGTGCAGATCTAGATCAGTCAACCCCCATATGGAGTTGTTGGGAAGGATCTGCACTATTTGCTGTAATGTCCAGCAATATTTTTCAGATCCCTATGCAGGTAGTAAGCAGATAATTCAAAAGTAACAAGAATGAAGTGCTACTTGTGAACCTGCTTGTATTGATTTCTATACCTAAAACAGCATTCCATTGGGTGGCATGGTTATATGGGGTGTCGCATGATGGGCTGATCGTACATGGTTCCATATGGTAACAGCTGGGTGTTAAAGGGACACCACTCTCAAATGCCTCATTGGGTTGAAATGTACATTTATGAGGATGTTGTATTCACATTTGAATTATCTTAAAAATTGTTTTGGTTTAGGTTATGTCTTTCTTGAATTGAATGACATATTGAGTTGTGAAAAATTATGGGACACATTCAAGTTGTGTTTTTTTTTTATTTGATTTGTTTTGCTATCTGAACACAGAAAAACTCTTCCACTGCAAAGAGCAAATAAGACAAAGGCCCTAACCAACCAGATTTAAAAGAGCTTATAATATTTTCCATATTTTGAAAGTGTTCATACCATTATAGTTTTATTTGAATCAAGTAAGAAGAATATTAAAATTTGAAAACTAAACTGTTTTGATTTTAGTTACAGTTTAAGTTTAGTGAAACATTACTACACTGACACTAGTATTGATGTATGTATGCATCATCTCCAGTCCCCTATGTAGTCTCATATTTTTACAGATGGCAGTGTCTACTGAAGCATATATATATATATATATATATATATACGCCTGTGGTGTGTGTGTGTGTGTGGATGTGTGTGGATGTGCAGGCGTGCATGTGTGTGTAAGCTGTGACAAAAAAAAATATATCATTCACAAATAACATATATTTTTAGGTATTTCACGAATAAGTCACATCTTAATTCCCTTTCTCCAAGTATGAATATAAGTTAAAAGTATTCAGCCAGTACGTAATAATGTGACATGGAGGCATATGCAAAGTGAAAAATTCACTAGGTCATTCACATAGATTTTAACACATTTAAAAGATCTGTGCAAGTATGGACTAAAATATCTTATAAACCTATGTTAAACAAATAGGAAAATATACAGGACATGTAGTGTACACAAAATATAAATTGTACTTGTACATGTATTTGTATTTTTATTTTTTTATGTAAATCTCACATTCTGTCCCTTTATTATAGAGTGGGAAGGTAATTGATCCAATTGTATTAGTATATCAACTTGTATATGGCAGCAGACAGTAGTTGTACATTGGTGAAGTGATGCTCACCGTGTGTGTACTATATCGGCCAGTTCTATTAGATCTAGTGTTGAAGTTTGCTATATACATAAATCTAGACTTGAACTTAAGTTGTCAAAAAAGTATATCTGGAATAGTTATTTTCGGTTGTATAATATAAAATCATGGATGAGCAAAACTCATTAACAATGTTGCTGACCACAATTGGTCATTATATTGAGCAAGTTGGACATGATCTGTGGTCACATGATGACTCAGACAAAGACAAAGTAAGTTTCAGTATAATAATTTCAGTACAAATTATACAATGACAAGACATAACTAATTTTTGTATGACAGATAACATTTTTATAGTGTTGTAAGATGTTTTATTCAATCATTTATTTTCATTCAACAATTGAGCATTGTAATTCGTTTCATTCACATGTAATTCACATGATGGTTGTACATATGAAGGAAAGAATGTTTGCATAATTATCAATTTAAAATATTAGCTGATCAAAGTCAAATTAAATGATGGTATAAAAAGCCCTCCATATAAATTTTAATCTGTTTTTAGTCTGTGAGATACAATCAAATCAAGGGCAGCACCATGTTTCAGTTTCACACTGATATTTTAATTGACTAAAATATATTTCTGTGTGGTGTGTGTCGGTGGTTCTTCCAAGATTTGTCTTGGGTCTTGTCTCCCTTAATAAAATCTGGCTGATCCAGTAATGACCATCATTGTGTTACAATATCGATCTGAAAATCAAGAACAAAAATAAAACTTCTTCTCATGTTTTTTTTTAAATTTAAAATTAAACAAAACTTGATAGTTTTTCTCCTTGTATTTCCGCAGGACTTGGAGAACTATGGGAAACTCCTAGAGGAAGCAAGGGAAAAGTTCCTGGAACTACTCCATATGGACGGCTGGAAGACGGAGGGCGGAAACAGTCTGGAGACTGGCATTATCACCTCACAGTCCATCAAAAAATATGGCAGGAAAATATTCAAACTTGTCGTACGTATTGAAATCAAGTTTCTTTTCAAGAAAAACATTAAGGAAATATTTAAACTCTAAGTTTTAAATTCAAACTTTTTCAAGAAATATATATCAAGGAAATAGTCACTCTTATTAATGATTCTAAATATGCAGTGGAATTATCTGCATGTGTTTCCAATAATATGTGAATGTTTATTAAGAAATACAGCTGAAAAACCTTCAAATTGAGTTACTCATTGCTAGTATTTTTAAGCGTGTATTATAGATGTTCTAGTTTTTTTTAAATAAGTGTTCAATAGGATGGCTACGAAGTATGATAGGAACATATTCAACATGGCATAGATGTGAAAACGGAATTTATATACATGTGTTGTGTTACTGATCTTCAAGAAATAGGTTTTATGACACTTTAAAATGTGGCTGTTAAAAAAAAGTCCTTTTCTTCTTGTTGACCCACTACATTGATTAAAACTGTCTTTAAAAAAAAAGCTAACAGCAGGTAAATATGAAGTGTACATGTGGGTCTTTGTTTGAAATTTGAAGTTTGTCAAAGTTTGAAGGGTGTATAATTAAAAAATACAAAAGGAAAACATGTAACCGATAGTTGTTGTAAACATTTCTCCCTTATTTTACGGCTTTTATAATGACATCGTTGGCAACACAGAGAACACAGAGAACTTAATTGAATGAACATAAATGTTCGACCTGTGGCTATTTTAGTTTGGTATAGCCACAGCAAACTAGCGTTTTAACCTCACACTGTCTTAAGCATTAGTTTCTTATACACGTTGGTGCCTTTAAGTTTTCTCAAATGACATAAATATATCTCACTAATGACATCAGTATATCTCTTTATGATCTTCCTTACATTTTGCCTTGGGGCTTCATTGATACTTTACATTGTCTTGAACAGTTGTTTTAAAATGTTATTCAACAAAAAGGACATTTACCACTTTTTCCATATTTTTTCTTTGTTTTTATTTGCTTTTCCTTGGCATATTTTTGGTATTGAGAGACAAATTCACTTCAGACTTGGTATATGGGTAGATTGTGACTAGCAGTAGTGCAGAACACACACACACACAAATCCTTTCTGTGCAGTTTTAAATTGTTCCACTTTGTTGATGTTCTAGGCGTCATGTCAATTATGTGTGTGGTGAATGCAGAAATAAATACACTGACTTTGTTTATGTATATAGAGTGTTGTTTTTCCATTACAGGGTGTTATAGACATGCCCCCAAAAGATCTCTGGCAGGATATGATTGCCACATTAAATGATTCACCCAAGTGGAATCCAACTATATTGGAGAGTAGGGTGAGTACATCAGCACTGTCTGCAAGTAGGGGTAGAACAATAATACAGTCATCATCATCGTCATTATCATCAGCATCATCATTATCATATATATGTCCAGCGGCAGCTGCAGTATAGCTTTCAACTTGATCGTGATCATCAACATCACTGTCATCATCATCATCATTATCAGCATCAACATATCTGTCACTTTTATCATCATTATACTTATTATCAGCACCTGTATAGAAATCATCATTATCATCATCATAATCAGCAACTTAGCTATAATTGTTTGGGTAATCATAAACAACAGCATAGCTGTCATCATAAGCAACAAAATAACTATCATACTGATGATGATGATGATGATTGTGATGATAATGATGTTGTTGATGATGATGATTATGAAGATGATGATGAAGATAATGATGAAGATGATGATGAAGATGATGATGATGATGATGATTGTGATGATATTGTTGATGATGATGTTTTACAACATACAATACCATCATCATCAATCATCACTAACATTTGTATGGACAGCATCAATATCAACTTTTTTTATTATGTTTCAAAAATCTACTTCCCCTACAACAAGATAATAATAGATCCAGTGTTTAATAGTATACAAAATTGTTTATATATTATTATATTATGAATAGTAAAAGAATTTTTTATAATATATGGATTTTATAATACAGTTTAAGAACTATTGAAATAATTTATTGAGTTCATGTTAATTAAAAAAAAGTTTACATCAGCAGAATTTGCTTTATTATGCCATCCATTTGAATTATTATCAAAACAAGTGTTTTAGTTAGTTCAATTTCTTGAATTGTTTATTTTGATTTTGTTTTTCAGAATGTTTAATCGTTGTGTTCTCTTTTTTCTTCCTTTCCAAAGTGTCATCAACATTTCTTATTTTAACATAAAAATCATCATTTGTATCATGCTAAATAAATTGATCATTCTTTGGGACTGAATAATGGTATTCAATATATGAAGATGAAAGATGACATTGATTCGTATGTAAGATCTTTTTTTGCTGAGGAAATTTCAATTACCCATTTTTCATAAGTAGTTATTGTATTTGTTGTAACATATTGTCACATTCTTGCCTTTTTCAAGTGCTACAAGTACCTGTTTCTGATTTGATCATGTTTCTGTGACATTGCACAATATATATATATATATGTTATTCCCATTATATTTATTTTAATGGTTATTTGTAACTTCTCTGATGCTGAGCCCCTCTCAGCTTAGGTTCCAGTCCCATTTGTGCCCAAGGACTTCCTATGGGAAGGGTTTCTAGATGATCTGTGGTGCACCGGTGGTCTGCCCAGTTATTTATGTGGGGTCTTCCTTCAAAAGAAAAGTTGGACATTACAATCATGATTATAACAGGTTGATGTGATGTATTTCAAGAACAAAACAAAAACATAGATTAAGTTATTTTTTCTAAAAAATGTCAACATATAGAAAAACTTAAGCTTATTTTCTTACCCATGTATATGAACATAATCAGAAGCTTGAACTAGATTCTATTTCTCTGCAGACATTACAAGTATTAGATGACTCTTCCGAGATAACGTATAATATAGCTGCGGAGGGTGGCGGTGGTCTCGTGTCAGCGCGAGACTTTGTTAGCGTCCGTCAATGGATGTACCACGGCAATGGACAGTATCTTAGCATTAGCATTGGCTGCACCCACAATGATATGCCGCAACAGAAAAAATATGTCAGGTACGTGTGGAGATATTTTTCAGTTTTGTATTTCATCCTCTTGTGTTGATGCTCCTTTCAGACATTGCAAGAACTAGATGAGAACACGCAAGTTACATATAATATTAGCTCAGAGGCAGCAGGAGGCTTGGTCTCATCCCGAGACTTTATTAACGTTCGTAGATGGGAGGGTATTGATGTATCATTTGTCTCGTATGGCATCGGTTGTACACATCCAGATATGCCAGTGCAGAAAAAATATGTAAGGTATGTTTCACATGTGTGCTGTGACGGCCAGCAGACATTAGGAAGTTTTTGCAGCTTTTTCAACACCTGATAACTCTTGCTAGACTTTCTTCCACAATAGAGTTTTCTTCAACAATAGAGTTTTCTTAACATAGACACCGCAGGTGGCTGGGCTCATACACATTGATGGTCAACAGATTGAGAAAAATTATGTCTTGACAGTTTAAGTGATAAAGAATGGCTACTTCTACCAATTCAAACAAAAAATTGCAACTTAAAAAATTCAGCAAACCTTGTCAGATTCTGCATAAAAGTTTATTTGGAGTGTGACTAAACTGAAATTATTAGTGTCTATTAACTGATTATACCATAACCACCATCTGCTGTGTTTACCTAAGATGACTGAACATCTTTGATTTGACTTTTTAGTCATCTAATATCACATCAAGTTTCAGAGAAGGAGTGTCTTTTCTTGTCTTAATTTTTTCAATTCCCCAAACCTATGTTTTAGGTGTGAGGCCTGGGGTCAAGCAGTTAACGTCACTGTCTTAATAGCCCTTACCGCTTGGATTTGAGTCCTGCTGGAAGTGTAAACTTTCCTGTGCAAAGGTCTTCTACTTGGCCTGCACTGCACCAGTGCTTCAATCCAGTCTAGGTCCATGCATCATTTAAAATTTCTAGAGTTACCTTTATATTGTCAGTTAAATGTTTTAAAATAAACGGACATTTAGTGAGTGTTAATTTGATATGTCTTAAGGTGACAAGATATGAGAAGTGGGATACAATTATGTTGTAGATTTATCACAAGATCTGACCTTTATCTTTCATCTGGAACTCTTACAATGTATGCATTGATTGATTTTCTGTGAGCACTCTTAACACTTAACTGGCTGGAATCACTTTTCACCCCATTAACATAAATATAGTAAGGGGTTAACATAAACATACCTAACCCTAATGGTGTTTCCAGCAAGTAAAGAGTTAAATTCTCATTCTTATTGTATTTTAGTTGAGTTCTTTTATATTCTGCTATCAGGTATTAGCCATTAGCTCTATTGAACTTGTTGTGTCATTTTTAGCTTCACTATTAACCATTAGTTCTATTGAAATTTATGTCATTTTTAGCTTGATTATTAAATGAATAAAGAGTGTTTCTCTTCTAACACAAAGTTTGGTGTCAGGTGCTTTGGCACTGATGGCAGTGCTATTATGATCAGGTTGATATTTTGTGTACAAAACTCCTATCAAGATTATAGGCAATAATCAAGGATTATAAATAGCATATATAATAATTAGGGAATAAATTAGAATGAGGCTTAAAATATGTTTTTCTAGGATTCATATATACTGAAAAAATTCCTAAATTATAGAATCAAGTTGTACATAAACATGCAGGTTTCAGTTTTGCATGCAAGGACTATCATACCATTAAGCACTAATTAAACCCTGTGCCCTGTGACTGTTCTGACTTGTTGGTGGCTTAACTACCTAGTTTAGTTACCTCCCTTAGTTATGTAACAAAAAGGAAGTTTAAAGGTGTCACAGTGAAATCTTTATAGAAATTAGTAAATTTGTCAGTGTTTTTAATATTAAGATTAAGTTTAATTCATTGACTTTCAATTACCCAATATTTTATGGAAGTGAAGGTTTACACCAGTTATATCACATTTTCCTGAAATTATACCATGATCCTCTTGACTGGAGTTAGTTTTATAAGTTCATTTTGCTTCTTTATTACGGTAACATATATAATATACATGTTGATGTTAGAAAGATTTTATAACATTACTGGTATTAGCATCTGTTTTCCTTGATTTTAAGATATTTATACATACCTGTTATTTTTCATCTACTCTTTTGTTTTCTTTATTACCATATCTATACAAAAGCATGTAACCAGTCAATCTGTACATTTATTTTTATTATTTTTAGTTTGCTAGCGAATATTTATATTTCTTTCTTATCACCTTTTCTTTTGGATACTAATGTGTTGTTGCTGTTATTTTTTCAAATATATTTTTCATACTTTAACAGGGTATTATTTAATTGTATACTGTTGTCAATAGAAATTTTCAATTTTTTTGTTGTTGTTAATTTGTAATTAATCAGCTGAAGTGCTATTTATTGTAAAAAACTTTTGTTTTAGCCCCTACTATTTTTATAATAATTTTATAGATCATTTTACTTTTATTGTAATTATGTTTTGTGTAAAAATAATCATAATTTCTGTCATTATATTAAGTATTCATAGTATTGTAGGAGTAGTAGTAGTAGCAGTAGAAGTAGTAGTAATGATAGTAGTAGTAGTAGTAGTAGTAGTAGTAGTAGTAGTAGTAGTAGTAGAAATAATAGTAGTAGTAGTGTTAGTGGTAGTATTGGTAGTAGTAGTAGTAGTAGTGGTAGTAGTAGTAGTGGTAGTGGTAGTAGTAGTATTGGTAGTGGTAGTGGTAGCAGTAGTGGTAGTACTAGTAGTAAAAGTAGTAGTAGAAGTAGTAGAAAGTACCTTGGAAAAGCACTTTTGAACATCTGTATTTATATAAAGAAGCCTACAAAATGTGTAATATTAATTAATGTCCTATATTACCACCTTGATGGGGCAAAACTATTCTATCTACAGAACTTTTCTATAAATATACATCTATTTAACAAAGATTAAATGACTATAATTTATAAAAGATGCCAGAAGACTATGTTTCATTATGATACATAGTCAAGAAAGGGAATTTTTTAGTTCACTTCTGCATAAATAAACATTTTACCTTCTCCTGTAACATATGAAAACCATAGATAGACTAGTCGTCTGCTGACCTATTGATGTGGTTTAAAGAAAAAACATCTAAAAATCTGGAAACAATTAAAATAACATTATCTTTACTGCTGTTGTTTACAATCCAGAATAATATTTCCTTATCTGCTGTATTATATAATAATTTTATTCACTTGTTTTTCAAACAAACTTTATAAATGTACTTTGATTTTTACATGTAACCTTGGTCAGTTTGTTTGTCAAGTGCTTTTCTTTATTGATCAGATTGATCAATCAATAAAAAAAACAAAAAACGTGCTGCTTATTAGAATTCTCAGACAATTCATTTACCTATAATAGTGTCTGTTTTTCTTGACTTTGACATATTTTAGTCGTGAATAATCAAATTTAGCCAATCAATAAAAAAAAAATTTGACACAAGCAGGAAGGTAGCTTTGGCAAATGACCCTGATAAACTCTTTGTTGGTTTTCAGAGGAGACAATGGACCAGGAGGCTGGGCATTTGATCCTGCACCAAACGACCCCAGCAAGTGTCTGTTTACCTGGATAGTGAACACTAATCTAAAGGTAACACACCACCACTACACCTTATGTACTATAGCTTAAAGCTATAATATCTTCAGAAAATCAATGCTGTTTATACCCAAATATTCAAAACATGAAGTATATGGTACAGCAGACTTACCCAGCATTAACCCTTGACAACCCACCCCAACCCCATTCAGCCCAACTTTAATCCAAATAAATAGATAAGTACAGGTTGAAAACTGTCAAAGTAATAACGTAGGTCATGTTGAAATTAGCAATTCTATAATGTTCTGGAAGTTTTTTTTAAACCACAGACCATTTCAAAATGTTACTGATAACAATGAGTTTTCAGGAAATGTTATTGCTTAGAACTGTTTTTATGCCTATAATTGCTGCCTTGTATTTTGTCATCCATCTGTTTATTATAGTTTTGTCTTGAACATGTCTCCAAAATTGGTCAACATATTGATTTTAGACTTTGACATAGTGTATATGGTATGGAAGGAATGCATAAGAACCATAACTTTACTTAAACTAATTCTTAATTATCTCCCTTACATCTGGTGTTTTTAACCTTGTTTGGAAAATAACTTGAAAATGTCTGGATTGAAAATGTCTGGATGAATCACTTCACATTTTGCATAACATTACCTGGTGGTGAAGAGAAGTACACTGCACAAGAACCATAACTCGGCATTTTTATTCTTGAGTTATTTCCCTTAGTTTATTTTTCTCCGATTGGCTATAAATGCTGGACTAATTTACTTCAAACACTTTTCTGTCTGTCCATCAGACTTGTTTGTCAGATGAATGAAATGTAACAATAACTGCATTCACTTAGTATTTTTCTCCATTATTGTAGTAATCTGTGAGATCCATCATCTAAATCAAACCATAAATATTTAATAAATTGACATTTAAGTTTTCGACTGAAATTCCTGTGTCGAAAATAGATTCAGGTTTCTGGTTCTACTGGTTCATGTTTTGATATGTTTTTTTCAGTTTTTAACTTTTAGATCTTGTACTAGAATCCTTTTTTTCTACATAGAGATCTCTATAATTTAAATCTTCATTTTCCAAATAATCTATCTCTTTAATGCTTTTGTTATGTGATGGTTTTGGAAGTGTATATTAGCTCCTTTAAGTAAACCCTGTACATTTATGTCTTTTAAAATGTTTTGTTTTGTTCTTCTTACCTCCACTTTCTAAGAAGTATCTCTTTGTTCATTTCTCAACAAAAAGATTTTTACTTTTTTACAATGCTATTACACACTCAAACATACAATGCTTATACACAAACATACAATGCTTATACACACTTAAACAAACAATGCTTATACATACTCAAACAAACAATGCTTATACACACTCAAACATACAATGCTTTTACACACTCAAACAAACCATGCTTATACACACTCAAACATACAAGGCTTATACACAAACATACAATGCTTATACACAATCAAACATACAATGCTTATACACAATCAAACATACACCGCTTACACACAATTAAACATACACCGCTTATACACAATCAAACATACCGTGCTTATACACAGTCAAACGTACAATGCTTATACTCAAACATACAATGCTTATACACAAACATAGAATGCTTACACACAATCAAATGCAGAAACCGTTTCAATAGGGCAGGTAACCCAAACATTCATTTTGCCAAAGTTATCTCCCTTTATCTACAGTTTTCCATGTGGGTTAAGGTTTTTGTTAATGTTAGTATCATCTAACACTATTCAGGAGTGAGACAAGTGGAGCGCACTGTCTATTGACAGCTCTTGCTTTAGCTCATTGTTCATTTCAATAAGCCCTCACTTTATTCCTGTCTTTTTATGTCTATTTCAGGGCTGGCTTCCTCAGGCTGCTATAGACCAGGCCATGTCAGGTGTGATGTCCACATACTTCAAGCTGTTAAAGGAGCACTACAGGGAGGTGAAGGAAAGTGTTACCATCAACAATCATTGTGCATAGACCACCTGTGATAAGCATCTCTGTGATATACCATAGACCAAGACTGGGGGAAAGGAAACTTTAAAATTTATGTCTGGGATCATTCTCAAGCTCCTGATTTCTTCTTCTTTTTTTCTGAGTAAAAACTTTAACCTGTCAAATCCATGAGAATTATTTCAGGCACCAGCTTAAAGTTTTATAATCCCCAGCTGCCCAGATACCATTCAACATGCAGTAAGGAAGCTCAGTGCTTTGGGGCCATGAGGGGACAATAGCAATTAGAGGGATGACTTTCTTGTTCCATTTCTTAGTTCAATATGAAAATGGTTCAACATTCACAGGTTCATATGTTTGGATGTATATGCTTAAATGTAATTTTTGCGTTTAGATAGCTCTACTTACTTACCATTCTTGGAAAATTTAATCACAATTAGACTTTTCTAATAAGTTCACCATTGAATGCTGGCTGTTAGTCAAATAGCTTCTATTATAAATAGTCACATATGTATTATGAATTAATATTAAATACCTGCTGACCATCTGTGGAAACATTTATTTTATCATGCTGAAATTTAAGAGGTGAAACAAAGTAGTTTACCATAAGCTGGAATGGTAAAAAGTATGCAATTTTTGAATTAAAAGAAATATTATAAAAATGTGATAAATCTATAAATATTATTTATAAAAAAAACTAGTGTAATCATAAATAATATTTGTAATAGAAAACTAGTGTAATTATGTAAAAAATTGTAGCATCTTACCAAATTCAGGTTAAATGTTTGATGTCAGCCATTATTAAAAGATGTTAATACATGATACTTATGCTAAATTATTAATTTTGAGAAATTTGCAGAATTATGTAGTTTATGATGTTTGTTGTTGGGGAGCTTCACCTGCTGCATTTCAATGGCATCTGTAAACTTTAGACCCCTCTCAAGGTATTTGTCATGATTTAATGTTTATTTTGAAAGTAAATGAAACAATTTATATTTAGCTAGGATTGCCAATTAAAATTTTGGATTGGATAATGATTACATACGGCATTAAAAACGATATTCCATTAAATTATAACCTAAACCAATTATTTATAAGCTCATTAATTTTTTTCTCATTATCTTATTACCACAAAGTTTTTTTTAAAAACTAAGATATTTTCCATGTTTTTCTTTTTCAAGTATGATCATAGACTTTTTATGACTTTAACTCATATATTGATGATCAATATATATATATACAAATAATAGCTGTGCTAAAGATTGTGAATATATACAAGTTAAGGTTGAAGGGTTGATGCCATCAAGAGTCTTTTTACATTAATAGACAAAATGCTTTTGTTTTGTAAATAGATATTTGCTGTACATGTAATTACTTTGAAACTGTTAAAAAATCTGACAATGCCAGGTTTTAAACCAAATAGTAGTTATTTTGTATGGTTATTTATTGGTATAAAAGATAATTATTTGATTGATAGTGTATGATTTTCTGTAAAGAATGTTGTGCAAATCCAAATGTATAATAATGATTGTTTATATTTTGTATATGTATTTATTTACACGAGATGTGGGTTTTTTTAACGACAATTGGGGTGTTACACTTTAATTTTCGCATGTACGTTGGGCAGCAATAAACAACATTTCACAGGAACTTTGCAGATAACGATATTGATAAGTTGTTTGGTTGCATGGGAGAACAAAATGGTCCGACTGTCAGACCCCACCTGTAATAATTTATATAATGTTTTCAAAAAGGAAGATGTGTGCAAGGAATTTTGTTCATATGGTTTTATTTTGTTTGATATTTTATTTGAGCGGTGGGTGGGGTACAGACTTGACTTTTCATGCCTTTCTGTAAATTGAGGATGGTAAAATTTGTCTGAAATTTTGTTACTATTAATAATTCAGCATTTGCATTCATTGTTCACCTTTTTTCATTAAGCTTGGGGTACACACAAAAAATCTTTCTCCATACGAGATTTTTGTTATTATTTGTACTATGTTAATACACACATCTTCTAGATATGCTCCACATGATCCTATGAAATATGAATTACAATTAACCTTATTTATTGTATTATAAGGCACCATTATTCATGATTTTCGTTAATCATTTGTATCATTAATATTTCTTTTGTCTTATAATCTGATTAGCATTCATCATCATGTAACTTACTTGTCCATGTAATTATAACATCTTCACAAGTATTTTTTATGGATTTAAGCACTCTTTTATACATGTGAAAGTAAGAAATTGGTTTTTAATGACACAATTCAAAAAAGAGAACAGGCAATAAAATCCAATGATTCCAACTAAATGGACTACTTCCGATCTAATCTGCCAAGGGAGACAATTTTCATACCACTAATGTTCACTGTTGTCTTCCTTTTGCCTTTGTACAACTTTACTTGGTTATTACCATTGCTTTTTGCTAGTATTTTATGTTTTAAGACTGCATTTTAAGTGTTTTTAAATAGGAGCAAGTGGTGCGCATGAGAACAAACACATTTTATTAATTTGAAAGTATGCACTTGCCTTGTTTTAACGGCAACAGAAGAAAAGATATGTCTTGTTAAATGTATGTTTAAATGTATTTTATTTATCTTTTATTTATTGTCTATATCTACAGTTGACTCTCATTTATTTGAAGGATCTGGTTAGTGTTTTAAATATAAACACAGTTCATTAATAATTCAAAACTAATAAATCAAGTCATTAAATTATGACTGAAAGATTTAGCTTGATAATAAATAACCACAACACACAAATACAAATTTGCATACGATTAGCACCCTTCAAGGTATTTTTACTCAAAAAGCATCTTAGCTGTGACTATTTTTCAAGACGACACAAACTTCCTTTTTAGGGGAACTATTAGGATATTGATAGTTTTTTTAGGATGAATGGAAATATATTATAAAGCAGAACGTGTATTAGTATATGGTTATAATTTAAGACTGGGTCCATAAAAATGACCTACTTTACAAAAAACCTAGCTTTAAATAAATGAGACTTGACTTTCACCAGTTTTAAGACTGCAGTAAATGCACACCAAGATTAAAAGCAGATGTTTTTTTACAAGTCTTCTTGTGGTGCAATGGTCGTAGCTTTTGTAAAAGGTCTCCCTTTTGGATCAACAAAGCTGTTAAGTTTTTACGATACAAACTGTGATTTTCATGAATGTCTCATTTGTTATATTTTAAGTTTTTGTTTTGAGTGGATGTGTATAGATGTAATGCAGTAGGATTAGTATATGCATGTATGTATTGGATAATTGATAACGATGTAAGTGAACCATATGATTTTGGATAATTTAAGTGCTTGCTAAGCTGACTCTTGCAATGTCATTTGTACAAAATTGAATGCATACAGAGGGAAAGTACATGTATGTTTTCAGATTGTTTATTTTTGTCATATTTTCATGCAGCCCTGGTTTAAAATAAGATTAAAACCAACATTAGCTTTACTTGTTACATTGAAGGATTTTAATGACAGATCATTTGAAGAAAAATTGTGTAAGGTTATTAAACTAGGAGTCTGAAGTCATTCTGAAGGTTGTCCTGGGTCTGATTCTCAATGGATGGTTCCATTATTTATATTTAACTCCTTCTACTTTTGTACTTTTGACAGTTTCCAGTCTTGTCTACCTGACATGCTCACAATTAGTATCACAAACTGCACATGATCAGCCATTCTCCATGCGCTTTACACTTAAACTGATTGGATGAACCAGTTTATGCAAACAGGTTTGGTCAACTGTTTCCCATATACTTTATATTTTAACTGATTGGATAAACCAGTTAATGTAAACAGACTTTGTCAACTGTTTCAAATATACTTTATATTTTTACTGATTGGATAAACCAGTTTATGTAAACAGGCTTGGTCAACTGTTTCCCATATACTTTATATTTTTACTGATTGGATAAACCAGTTAATGTAAACAGACTTTGTCAACTGTTTCAAATATACTTTATATTTTAACTGATTGGATAAACCAGTTAATGTAAACAGACTTGGTCAACTGTTTCCCATATACTTTATTTTTACTGATTGGATAAACCAGTTTATGTAAACAGACTTTGACCAATCATTAAGGAACCTTTCATTGTATTTGAATGCAACCATTCAATCATATTTTTGATAAAGCATAGTTGAATATCCTTAGACCATGGTTTGTGGATCAGATATAGCTCAGGAATCATTTCTTTTGATCACCATAGCTACTAGTTTCAAACATTAAAAAAAAAACTATTGCAAAATATTGGAAAAATAAATTTCTGATTTTATTCAAATCAACAAAATGAAAGTCATCTCAGCTAAGGTTGTAGTAATTGAACTGTGAATTAATGTTTTTAGCACTTTTTATACTTTTTTTCTTATATATGTATTTTTTAATAATTGAATGGAATCAGTTCAGCAGATGTTATAAATAAGAAAAAAAACTTGAAGTAGAAATGTGGAATAAAATATTAACTCTTTGATCTTAATATCTATATTTGAATGAATAACATTGTAACAATGGCATGTGTTTCTATGCAAAAAATGTTGCTGTTTTATATGTATTTCTAATTGCACTTTGTTGATATATTTTGGCAAATAAGAAGAATGAACTAGACAAATAGATGGATTACTGTCCTATTCATCTGCCATTCATAGCAATGAATCAAATACATTTGATAAAAGAATAAGAACATTGTTTCACCACATGCATGTTTCTAGAAACTATTTCATTGATAAAATAGGCAAATATATCTTATTGGGCATAAGAAATGTGTGTTCTTGGTGCATTTTAAAAATACTCATTGTTATACAACAGCTTTATATGTTCAGTATTACACAAAAAGGTATTTTTTCTTAGATTATACAGTTTACCTGCTAAAATATATATTTTCTGATGTCCTTTTTTCAAGATTACTTTAATCAGATAAGTGTTGCAAGAGCTTATATACAAGCTCTGTTTTTCTGACATTATTTATGTATTTATTTTAAATGTCTTTACTTATACAAGTTTCAACAATATGAATTTTAAAGGTAGCTTAGTTTCACTTTGAGCATTTTCAAATCTATTTTCTACTTGTTAGTTATATTTGACACATAAGGAATTTTAAACTAAATTTCTAATCATGCTATTCTGCAGCCTATGACATGCGCACATCTTTTGTTTTATTAAATAAATGGTAAAATACCTTTCAGATCTAGTCCTTGTACATTGATTATATTTTTTTTTCTTTTTTTTTTATAATTACTTGTACACTTTGGATCCAATAAAATATAACAGAAAAATGTTTCAGCTAATTTCAGTTTTAATCTTCAAATTGATGCTACAAATTAATTTAAGAGCTGACTGGTCAAGATCTGTACTAGTTTCTGTAAGTACAAGCAATGTAACTGCATTAGATGCGATGTTTATTTAGGTTGTTACAAGCAAATGACTTGTGGGGGGATAAATAAAGGTTACAAATTAATTTAAGAGCTGACTGGTCAAGATCTGTACTAGTTTCTGTAAGTACAAGCAATGTAACTGCATTAGATGCGATGTTTATTTAGGTTGTTACAAGCAAATGACTTGTGGGGGGATAAATAAAGGTTTCAAACAATTGAAGCTAACTTAGCCTTAGCAACAAAAGATAAGCCAGAACATGGTCTGGTCTGTTAATCTTTGCATGTTTATTTTATTAATTTGCATAAATTGTCTATCTTCTTTTATTATTTTTATCTTCATTCTGTATAATTTTTACAGTAATTTGATGCTAAAACTTGTAGATTTGTGCCATTATTTTTTTTCTTTTTTTTTTTTCATTGCAATCAGTGGTACAAATAACTCCATACAAATTTGAGCAATAATGTAATTTTGATTATTGTGTACTACTGGTGTAGCTTGCGGAATGTTTTTGCCACATTTCAGAAACATTGTTCCATCTTGGAGAGATATTTCCAATGAATTGTCTTCCTATGCTCCTAATTGTAACAGTTTTTATCATGAGTAATTATATGTAATGTTTATTGAACAATGTCATGATAGAAACTTTCAAATGAAGTGCATAGTAGTAGCACTTTTAAATATGTATATTATATATAAAAGGTTGTAAAATAGCCCAGAATAGAGAAATAAACGTTCAAGATGTGTTTCGCCTAAACTTCCCGAGCAGGGTACCCATCCTTAGTATGCTCTATGATAAACCTGAGCTTTTCTAGCCCAAGATGCAATTAAATCTTTATACCATTTCGCCCAATTACCAGTGATATCTAAATAATCGATTTTATAATTGGATGCATTCTTATTAGAAAAATGCTTATGAAACAGTTCTAAGTGGCCTAACATAAGAGTAATGTATAGGAATTCTGTTGCTTATTACGTTGCTGTGTAAAAAAAAGAAATTAGTGTGCTGACTTGATTGAAACTAAATTAGGTCAGGGGTATGTTTTAGGTTAATGGGTGTGAATGGTGTTTCTGGCAAATAAATGGTTAAAAGCGAATAAGGCCATGTTAAATTCCTCCTGAGAATGTTACCAATTGATTAAAATATGCTAATTAAAGTGATCTGGTTTCAGTTTTATTCATGTACTTAAGACAGATACCACATGATACACACTTCATATATTACAAAATTACGGCTACATTGCGCCAATCTATCATACTGTCTGACGGGTGTATAGACAAGATGTAAAAATAAAAATTTCCAACCTCAGGACAACACACACATTAAAAGAACAGCATGTTCACATAAAGTGATCAATATTTTACTTGTTATTGTTCAACAAAGGCTTGCTTTTTTTAACACAAATTGAAAAAAAATGGTTATTTGACCAACAGTGACCAAGTGGCTTTAGTATTTATCAATAAGTAAATAGCAGACCATTAATTCTTGGACCAGGTTATTTTCTGATGCAAATGTACAGCAATTATACCATAGTTTCTGTAGTCAGCACAGCTTTAGATTGTTTGGGGTTTAGGTGAAACTATTATATATAACTATAATAAGATATTTGGAAACATTTAAGCTGAAGTTGCCTTTTTTTATCTAGAAATTCAAAAAAAAAATCATTAAGAGCCTGCAGCAATTAAAAAGATAAAAAAGCATCAAATTATTGCAGATAATTATTATCCACATTTAACTGTATATAGTTAACAGAATTCAGCTGAACTGCAAAGGAACACCTAGATAATGCTAGATCTGTTATGTGCAATGGTTCCAGTACTCCACTGGGCAAGAATTTCTATGTGGAACATTGGTCCTCGGTCACAGATTTGACTAAAACTATGATGGTGCAATGTAGCAGAACACTAACCTAGAAACAAGTTTTGATGACTAAGTTAACCGACATGTACTGTTATTGCAATATTTCTTGACTATGAACAAGAAGTAAACTTTTGATTTGTTTTGTGTGATAATCAAATTTATTGAATATTCTTTTTTAATAAAATATGCGAACAAATACATCTTAAATGTTTTTCTTTCCTCCCCATATAATGATTGGGTTTATCATCCCACCAACAGTATTTCAGTTACCTGGAGACAGTCCTCCCCATGTATGTTTTTGTGCAATAATCATTATTACAAATACAGGTCTTGTGTGACTACCAGTTAATGTGTTTTATTAGCAAAGTTCAGGCCAAGATGTAAAGTTAATTTGGTAATTGGAATGACAAAGAAAAGAGCCATTAAAGTACTGTGCTCTTTTATGTAAGTGCCTGATAGTTACACCATAGTATAACAGGGCCATACTTCAATCAAAACTTGTCAAGTTTCATAATCTTTTTTGTTTTAATGCGGTCATAGGCACTGATTTGTATATTTTGTCAGGGTTTTCCCTTATATATCTGTGATACAATTTGTGAAAAGTATGAAGGATTGTGAATAGGCAATATATTCTACAGGATTCCAACTGGAAGTATCAAGCTTTAAAAGAAATACTTGTTACATGTTAGAAAAGTTTCCATTCTGGGCCCAGTTTCTAAGACTATGACAGTCCTTGTACATCAAAACACTATCCCGAGCATTATGACAATTCTTTTAAGACTGTTGACTGAACTTGTTCCACATATTCATAGGAAAGTTGAGCTAAAGAACAACCAATTTTTGATGACAATTTTATTATCCTGATAACGTACATAGATTAACAAACATGTACAAATTCTTCAATTTAGCCCAAATTTCTTTCTATGACCTTTATTATGGTCAATCCAAACATTTAACAGAATTTTGTTAGACCAGTATTCACCAACAATTCTTAAGTAAGAACTCCTTAAGTCATATTATTAATATTTTGCTACATGTCTGTATTTTTGCATGACACTTTAACCTTGCTACCTTGAGCTTAAAATCACATTGAAACTTTTTGAAATAAGCTTATTTTTGAAAGTATGAAAATTGTGACTGGCTTAAGTCATGACATAGGCTTAAGAATGGTTGGTGATTGCGGGGCTAAGTCTTCATTTACACAATTTCATTTTTACCTGATTGTTTCAAAAACAAAATACACATTAAAGAAAAAGAACAGCAGGTTAAGTTCTAAATCCAAAGTGAAAAGCAACAAAAAACACATGGTTTGGTCATACAAACTATCTACACAATTCAAAATGCTAGAAAAATATACATCTACAATACTAAAGCTGCATTCTTTATGCAAAAAATGTCACATTACTCAATGCAATGCCAGATCAACAAGAATTTTAATTACATTAAAAGTTACTTTCATAAAACCCACATCTAGGTTCATAAAATGTCAAACTTTGTCAAAGTTACTGGATTAGATTAAATTTTGTTCTTTCCTAAGAAATACAGCACAACAAATGATGAGTATTATAGCAACATCCAGTTATTTTTGCAGAGGGGAAAACCCCTGACAAATGTCTGTATAGAACCACTGCATGTCAGCTTAAAGACCTTGCCATATAAAGTCCTTTGGCCACATATAGTAGTTTGGCCCTAACAGGACTTGAACCCACAAGGTAGGTGGCTGAGGAGTTAAAAGTACCACCTCTACCACTACACCATGGCAGACACCACGAAATTTTGGACCAACTTACATCTACTAAAAACTATGTTAACAATAAATCGCCTGAATTATGTTCTATGAATGCATACAACAGATCTGGCACTACACTGCTGTGAGTTCTAATGTAAGAAATAAAGCAACGCAGCTATGTCTACACTATGGTTTTGGTCCCAATAGCTACCAGCTGAACTAAACTAAATGGAACATGATACATACATACAAGCACACACACCATTTTCTAAATTTGCATATTAGACTCTTAACATCTAGGAAATAAATTTGAAAATAAAATTCAAGTTTTAGTGCATATAGTCATTCAAATTTGGAAGAAAGATACATGTATCACTTATTTTAATTTTAATAAAAATGCTCAGTTGATCAAACTTTAAATCAATGCACTTACAATTTATGTTAATCTTGAAAAAGATTCAGCTTTCAGCTGAAAAGACACAAAGGACATTTAAACATTGTACCATAAGTGTCATAATTAAATTTTATGTAATTGTCAGTAACACAAAATTACATGCGATCACACCTACTTTGTAGATCAATCAACACACATTTTGAATGTATAAAAATTAAATTCAAGAAAACAAAAACATTAACGCTGAAAAGAAATGTATAAGAACATTCAAAGTTCATTAGTAAGAATGAAAAATCAAATCAAATGTATTCTCTAAAATTCAATTGACTATTGATAAAATATCCTGTGGATCAGATGTTTTAGGTTACCTACATAAGATAAGATTTATAATAATAATTATTCGAGTTACACTTGGGCCCACCACACACACAATTCATACATCAACATTCTAAGCAATTTCTCTTCTTTTTTGTTCTTTTTTGTTTTTTTGTTTTTTTAAATATTTGCAAGATTCAACAAAGCAGTTGAATGCTTCAACTTTATTTACATTTCACAGAAGAAAATTATTGTGTTGCAGTTTAATCACATAACTTTCACAAGTCTAAATTTCCAAGACAAGATGATCAAAGCTGCAAGAATAGAAAATTTTCAAGAGTTACAATCAGTCCTCGCACACAGCAAACTATTCGGCATAAACTCCCATTCTGCACAACACAACAAAACATACAAATTTGTCTGCAAATATATCCAAAAAATAAAATAAAATGAAAACAATGGTACAATTAAATAACTGCCCAGAATGGATGATTACAAATGTAAAAGACAGGTCTATATACAGCATAAAATAGACTGAGATGATCCCCATGTATCACAGATTACCCGAAGAAATTTCTCCACACCAAATTAGTACATTCTGCTAAACATTTTTTTAAACTTGTCTGTCAATTATCAGTATTTAAAAGTCCTTTTAGTTAACTTTCAATGTACTGTTTTTGTTATGTTCAAGACCATTAGTAAGAAATGAATATATATAACATAAAGACAAAGATGTGGAATCCAAAAATTTGAAGAAAACAACACAAAATACATTTTCAAAAGTAGTCAAACAACAGAAATGTACATAAATCAGCATGGAAAATAACTCTTCCAGGTTTCAAATTGGTGGATCAATCATCAGTCGCAATAAAACATGACAAAACATAATAATGCATGAACATCTGATCGTGTAGTAACTAACTCACAGCTGTTAAAATAAGTTGACAATTCATTACGTTAAATATGGATAGTGAACAAGACTGCAAGCAGGAAAAAAATATTAGATCCAACAATGTCAATAGTAAAGATTTCTTATCCACAAAAGTGTAAAAAATAATGTTTAATGCACACTAAAAATGTGATTGTACAATTGACAAAACAGTTCAAATATATATACATTTCATTCCTAGCCAAAAATTAATCAAAATATACATAGCACTTTGCGTATTTGTGCGTAAAATATCAGATCTTTTTTTAAAATAATGATAAAAAATATAAATTGATAATTATATTTTAGGAAATTTATTCCAAGTTTTCTATGGTTGTAAATAAACATTCAACAACAGTCCATTTTTCTTAACACTTTGATCAAATTATTTTTATCAGATAAACAGCTTGTTATATAATATTTTATCAGTAAAACATATTTTAATAAATGACAAATATCATTCACCAAAACAACTAAGGGCTTTTGCCTGACCGATAACAGCCCCTAGACAGAATTTATTTAAATTACAGCCCTGAAAAAGAATGAAGGCACATTTTGGTAAGTTTTAAAATCTCCTAATTTACATTAACACAGCATCGAGGTAGTAAGTATTTACGTCTCAGACATTTTGAACTAACAATAGAACATATGGTATTCGCAAGGAGGAGCTGCTTAATGGGGGCATTTGCAACATTGAGAATAAACGTATCGATTTTCTTTTTGAATTTTTTATTTCTAAGTAATAAAACCCAGCAGACTCCCTTGCATATTTGATTTGGTATGCTGAATGATTATTTAAATATATCTGTTAAATAAATACAACTTCTGAGAAAGATAAAAATAGATTGCTCTTACACAACAAATATTATTCTATATTAATGGTGTTGTCTTATTTACACTTGTTTATCTTTTTCTCCACCTGGTCTATTAATGGACAGAAGTCTAGTGTTGTTTTAATGGCTTCTTGAATTCTGAAATAGAAAGGAACAGAAAATTTTAATAATTTTACAAAGGGAGAATGAATATATAAAAACAGAACCTAGTATACAACAAATTCTTTAACTTCTGTGCCAAATGGTTCATCAAAGAGAAACATTCTAAGAGTAGGAGTACAACCCAGCCCCACTTTTTCTTAAAGACCATTGCTGGGACACAATTCAATGATTCAAAGGAAGTCTATTAAAAACAAGGTTTTCACATTGTACACATGAACTGAAAAATCCTTTTTTTACCTCATAGTAAAGCAGTTTTCTTACATCTGTTATAAAGAGTATTTTAAATTATTAAATAGATACTGAATGTTTGCAGATAGAATAATCCTTCCTCTGATTTAAGTCAGAATCATCTTCTGATCAACTATCAAATAATGGTAACTATAGCAACATATTAGTGGACACATGTCTGGGTAGAAATACTGCTGCTCTGCAGGTTTCATGGAAGACTTACATGAAAGATTCTTTTCCGATTCAGACACACACTAACCTTACAGCCATGTGTGACCCAAGGAGTCAGTCACTGTACCATGTTCACACAAAGAATAAGCAATATTACTAAATTGCCCATGAACTCCTCACCTAAGTTTGAGGGAAATACTTTAAATAGGGTGCCTCACTTTACCTATAAGCTATGTATTCATATTAAAAAAATAAAAATGGACACATATCTTGTCTAATAAAGCGATAGATAAATAAAGTCCATCATATGCTTGATAAAAAAAAATGAACACAAACAGTAAATCATTGAATAAAATAAAACTTACTGAGCTTTGATTTCCATATATCTATTTTTATCAAAGTTGCTATGTTTGATGGCACTTTTGCACATGGCTGCCATGTGTTTGTAACAATGCTGCTTGGTTTTGTTGTGAGTTACATTGTCCCAGTCGGGTAGACGTTCAATGTGGTCCACGGCCTTCAGGCTGTACTCCACACTGGCTTCCCACGAGTCCGACTCCAGTAGCTGCTTGCCTTGCTTCACACATGTCATCTAACAAACAATACCAAATTATGATACCAATAACAATATTGGAAAGAATATTTATCAAAGGGTAGCATGCTCAATTATTCAAGTGTTTGGTAGCATTTAGTTAAACTTATGCCCCATTTCAAATCCAACCTGGATAAATCAAACTTGATTACATAAGTTGGAAACATCAATAGGAAGACAAAAGTGAATGATGAATTTAATTTGCAATTTTGCAATGGTTATTTTAATATAAGCTTAATATTTGCAATCAACATTTAAACCTGGCTCAGGTGAAATTACTCAGGCTTTTTTTTCTAACAAACTGATGCCGATAGTCGGCATCTTTCCCTAAAAAAACTTTAACCTGGAAAATCGTTTTTCCCCTTTTAAAATCATTTCCCCCTTGTAAAGTGTAAAATTTGTATCAAAAAGTAATTTAAATGCTAAATTTTTAGTTAAGTTTAATCTGTTTCTCTAAAAACTTAACATTTTTTAATGTACTTCTGTTAAGAAAATATGTACACAAGATACCGAGTATAATATTTGACAAGTGTTACTAAATATAGACTCGCTACGTCAATGGACATTGTATCCTAGCTTTTGACACTTGCAATTTGTAATAATGGGAACCAATTTTGATAGCGGACAGCGGAAACCAGATGAATGTTTATTTCCAGCCATCGTCATATTCCATATGTCCCACAACTAGAAAAATTACAAATTCAAAAGGAACCAATACCTTTTTTAAGACACTGTCTTCTAGTGAGCAGGGTAAGAAAGAACTCGACAGCTGGAAGTCCTACCCACATAAAAATTTTAGCACTGACCAGTACTCAAAAATACATGGTGAGATAAGTACAACCAGGTTAATTACCACTTGGCCATAGGTACACCAATGACTAACAGCTCTAAAAATTTTAGTTTTCTAATACCATAATTTTTAAATCACACAATATAAAACCTTAATTGCTCAAGTGTTTGTGAAGGTTAGAACAGCTCTATGCATTTGCTAAACTTACCTTGAAGTTATCCAGGTGAGTCTTCACTCTACGATAACAGAAAGCATCTCTGCTGGATCCCCATTTGGAGTGTGGTAGTGACTTAAAGATACAGTGGCGGTGCTGTTCCAGGTTCTCTAACAGAGGTGATACATCAGGAGCTGGTAGCAGCTTCTCTATGTTCTGAATAGTAAGTAGTCAACATAAAAGTTCACAATATTAAATTGAATCTTGAGCAAGATTCTTAAATATCCATACTGGCTAATTTTGCAAAAAAAGTTGAACTAAACATACCGCTAAAATTGCCTGTCATGTTAAACATGCACAAAATTAAGATTTCCTTTAAATTTGCTAAAATCTTAATTCTACAATTTCTGTCTATCGCATGATCACTAAAACATCACAAAATGACATTTGTCATGTCAGCACAATGTATATAAAAATAAAAACAGCCCCCAAGATTTTCACTCTTAAATAAATTTTTAACAAGTTTTTCATTGCAAAAAAAAAAAAATGTTGCAGGAATTGACCCATCGACAGCTATGCAAGACCTTTTCTAATCAAAAAGCACAATTCATTAGCATGTGGTCTTTGTTGTGTTTTAGCTTTAAACTTTTATCACACACCTGTTGGAAATTCGGATCATCCTTGGCCAGTGTATCTATGAGATTCACCAGCTGATCCTGTGTCAAGGCTGACAGTTTACGCTTCCAGGCTGGTCCTTGTTGTATCGTTCCTTTCTGGCGCTTGCTGGGGGTCAGGAACTATAAAAAAATATATTTTTTAAACTTTTGAAACAAAAAAGTGATGCTTTGTTTTATCTGCTTCTATGCCCCAAGTGCCCCCACAGAAAACTAGAGCAAAAATAATTTTTTAACAAAAGTTTGAATTATTTAAGCATATTTTAGGCAGGAAATGAAGATATTACTATGCAAGTTCTAGCGATATTTGTTGCACTTGACCTCATAAATATGAACTTGAAAAGTTACATGTTGGCAAAAAACTGCTCAGCTAAAGGATATGTTAACATACATTAACTGGTTCATCAGTATCCATTTCATCATGACCAAGCATGACCAAGCGCTTCCGGATTCTGTCCGTCTGAATACGGGGCCCTTGTATGGGAGTGCTGGTGCTGATGTCGGAACCAAAGCTGGTGTTGAATGATGTGTCAAACGAGGAATCCGGAGACATGCCAGGGCTTCCTGTTGAGAGGAACAGGGTTTATATTCTTTGTTTTGTCAAGACATTTTATTACATCAAAATTTTACAACCATAACTGAGGTAGGATTATCATATTAATGACTATAACTGATCAATTATCAATGAGATATGAAAAAAAAAAATTCATTTATTGATCCCAAAGACAGTATATAAAGTTCCTAACTGACAGCTGGTTCACATACAAGCCTAAAAACAAGAACAAAAAATCAATGTAATACCTAAACGGCAAGTTAATTAAGTAAAACACAGTGGTAACTTTATATGTCTAAAGTTCACAAGCAATATGTACTACGACACTGCCATGAAACTGGGGCCGGGAACTGCACAGTATCATCAGTTTCCATATTCTGACCCTTCTGAAAGACCTATACCATGTTTATATAAAAAAAAACACTCACACATGAAATGTCAAATGTCTACCCGCAGTAAAACTGAGTTTACATTATGCTGCAGTAGATATTTACAACAGCGCCATGCATACTATTTTATATCTTATTTAATGCTTGATTTTTTAATGCAGATGTCTTGTACTACCATATCACCAAGTATTGTTTTAATTTCGTAACATTGTATAATGGCGACTAAATTCATGTGATAAAAAGAATCAGATGTTTGTTGTCATTTGAAACAAAGTGATAAAACTAGTCCTCGAAAAATGATAGTAAGCTTGTTATTGGCTCGCTTACTATTACTTTTCCTGAACTTTTTTTTTTATAAATGTTTGTATTAAAGGACAACTCTTGTGAGATCCTCTCTATATATTTGCATACTTCAGAAACTTTTAAAATATGACATCAAACTAACTAAACTACTGGACCTTTAAAGTTTACTCTTAGTTATCCTGTAACAAGTTCATTGCAACCGAAATTTCATTAAAATATCAGGAATTTACCAAGGAGGGAAATTTCCGAAGTGTTAAGCAACGATGTCCGCCGTCTTGGACTGCTTCTCAGCGTCCTCATCCTGATCACATGTTCATCTACAGATGTAAATGACTGATTCAATCTATTGTTATCTGAAAACAGAAATGGTTATCATACAATCCGTTATAAATGGATTCAGTGACTGCTATCTAGGTTTAATGACATTGGATTTCTGTAATGTCTAACACATAACCAGGCTTGCTGACAAGCTTTGGTCATTTAGCTCGTGAACCTCAAAATGTTGAAGAATTACTGGTGACCAACTGTTTAAAGCAATGCTGGTCTTTGGCTTTATATGCTTTCTGACTGCAGCCTTTTATTATTGTTTATGCAGTAAAGTTCAACTTCAGTTAGGACAGAAATCTAATTATTGCAAGTCAAAATAAATAAGCAAACGCAGGCCACGCCATGCTCATTAACAAAGTAAAATCTATTAAATCAGCGTTTTTCTGTAGATCAAGGATCTTTTTAAATCGATCACATAAAAATATATGTTGATGTCAACACGTTGTTTGTGCAGAGCCGACTTGAACGAAATGTGCAACATAAATGTTCTTGTCAGATGACGATTTACTAATGAATAATTGACATTTTTTGCAATTTAATGCTAGGTTATATTCATACCCATATTAGTTGTTTCTTCGGACAATCCTGGATATCGCAACGGTCTGAGTGGTGAGCGTCGGGCTCTCGGGTTCTGCGCCATTTTGTAACGCTTGAGTGGATTTGGCGTTGGAAAGTTTAGGATGTAGACTTTTTCTTGAAATGCCTAAACTGCAAGATTGCATTTACGCAATCTCGCTAAATTGAATTCATATCTTCATCCCGAGCACCACAAACTCAAAAATACTCGCATCAATTCTTATTTCATCAAGAAATCGAGTTTTAAATGTCTACGCTAGCATCCAAGATTGAGTTTAGCGCGCTACTACTGGTACCCGATTTCAAACCAATCTTTGCTATAATGGCAATGACAGCCGGGAAACAGTTCCGCTTAACCCAAGCTGCTAGCATTCGACAGCTGATTGGTCAATGCCAAATGTCTCACAACATTATTTAAATTACCGATTTATCGTTTATTATATCGAGATTTTTAAAAGAACATTTTTTTTCGGCGCAGTGGTCTAACCTCTGTTATGACATACTTACAAATGCTGATGCAAGGTCAGCCCAATGAATATCTAAGCGACTCGCAATAGTAGAAATTTACGAGGACACCATCCCGTCCATATATCATAATGATCCTGGAAGGGGTGTAATAAACGTCATAAACAATTCAAAATCAATTCCTTACAGCAGTAATGTGTATAATGCATTAATCATAAACTTATCTCTGTCAAATGCCACAAAGCATAATGTCTAACTGCTTTATAAAGGTTAGTGACATAAGATAAAAGTCAACGTTTAGCACAGAATTTAATATTTAATGCTAAATAAATAAATCATACACTTTTATCTTCTATGAAACATTTGAGTTAAATAATAATGTAAGATTTTTTCATTTGGTTGATAGATGTATTTAAAATTAAACAAAGATAAAAGATAAAGTCGTTTTATGGCATTTTTGTTGATTAAAAAAAAAATGAACCAACACCATTTTCACAACCAATTGATAGTTTCCATGTGATGTCATAGGCACTGATAAGACAGTTTAAGGCAACCATCTTTGAAGGCAGAATCTAATGCAGGACGAAATCTGTAAATATATGCTGCATTAAACTCACCACTGTGCTTTTATTTTTCAGCCATTTTATTGCATTTTATATCAAATTTAACAGCTTTTATGAAGTAATATATCAAAATATATCAAAACTATATTTTGATAGTTTAAAAGGTTAAAGAAATACAACAAAAAAAAGATACACTTTGTTTTAAGGATGAACCATTAGTTTTATTTATTTCTGAGTATTAATTTTTTGTGCATTTATCAATTTTAAAAATATTGTATTTTAAAAGTATGAATTTCAAGAGCTTTCCAATGGTGTATAGCATTTAATTTTTTGGACCACAAATGAAGAAATTACAAGGAAATAAATTTTACGCTTCTATAAAAATTCATCTGAAAATTCCTTAAGTTGCCATCAAAGATAGCTGCCAAGATAAGGGATCTTCACTGATATGGAAACTATCGTTAATCATTTCATCAACAACTCATCATCGTTACCACTATCATGATGAAATTCATCATCATCATCACCATCATTATCATCATCACCACCTCCATCTTTACCACCACAATCATTATCAACATGACCAATACCACCATTGTCACCCTCTTTGTTGCCATCATCACCAACATCATCATCTTCATCTTCAAATCTTCCACAACAATTCTCCTTCTCAATAATATTAAATAACATCATTTTAATTTCCATAATACAAAATGAAGTAAAGGAAATTCCAGAATTAACCAAATTATTTCTTTCTCAGTATCTGTCAAACATAAGCTTAATATGATAACGAATAATTTGTTAATGAAATATAACAATTTTTTATGAACAATGGAAAAAAACAAAAGGACAACTTTCTTATTTCTAAATCTATTTCTTTTTTTTTTAAATATAAAACGAAAAAAAGGCAAACAGCTGTTAAGCATCACAACATACATTAAGAAATACAGATATTTCAAGGATATATTTCTACAAACATCAGTCTTGTATTTCTACAAACATCAGTTTTTATTAGTTCTTCAGGGAAACAAAACAGAATATGAAATTATTTCTAACCCTTCCTTATTCAACTACAATGAATAAATCAAATACATGTCAAGATTATGAAAAGCTTTAAATAAATTTTAGGTATTTTACTGGTTTATGCGTTTTTTTAAGTAATAACTATGACGAAAAAAATCTCAAAAAAACAATCATGATAAATAACATAGCAAATAATTTTTGTAACAATCAATTATGTGTACAACTTCAGTTGACTCTGAACATAGACATTAAACATTTTAATGTTTTTAAAATCTAGCTTTGTCCCCATAGGAATGCAAATGTTAATAATCTTAATTACTTTCCTGAAAACTTACCTAGCAAAATCTATATGACAAATATAATGTACAGTTATTGCTATAATTGGAAAATAAATCTCATTTTATTGGTTAGAGTTACAAAAAAATAAAATATAATGTCTGCATAGAGAAGCACCATGGGACATTAAATTATAATTCTTACACAGAAAAATATTGACCCAAATTGTTTAATATTTTTACCTTAGTAGCACACTTGTGTTTTGCAAAACCATTTGAGTAACTGACAAGCACCTGATACTGAAGTTGAAAGTAAGCTAGTTAAAAAGGAACATTTACAAGTAATGCACAAAGCTTAATGATTTTTCACACACAAAAAATGCTGATGGCTGCACCCTTAAATAATTGTACACATCTTTCACAGACTAAAAGTTTGACAAGTCAATTTGAAAAAGTCAACATTTACAAATACTTTGTATATTATTGAAGACCTGATTTAGTAACTTCAAAGATACTTTAGTAAATTTTATATTTAAGAACCTCCCAATGAAATAAAGTGACAAAGATTAGAGTTCTGGGTCTATGGCTTCTGTTAATTTTAGTTTGTTATTTAATTACATTCAATTAACACATTTAAGTATTTACAACAATGACCAGCTTATGTCTGGGGTATAACCAACAGCACACTAAAAGTGCACTGGAAGACCTAATCATGTGAAAGTTTATATACCAACCAGGTGGCAAACCATACACTGTGAGAGGCTGAGGAGTTCACAAGCTGGCCATTTTAAATACTCAGACAGAGGTGCTCATTGTTCCAGGCATATATAAATACACATGTAACTTTATACTGACACTTTTATTCCAACATATAACATGAATATGCATAAATTGTATTCTTGCTGCAAGATTTACCATTATAGGTCTCCCTGATCACTTATCACAGAATCTGAGGTACAAATATCATCATTGCTGCTGCCTCTATGATTGGTCAGAAAATATTGTCCAATTATTTTCTGCCAATGCAAATAAATAAAAGATAACAGAAAAACTAATGAAATATGTCTACACATCATATAGAATTGTGGTACAAATATAACATAGAAAGTTGTTTTGTTTTTTGTTTCCATTAATGTTTACATAAATGGTGGACTTACAATGATTACCAGAAAGAAAATGATCAAATCTTGTATGCAATTATAAATTTTGTATGCTTGTTCAATGGCTCTTGTTTTAACAAAATTTCACCACAGAAGCCCATGTTCTATACAACTGTTTTCAACACTGAGGTCAGTGTATTTAACACAGTATAAAAACATTGTTGCTGCTGTTACCACATGGGAGATTTATCACTAAATATGTATGTGCCCACTATTTTGCTGGCATGATTACACTAGGTTGCAAGAAGTTTAAGAGCTCTAACAGCTGGAATGATCTGGTCCATGCGTCGTACATCTGAAATGAAAATTAAAAATAAGTATGTTTATAAATAATTAGCAACATTTGGGCTTCCCTTAAAAGGCAAAAACCTGGGTTATTGACAATTCTTTTGTATAATCTTCTTAATCTTGAGTAATTAAAATTTAAAGTTAATTAATGTCACCTCTCTGGATAGCAATGCTTACTACGGTATAATTATGTGGATAAGGACAATAATGCAGCAGGCAATATCAAGATTTCGCAACTGTTTACATACAGGTGAACTCTCCATCTTTTTGAGGGAGACTCCCACTTTTAGGGTTCAAAATTGTTTGAAAATAAGGGGTGTTTTATACATTGTCAGAAATCTCCCTACTTGGAAACAGATAACTTCCTTTTTTGTTTATATAAGTTGTGTGTACAACACAAAAGTTGTGTGTATAGTGAGATAGATTTTCAAGAAAAAAAAGGAGTATGCCAAGGTTAACAGTGCAGCTTAAACTTATAAAAAGATGCCAAGTTTGTAGCATGCAATATATATAACATTAATTTGCAGCTGTTTGTTAAGATCTTGTTTAAAGAAACAAATTAAGTGTTCCCAGGTTAACTCTGAGCTAGCAATTACAAAAAAGGAAGAAAGCAAAAGCAGCAGACAGGTTCTAGCTTCTTACTTTTTTTTTTTTTGTCCATGTTACTAATTTTATCATTGTATATAATAAAATTTGCAAAACAAAGATGTTATATTCTTTTTTGTGTGCTGAGGGCATGCTCTCTGTGGCACCTTGGATGTAACACATCCATGCACTTTCTTTCAGTTGTATTGTATAATAAAAAATAACATAAGGGATTGGCGAAATATTATAATGGGAGTTTTGGTAGAAAAAAAAACATGCAGAGCAAAAATGTTCTGAATGTTATTTATGCCTGTCACAAAAATAGATGAACATTTTTTTTTCTTAAATATCTGATAAGAAAGTATGGAACTTGTTATAAATGGGGAAAAAATGAAGGAAGTAAAAAGTTATTACCTAAAATTTCAAATAATTTGTTCATGACTTCAGTGAAGGCTGGGAAGAATTCTTGATGTTCTTTTAACCGACGAATTACACTGAAATACAGAAAATATTAAATGCATTTTAACTGAGAAAGCATAACTGAACATTGTTACAGGATGCCACCATAATATAATCATGTACAATAGCTGTCATGAGAAAACAAATTGAGTTTGTGTAAGTTTCCTAAAACTACTTACACTAAAGATGTTTGGAAAATATTGTGCTATATTGTCTTGTCATCTTAAACTATCTACATTACAAAAATCTGTATAATATATATACATGCATATATCATAGTCCTTCATATACTCATATAAAGGTAATTTATTTGTTTAACCAATCTTGTAGTTAATTAATCAAATCAAAAGAGTGAAATTCTTCAGCATGCATTTTATGTTGTTAAATGATGTACACTTTTAACATTAACAGTTTAATCAATTGACTTGTTTGTCATTTAGAAGAAAAAGCTTAGCTGATAAAACACAAACATGTCAAGGTTTGAATTCACTCTCGTCAGATAGGGCACATGTATATACAAAGTTAACTCTTAGCCTGCTAAGCATATATTGATTAAGACTTAGGAAGATAGTATAGACCCAGAACAGCCAGCTTCAACTGTCTGATCTTGGTCTACACTAATTGTTGCCGAGTCTCAGGCAATTTGTCTTTCTATCTTTGCACATAGTTGTAAGCAAATAAATACCATTTTGTACTGCTTATTAACCAATTAGGTATGAATGAAAATTTACAAGATTTATCATGTACTTACCCATCCAAGTCCTCTGTCTGCAGCAAAGTCTTTAGCTGCTGAACTGTTGTACTGTTATGTAGACTCACCAATCTTCCAACACTGTCAACAATGGCAGACGACTTCACGTCTGGACCTTAATCATGAAATAATTTATTAATAAATTGGAAAAGCTTTCTTTTTTTTTTTTAAAAATGCTGCATCTGAAGACACTTATGGTCAATATGGCGACATCCATCAGCTATAGATGGAGGAAGACCTTGAGAAAAAAGACTAGGAACCACCATGATTATTGAAGGTCAACTGGAAGAAATCCCCATATCAAACTTCTCACCCTAGACAAGCTGGCTCAAACCCACACAGTATGTGGTAGAGAGTTAATAGTAGGTGACTATAACTGCTGGGCCATGGCACTCGTGTCATGTCATTAAATAGTTACAATATCTTTGAAACTACAACTTGGAAAGTCAATGATTGGAACAAAAAAGTCTCAAGATAACTTTATAACACTGTTATTTCTAATAATGTACATACAAGGATAAAACAATCTGTAATTGATATCATTGATTACGAAGTTACAATAAATTAAGAAACAACCAAAAAACATTCAGAGTCAAATTTATATGTAACATGGATAAGAAGTTAATCAGTCAGTAGGCTTTACACTTACTGAGGCCAAGAAGATTGCGGAGCGTTTTCAGAACATTGTGGACCTCCCCTAGTTTGCTAAAGATTTGGTTCATCCGAGGGTAGACTCCGGACAGGTTGGGAACGTCAAACAGGGTTTGGAAGTGTGATACGATATTCTCCAGCACAGCACGGTTAGGGTGCTCCTGACCATCCTGTAAGCAGAGTGACAAGGTTAGACTTGAGTTGTTTAATGGGTCTATATACTGGTAGTATGACATTTTCACTGTGAGGTCTGATGAGTTGGACATGAGTTGCAGAAACATGTTTAATATGTTTCATGGCGACCTTTCATGATTGGCCGCACAAGACTACAGTAAATATTGATAAAATTTTCATCAAAATTCTTTTGATAATCATCTTTGCAAGTTGGTTCTCTTAAAATATCCAACTTATATGTGACAACATAATGTCAGATGTTTACTGAAATAAGTAACTTCCATAAACATTTCTGTTAATGTCAATACTTGTATCGATGTATCAGGGAGGAAAAATGCTGTCCACAGGAAATGTAGATGGAAATTTTTTAAACATTCAGGCTACACAAATAAACAATTAATATAAGAAAGCAATAAGCTGAATGTCAAAGAATACCCAGACATCAATATCTAGTTCATATACTGTTTTCATGATGATTTAATTAAAAAAAGTTCTCACCTTTTCTTCAACACCCTCATCATAGACAATCTTGTCAACAGCAGAGGTAATCTGAGCCACTGAAGGGTCACCAGCTAGTCTCAGTTTGAGCCATGGGGCCACCCTCTCACCCAGCTGGTTGATAGAGAGCTGCAGTTCCTGTTGGGTGGGAAAAGATACTTAATCTGCAAAGTGTGAATAAAACAAGCGCACAGCCACTTTTCTTAGTTGCAGGGTAGTAAAATGGAAATTCTAAGTAAAAAAGGTGGCATAACTGTCTCAAATTCATTTAAGAGTTAGCTGTCTCTTTGGAATAGGTAATGTTTTGAGCAACGCTGCAGATAGCGGTTTTTAGACTAAGAAAATCATGTGAAAATCAACCTACTTTTAAAATTTCGTTATATCAATATCCAGGTATATAAATATTATCATTGTTTTCGCAATGTGTACTTTTCCACAGTATTTTTAGTGTTCAATATTATCTTTACTTAAGACTAAAGTACATGTTTATTCAGAAATAACACCTTAATTCCCCAAATAGTGGAAAAATATTGTCACATGCATTTGATATACTAGTAGGCAAAGTGTCTGATATCACCTTAAAATAACACAACACCAAGAGAGGGTCATGACAATAGTTGTTATCAATTGTTAAGCTAAAACTAACAATAGATACTTTAAAAAAACATACTTGAGAATGCTGAAAAACATTTTGCATGTTAAAAATTACTAATTATCTAAATTTAAAAGTAATCAGTAATTGTTTTATATATTTAAGCATTTACAAATAATATAGATGTTAGATGTAGTGTGTAACACAGTTTGCTCTGAAGTTAACATTGTTGTTAGGGTGTATGTTGGACCAACAATGAGCACTTTCTTGCAATGGAGAAAGGACTGCCTTAATTATGATACCATGCCATGAAAGTCCATGATGTACACAAAGGCAGTTTAAAACTAAACTGAGTACTTACATAAAAATTAGCATGACTATGTTTGTAAAAACTGGTATTAGGCAAATAAATATCAAATATTGGCAATAAAAAATATACATGTCATATCATTATCATCACATTGCAGATCCAGATAAGTCAGCAACCTGTGGTATCTGCATGATCAGGACCTGTATAATATGCTTCAGTTTTTATAGCAAATATGTCCAGTAATCTTTGCAAGTATTTGTCAACAAATAACAAAGGTTTTGTACATGTATGAAAAAATGTAGCAAGAAATATGATTGTTTGTAAATGTATAAACAAAGATAGCAGGAAATAACATTTTTGTACAAATATTAACAAATGTAGCAGGAGATAAGGGTTGATGGTAATTTACTTGTAGTCCCTCCTCATCCTGTCTCCAGGCATCAATCACCGTTACAGTGTGGTTCAGGGTGGTGCTAGACAGGGGACCTTTCTTGTGTACTCCCATCTTCTCCTTGCGTTTGTTATCAGCAAATCCATTCACAATGTCATGGACATTGCGACAGAACTAGAAGAGAAGAGAGATAATGGTAAATGTTAAGCTTTCACATTAGCTTTTAGGGTCTACATTTTGCACACAAGTACACAAAGCATTGACTTTTAAAATCTTTAAAATTAAGCACTCTTTTTTTTTAATTCATTTTTATCTAGATATTTTTATCAAAAAACAAACAGAAGGCAATGGTGAGAATTTGAATAAAAGTCCATTTTTTGTATATTTATTTATTTTAATTGTCTTCTTTTGGTTGAGAAAGAATGGAAAACTTTTACCATGAAGTAAATAGTGTCTCAAATTGTGTGCAATTTGAGTCACGGAGTGGCCAATGCTACATTCTTAGGGTTTTGCCATAAAAATTGTTTGTTCATTAGGTTTATCATCCCACAAACAGTATTTTTGAAGCAGATAATGTGCTGGCTTCACTGTGTATAGCATGCCATGAACACCTGGCATGATACCACACCCAGTCATATTATCCTGACTATCCTGACACCAGGGCAACTAGTCATAGAACTACCTTCATATTTGATTTAGTTTTAGCAATGGAGCTATACCACTACCATTTTTAACTATTTTGGTTTGTTGCGGCCCAGACTCAAACCCGGGGCCTACCATATCTGGAGCCAATGCTCTACCTAGAGCCAATGCTCTACCTGGAGCCAATGCTCTACCTAGAGCCAATGCTCTACCTGGAGCCAATGCTCTACCTGGAGCCAATGCTCTACCTGGAGCCAATTCTCTACCTGGAGCCAATGCTCTACCTAGAGCCAATGCTCTACCTATGTGCTACCAGGTCTGGTGCTTGTCATAATGACCTCTTTCCCAACCTACTGCCACCAACAACAAAAAAGGAAGCAGTTCTTGTTTGGCAGCACTGACCTGTTCATATTTTCCTACTTCCTCCATTTCAGAGCACATCCTCTGAATTCTTGGGATGATTGTCTCAAGATCCTTCACAGACAACTCACTGCTGATATCCTGTACAATATATACAACAGTGAGCCAATGACAATACACAAGTATAAATGTTACTGATACACTAATCATCATTATAGCTATTGCATACTTATACAGGTTAAACTGTTTATGTTCTTTCATATACAATAAACAGATACATTTGTTCACATTCACAGAAAATGAAATTTCTTAAGTAGAAAAGGAGCATATCAAAGCCTAAGTTAATTTTAGGGTTACACTTTTGAAATGGGTTCCCATTTTTTTGTAAACAGGTATTCCAAGTTTTAAGTGTGTATCTTTGAGGATTTGAAGAGTTTGGCCTTCACAAAAAATGTTGGCCACTGCCAACAATTGTGTCAAGAGAAAAACTCCACATTTTTAAAAATCTATGTATTTTAGAAATAAATACATTCTTAACCTTTTAGTGTCAAATAAGCAATGCACTGTCAATCGGTATGGGAATACAACATTAAAACTTAATACCTTCAAGTATTGATGACATAAATCTAAAGGCAGATAATCAAGATCTTCAACTCTGGTACTGAATTTTCTTTTCAATCTGTAAGGATCTGTCTTCAGTTTCTCCCCTGGAATGCTGAAAATATCACACAACATTGTTTTCAGACTTAAATCAAATACAACAAATTTTGACAATAAGGAGAAAAATGTGAAATATTAATAGTTTGCAAGAAATAGGGCTAAAATATATTTTAAATATTGATGGCATTCAATAGAGCATAAGACATAATATCAAGCTAGTCTTGATGTGCCAGGAGTATGTGCAACTACATTTCATACTTACCAATTTTGTAAAATTAGAACAATTCAAACAAAAATGCAGACAAATGTCATCAGTCATCTACAGACAACTGACTTTACATCAATATAGCTCCCATGTATTACTGACAAGTCTGTAATCTGTTTTAAGGGTGCAAACTTTGGACAACTGCATCAGATAGCTCTTTATCAAAAAGTATCTAAAATTTTAGGTAAATTCCTTATTTGTTCTTTTAACTAAAATAATGATATTTTCCTGAGATCCTACTTAAAAAAAAACTCATTATACCTGAAATGTGTTGAAAGGACTTAGAAAAAACATAAGATTTTTATTTTTTTAAACCTGTAAGCAATTTTAACAGATTAACAGCAAATAATGTATGGGACATGTTAAACTTTACCTTATATTGTGTAGTGAAAGTAGCTTTTCAAGTTTCTTCATCCTAAGTTGTGCCACTCTGTAATCTTTTACTTCTGGTCTGAAAAATATTTTACAGTTCATATTTACTTTACTGACAGGACTAAAAAACAAAAATCAACAGTTTCCTAAATACATGGTGACAAAACTGAGTGCAGTAAGTTATTTTTCAATGGTGATTGTTTAAATTGAGAAATCTTCCTTTTTAAAATTCCTATAATGTAAAATGTACATGAAACCAAATTATGATGCGATTATGAAATAATATTACAAATGCTCTGCAATAATTAATTGATATTATATACATATATGATTGTATAAAACAAGTAAATGCTGCTGAAACTTGCTATGTCATTTTCCACTACACTTAGATTATTTAAGGTCTACAGTACCTGGCTCCAACATCAAGCTTAATGAGTTCTTTTTCCTCCTCCAATTTTTTTAATCGGTCATTCAGTTCCTTAATCTCCTTTTCATAAGCCTGGTAAAAGAAAGCAAAATTCTTCAATCGTTGATTAATTTCTTTTTATTAAAACACAGCTGACTGTTTTAACTCTTTTGCACACATATAATATAGGACTATTTTTTGTGTTTTGGTTTTTTTTCCAGACAGGCACAAAAACAAGATTAAAAAAGGATAGAAGATAATTAAGATTATAGAAGAGAAAAAATAATTACTAATTTGGGGTACTTACCCTGACAAGTTTCTTAAAATTTAAAGTGCTGTCTGTTTCCTTGGAGACAGAGCAGAATGAGTCTGAATCTGACTCTTCATGGCGTGGAGCCTCCCCGCCGGACCTGAGCCAAAAAATTATATTGCTGTTATTATTTGTTTGGTTAATCATTCTTCTAACAAGCTTTAAAGAATTGGGCGATTGTATTCACTTAAAGGAGATATAGTGCTGCCTTTAATGTGTAAATACAGATGACATTACAGGAATATTATCCTGACATTAAGCTGACTAGTCATGGAGCTACCATTAAAATTGAGGGTAAGCAAGGGTAGCTGTTCTTCTACCATCATTATATGGTATGTTATGACCTAGGTTTGAACCAGAACCAGAACCATACATAGAGACAACCCTCTTCCTACTGCCCTACCAGGTGATTATATTGTAAAGATTACATGGTAATAGTTATCATTGTAACATCTTTCAAGCTATTTTTGGTAGACCTGTCTGACTCTCAGGCACAAACTCCTAAGCAGCGAATTGGCTACAAATCAATCCCGGCTACTCTTAGTTCCCCTGTGGCCATTATGATAACCAAGTGACACAATATGACTACATGTACATGTAATAAAGGTGATATTTTGTATTGTCAACCTAACATTGCTAAATCAAGGGATTATAATATGTGCATCACCCTTTGTGGAATTTAAAGAAAGAAAGTCCTTTATATTAAGTGCAACTTTACAAACAATATACTTTAACTTTCTAAAACATTTGAGTATTAAAACCACTGACTAAGTAAGTATTTTAAAATTTTGATATTTCTTTCAACATAAATGAGGTATTTCTATTTAATAAAATTATTTAAATATATATATATATATGAACAGAAATCATTTTGCCTCTGTTACTATGGCCCAGTTGTTAGTGTGCTTGACTTTAATACCTGAGATTACTGGTTTGAATCCTATATGTAGCATTTATTTAACCAATGCAATGTTTTGATTCTTTTTTGTTAAAATGATGAATTGCTTTATTTCATTCAAATGTGTTTTGTTTGTTTGACTAAAAACAAGATGATATTTTTCAGTACGTGAACATAGTGAAATAGTATAAAAATATGAAGACAAGCTGGTTATATGGACCTTTACCAAAAACTGGAAAAAAAGAAAAACAGAATGTTTAAAAATTAACATATCACAGCAAACACAGCAAGTTACTAAATAGCAATCTAAATATAAAAAAACTATTATAATGCACTGCAGCTCAAATTAAGGTTTAAACCACAGAACACACATGCCAACTGCTATGAATTAAAACACCAATCACAAAAGGAAATACAGTGAATTCACAAACAAAATGAGAAGAAAAATACTTTCTGTGAATAAAGAAAGAGCTGTTAATTGTGTTATCTGATGCTCAATTAGAGACAATTAGACAAAAAAAATAGCAACATAATATATTAATCATGAAGCACAAAAGGCATATACATGTATATAGTTAATGTAAGGAAAAATGGGAATAAAGCCTTAAGGCAATTAAAAATATAAATAATTAGAATGTTATCATTGTGCTATGTTTAATATAAATTTACAGCATAATAACTACCTGTAAATTTCTAAATCTTTCTGCAAACTCTGTATCTGTTTCTCATACGCATCTATAACATCTAGCAGCCTGTGAAAAGAACAATCAACAATGGTAGCTATGGAAACACACTCATATTCCCAATTTTCTAACTTCTAATGTGCGAAGGTATTGTCATGTATTATATTGATGTCTGGGCTGAAGCGTGGCACCCTTAATAAAATGCTTTTGAAATTTGTGACTTTGCTGTTTTGTAGTTATCTGGTCATTCAAAACTACTTAGCAGAATTCGGACAAGTCTGTTTCCTGAAAATGGCCAATGTCTTCTTCTCCATACCAATTTTGACAACTTCAAACCACCTGAGTTTAGCAGGGTTTTTTCTCACCTGTTAGCAGTGTTGTACCAGAGTTTTAAGATTGTTACTCATCCAATATTTCTATAATGAGTTTCATAAACAATTAGTGACATTTTTAAATGGAATGTCTAATTGCAATACATACGGTTCAACTTATGCTATGTTCATATGAAGGCCAATTGTCCAAACATATTTTCAGTTCACTTGAAGTCAAAGTACTTATCAGATGTCTGTCAATGCTGTGCACCAAATGATGAATTGTATTTGTTTAAAACTGGATGCCCTTTGATGCTTTGCATTAGTCCTTTTCTTGTTTAAATTAACAATTTAATTTATACCATAATCATAGTATAAAAACCTTCCCACAAGTGAAATAACACAATCTGAATAGGTATGTTCATGTCCCTTTATCAACAAAAAAATTAAATAATCAAATCAGTAAAAACCTTACAGTGAAAACACTGCTTGGTTATAAGGGAACAACAGGTTAGTAGCAGAAGTGGGTCTTTATTTCCCAGCTAGTGGGGAGAAAAAAACATTTCCCCATGAGCCAGAAAACTAAAATCATCTTTGCTACTTACCAAATAATCCAATTATCCTGTCATTTAAATTGTTGTTTTGTAAGTTTAAATAAAAAGGTACTTTAATTTTCCTACACAAATCATGGAAAAGAGTAATTGAAAAAAGGTGCTCCTACAATTTTCATAACAGCACTAAAAATACCAGTAGTAAACAATTGCATTGGTATTGGTTTCAAAGAGAAAGCAACAACACAGTAAAACTGAAAATGTAAACTTGAAATAAAACAATTTAGTAAAAAAGACTGTTGTATTTCAATGAAAGTCAGGAAGATATTTTGATTAAAAAACGATCTAAATAGAAGGCAATTATGTGTTTTATAGTCAACTGTGCTTTGAGCCTCTATATTGTATTTTATTTCTGTGATACATTGCATCAACAGTAAACACAGTCATTTATCTATAAATAGGTATAACCATGTAAGGACTTCCAACTTTATAGACAAATTTACAATAGTGTTTATTACAATCGGCTTGGTTGGTTCAAGCATTATACTTTAGCTACTATCAGTCTCGAAGCTCTTGCTGTAAATGTTTTTCATTCATTACCTTTCTTCACTTTTAAGACTATCTTATTCATAAGATTTACAAATGTGTATAAGTTAAAATGTTTTCTTCAGGATCAGTAATTTTATGCATTCTTTTAAGTTTTGTTGAAGTTATTCCGGTAAGTCATTTCTCGTATTTCTATGCCTAATAGCCTAACATACCTAGGTTTTTTCATATCCCCATTGGTTGGTCACTGGGAGTCATAACGACATGATAAAAATGGCAGCTAATTAAGACACTTGGTATGAAAATGTCCTTTAAAAAAAATCAAGTAGCTTTCTAACTGGAAGCAGATTTGTATAAAGCAAAACAGATATAAAAAACTTCTTCTACAGGGAAAATAAATTATGGAAGTCTTTTATAAAATATAACAATACAAATGTCAAATGTCAGTACAAATATAAAAATGCATTCACATCTAAATATATGAAAAAGAAAAAAAAACACTTTGTGTTCCTGAGACATAAAAAGTGGCGGAACTAATATGGAAATAATATTACTGTGTATAATTATCAAAGTTTATGCATGGTTTGTAGGATTTAGATCTAAGAAAACCATGTTTTTAAGTCTGTCTAAACCTTAGCTTAATTAGATCTCACATTTCTTACAATCGCCATCATTTAGTACAAGTAAGAAAAAACATTTGATTTCTACTTCATATATTTTATTCTGTAAACATTATTTCATCAGATTTTAAGCCTAGATAGTTTTTTATGAAATATCAGACAATAGCAACACACTGTTCTATTTTAAAAAATCAACTTCTAGACTAAAGTAGCATCCTAGTTAAACACTTACTTGTCATCCATAGTGTGATGCGCCCTGGCAGTTCGTCGACGAAACTCTTGAAAAACTTGAGCTACACGTTCGCTGCGTTTCTGTTCCTGCTTCGACAGATTAGTCACCTTCTCTTTAAGTCTCTCTATCTCCTTTTGCTGCATCTTACACTTATATTCCAGGTCTTTGTTCTTGGCAATAACAGCAGTCCGAGTGTTGTTCACCCGCTGTGTCGAATCCCAACTCTCCTCTAAGTTGCTGCGAGATGGGTCCTCAGACTCAAGCTCCTTTAGAAAATGATAGTAAAACTAAAAAGTAAGAAAAAAACTATTAAGTTCATCATTCAATCCTTAACTGCTAGCCTGCTTAGCATGATTCAACAAGCTAACGCAAATACAGAAGAACCAAACTGCACTATTCGCAGTTGCGTCCCTAGCGATAGGTCTTCTTACCTTAGCATGTAGCTGTAAGTAAATAACTATGATTTAGGATTGATTATAAAAATGATAAAGCATAAGGAATAATAACATGATATGCATAGCTTCATTGCTATCACCATGAGTATCAATGTATATCATCAGTACCTGATAGCAGCATTAGGGAGAAAAAACCTTCAGCTCAACAATTGTGAATCCAATCTTAAAGTGACCCTATCGGATTTTGTCAAAAAAAAGTTTTCTTAAATTAAACTTCATTTTTATTGAAATGGAAGTATGGAATAATATTTTGTTTCAAACAACAAAAACATAATATGAAAAAGTCTCTCAAACTGGTAACAATGAAGTCAAAGCTTACAGGAAAATAAATTGCTGGAAATGTTTTTTTGATTCAGGCTTTTATAGTTCTTTATAAAGAGTTTAACACAAGTTTAAATAGATATTGTTAAACAGTCTAAGTTAGACAATAACACATTCAATAATTTTCTTCAATGCCAGGATCAGAATAGAATATTAATGAAAACAATTGTGCTTTTAAGATTCCTGTAGCTGCAGAAAAAATGTCTAGCTATGCTTTATTATGGCTATCAAGAGTAAGCCAAAATAAATAAATAATGATGATGCATAGGACAAGGATTTCAATTTTATGGTTATTGCAAGTATAGCTTTGTTCCAATTTTCACAGTAATGACAAGAACATGTCCATAAATGAAATTGTTTTAGCATTGGATGATGTTTTAAAGATGAAAAAGATAAAGCAGGAATTTACTAAATAATGCCAAGTTCAGGGTTATCAAAAGAAATATATAATTGAAAGATTTTGATAGTTTGTCAAAAAATATAACAAAAAGGCAAAACATGCTCAATAAGATTTCCCACAGGTATAATTTATTTTCTAAATGAATGACAGGACTAGGACAAACCCGACCCATGTGATGATATAATGACTGACAATAACCTTTGCCAAGGTAACATACCTGTACCCTTGCTCTTGAAGTTTCCAGACTGATTTTCAGATCCTTCATCTTCGTAAAGTATTTCTCAGTGAGTGCTGTCTGTCTGGCAACCTCCTCCCTAAAATAAACATCAATGTTTTTAATAATTAATTGAACTTAACTGACTGGATAAAGCTAAATGTTGCAAAAGCTTTGGCCTAATTGAGGTAAGAATTTCATGAGCCATTCCATTTAATCCAGTCTAATTGTTTAAATAAATAAGTTGCAGAATGATGATCATTATGACAACTTCTGCCTCATGTAAGTGGATGAAGATCTGACAAATATCATGTAAAACCATTTACACCCAACAAGGACTCAAAGGTGAGTTACAAATGAACTTGATTTTTTTTCTTTCTAAAAATACTCACACTCAAATTTTTGGCAAATGTGTTGTCTAATAAAGCAGCGCCCATGAAAATTTACCAATATGTAAAGAGTGCAATAGTTTGTGTTTAACACTTGAAAAAGGCAATTTGCCAAAAATTTGAGTGTGAGCATTTTTAGAAAAAAAAAAATATGCAGTTCCCTCTGGAACAATTTACAACAAATGGACTTAAGTCCAAGAAAGGCAGCATAGCCATGCAGTTAGAGTTGCCAACAATTTAGCGCTTTCACCACATGGGTTTGAGACCTGGTCTGTACAGAAATATAATCTGTTTATCTGGGGAGATCTTCCAGCTAGCCTTCGGTGCCCCATTCTAACCAAACACAAATCTGTGGTCTTACATACTAATATTCAGCTGGTCATCAATATGACCATATCTGTATCAGTGTGATGGAATAAAAAAAAATCTGTCAATATTTTACAATTGAACTTACTTGAGCTGGTTGTTCTTAGCTATGAGGTCCTGAACCAGGGTCTGCCTGTGTTCACAGTCAGACATCAGAGATAAAAGGTTCTCCTGCACCTGTTGGTTGGCTTCTTTATCCATACACACCATCGACACTGCAAGATGGTGTAAATATACAGGTTAGTATTGGATTACATGTACTTGTAGTTTACTTAGTCACTATAAAGACAAGCATACCTCAAATAATATATACAGTAGATAAAACTTTATTTCCTTCTTTCTTTTTCCAACCCTAAATCTGTAAGATGCTGTCACTTAAAGCTGAAGACTTCCAGATAAAACTACGTCATCAATATTGCAATGCAGACATTAATTGTACATGCATCCATGGCAAAATCATGGTGTACAAGAACACCTAGCCTAAAAAAATATTCAATAATCTTGAAAAGTGATGCATACAAATGTGCGAATTTAAGTGTTTTTGAGAACCCTGGTTGACGTCTAGGTTTTCCATACTTAAAGTCTGTTAAACTGTCTATGTTCGATATATATATAAATACCTGAGAGATTGTCAATCTCTGCTCTGTGTAAGATCTTGACACTAGGGAGACCATACTTCCGCAATTTTTTATTCACTGTTGTCCAGTCAGCATTTTTTTCAACCTGTTTTTGAAAAATATGAAGTGGTATAAAAACTTGTTTTTTACAAGTTAAGCATCAAACAACTTCTGCAATATTTTCTTGAAATAAAGCCTCTCAAAATGTACATTGTAACTTAATTTTAATTATTAATAATATGGTAATTGTGTAACCTTATATAAACTTAAACTTGTTAATATGGTGAAATACTTATACCAAAATAAAATATGCATATTTAAGCTATTTAATAAGCTATTAAATAACAATTAATAAATTTTGTAAAATAAAATCCACTGATAAAAAAGACAACTAACAAATCCATCCATACAAAATGATAATAATCAAATGGTTTTATATAATATGTGTATAAAACTTGACAATGAAACAAACATTATTTTTTAATTTTAAAGTGTGGAAAATACAAGTTACAACAAGAGGTCCATGATGGTCCTAAATTGCTCACCTGAGGACACAGGCTTTTAGTAGGCTCATATCTGGCATCAAGTAATTAAGAGTTATTTACTTTAGAAATCTTTGGTGAAGATTGGACCATTAGTGTGGCCACTGGGTTGATAACATTTTCTAGAATTCTACCTAGTAACCTTCTGACTCCATGTGACCCAAAATCTAAGTAAGTTTTCATACTGGCCAACATTCTGGCCAAGTTTGGTGAAGACGGGGCCATCAATGTGGCCTCTAAGTGTTTTCACAATGTTTTTCTACAATGTGACATAGTGACCTATTTTTTGACCCCATGTGACCCAATAATATACTCATCCAAGATTTCGAGCAGACAAACAATATGATTAAGTTTGGTGAAGATTGCACTTCGAATGTGGCTTCTAGTGTGTTCACATGCTTTTACTAAGATCTGACCTAGTGACCTTCTTTATGTCCCCAAGTAACAAATTAACGAACTCATTCAAGATTTCATGCAGACAAACATTCTGACAAAGTTTGATGAAAATTGGCCTATAAATTTGGCCTCTAGTGTGTTCACAAGCTTTTTCAAAGATTTGACCGATGACCTACTTTTTGACCCCACGTGACCCAGTCAAAAACTCATCCAAGACTTTATGCAGACAAACATTTAGACCAAGTTTGGTGAAGATTGGGCTATAAATGTAGTCTCTAGAGTGTTCACAAGTTTTTCCTAAAATTTGAAACCGGCCGCAATAGCTTAATTGTTAGAGCATTAGCTTGCGGATCGGGAGGTCGCGGGTTCGAACCCCGGTCGGGTCAGACCAAAGACTTTAAAGTTGGTGGTAGTGGCTTCCCTCCTAATGCTCGGGGCTAAGGGGACAGCATTACGCCTGACTCGTCGGTGTCAGTATAATGGACCGGCCGGGTTCAGTCCCCGGGCCCCTCATAAGAGCTCCTGTGCTATAATGATAGAAATGTCCCTGCACAGTATCGGCAAAAATGCCGGAAAATCCCATCCCATCCCTAAAATTTGATCTGGTGTCCTACTTTTGACTCCAGGTGACCCAATAATGAACTCATCCAAGATTTCATGCAGACAAACATTCTAACCATTATTGATGAAGATTGGATAAAAACTGTGGCCTCTAGCATGTTAACAAGCTAAAATGTTGATGCCGCACTATGGACATGAAAGATGGATGAAGCGGTATCAGAAAAGCACATTGTGCTCAGGTGAGCTAAAAATCAAAGCACAAACACATCAAAATAATTTCACACATATTTCATGATTAACAAAGATTGTTCATGAAAAGAGAAATGCATATAATAAGCATGATTACTGGGTATCAGAATTGGGAATGAGAAATTATGACATGCAAGGTTTATCATCTAGAAATGGATAAAAATAATGAAGGAAGAAACAAGGAAAATTTTATTTATACTATATGCTTAAAAGGTAAATGTTTGTATATCAGAATATCGGCTAATAATTTTTTTACTGTCTACTTTGTTGCATCAATATTTAACTGCCCAACACCTGTATTATTATATAAAATCCATGTTAAGCTGTAAATGACACAAATTCTTAAGTGTATACTTAGGCAAAAGCAGTGAGCCATCACCATTTAGCTTGTTTCTCTTACCCTCCTAACAGGAGCAGTTGAGTATCTCTCTATATTATCTACTGTAATTGTCTGATCTTCTTCTGTTGAAACATCTCCGCTATTACTGCCTTCCAGGGACTGATGATTGGTCAACAATATGATCATATTTAGAGAGAGGATTTTGGAATATATATTATATAGAATATATGACACAATTATGGCTGACAATAAACAGAGGTAAAGAGATCAAAGTGAGGCTGCAATTATGTATTTCCAGTCCATTTTTAGAATATGAAATTAAAGAATTTCTAAAGTGATGGTTTTTGGCAGTTTTCGCCAATCATGAATTTTCTTGAGCCAAATTTGATAATTTGGAGCCATTGGCGAGCACGAGTACAAGCCCTGAATCAAACAGCATGATGCATAAAATGATTCCACATGACAAACGTAATAGCTGAGAATTTTTAACAAGTATTTGAAGATTATATTTAGCCTTATAAGTACATTGAAAGCATGGAAAAAAATTAACTTCACTGTTATCATGTGAAACAGAAGGTAGCAAGACACCTGTAAATCATTCTATTTGTAGTATATTTTTTCCACAAGCCACAAAACTACAGAACATTAAGCCAATCACTTGTGCATGCCATCTGATAGTCTCAGAACTGATACAAATTCCATAGAACAGTTGGCTATCTGATAGAGCACGTACATTAGAACGGACTGTCATGTACTGCAGTGATTTTTTAGTATTGTTTTCCATCAGATGTATAGAATAAGTATAATTTGAGGCATCATTTATTTGCAGCTCACAAATTTCCATACCGCTATTCTTTCAAGCGTATAAAATGTGTAGCTCGTAGAGTATTCAACATTTCATTTTGACATGCATGTCTAAACTAGATATCACTGGCGGGCTATCTAAATAAGTCATGCAAAAGCATTGACATGTCTATCCTGTAAAAAGAAAATGATGCATATTATAAAAGTTATTCATATCTGACTACTGACTAAGTAGATATATTTCTGTACTGCTTTGAAGATGCAACAAACACCGATTTCTTACACTTTTTCTACTCGAATTCCCTTCGAGAGACTCCATATTTGTTTGGTTAGACTAATTCTTTAACTTGAACTTGGCCGTCGTCAAGCTAGGGTGTAGGCATTTGTGGAGAGCGTCGTGGCAAACGATTTATGTTTATTTTTTAACATAATTTAAAACAAGAGGGGGTATTTTGTGATTTTAAGCCCAAATATTTAACTTATTTCCAACGGCGTAATTAGTATATTGTGCATGTTACCAAATGATAAAAATTAATTTAATTACAAATTGTAAAAAATGTAATAGCATGTAATAATTATCTAAATTAGTTTTTTTATCATAACCATATTAATCAAGTTCATATTTTTTAGAAAATAGTACAATGCTGAAATACTAAAAATAACAACACACAAGTCGTTTTGAAATTATGACATCTTGTATAGGCAATTAAATTGTAGTCTATATACAGTAACACATTTTTTTCCCCAAGAAAATTAATTCGGATCACAGATTTAACATTTTTAAATGTCACATCAGGTGCTCTCGTTATCTCAATCAAGCTATGTAATTTGCTTAAATTAGTCTTAAAAAATCACAAAAGGCATAATTGAATCATGATTGGTTTTTCAAAATTTGTTTAAATGAAATAATATAACAAAGAGTTACAGAATATTTCAATTTGTGATAATGGTTAACAAAACTAACAGCTTTTTGTTTGAAATTGGTCTTTTTGTCCAGTTTTTGCCATTTTTGGTTGTTCATTACAATCACTTGTTGTATGTTAACACAATGTTCTTTAAAAGATGTTGTTTTCTTTAGGTGTAGTTAAACAAAGGGCAGTAACAGAAACAAACTGTATTCAAGCTAATTTGGCTGAAACATGTAAATGTATAAAACCCAAATGTGCTTGTTCAAAAAGACAAATACATGATGAAAAAGGATTATATGTAAACAAAAGTTACAACAGTGTGATGTTTTGCTCAGTTATGAAGTAGTACTGTATATTATTGCCAAGGAACAGTTGTAATTTCATTTCATATTGCAGTGCTAGGAAGGGGCTGTCATCTTTAAGTCAATTGATTGTACTGCATTTGTGAGGTGTCGTTGTAATGAAACAAATAAACATCTTGAGAAACACGTCTATAGTCAGCAATGTAAGAGTTGAGAGGTCACCAAATAGAAGCTGATACACATAAAATAATTAAATAAAGTAAAATCCTATATTAATACCACCTCCCATTCTGACTCAAAGTTGTCTTAATAGTGAGTTTGGGTGAGCACGTAAAAGTTTTCACTGATACAGGTCTGACCATTGAAAAGGAAAACAAACATACTTCTTTACTAAATGTTTTTAACAAAATCATGCTGTCATTTATATAATGAAAATATTTTAGCTTATATAAATCATTGATTCAATGAAAAATATTTTTGATAATCATTAATGTAGTGAATAAACTGTAAATGTACAAGTCATTGACACAATGCAATATATGTCATTTTAGTATAGATTAAAATGTACGATCACACTTTAAGATTTGTTAATCGCAAATGTTTTGTCTTATAATGCATGAAAGAAGTCTTGTCTCATTCATGTTGTAAAGTCCTATTGACCTGTATAAAACTGTCCTATCTTGTCGACAAATTAATTGTTTTTCACACATTCTTTGCTTAATCCAAATCATAAAGTGCATAAATGTTTCTCTGTACTAGTCAAGAAGAACCTAATTGTCCTAGATTGTAAATTGAAAACACGCTGGAGGGCATTATCTTGCTGATAAGTGAGTGTATATCACACCATAGTCAAGATGATCGCATCTAAGGTCAGTGATTACATAAGAAATACACAATTTGTTCTATTAGAACTGGTCGTTTTGCTGGATTAGCGATGTGCCCTTTATTGTGGTCAGATTTCTCAATGGATGAAGAAGCCAAATAATTTGTACTTAATGAAAATTGGCCTTAATAGAGACATGGTCGCTTTAGTTGAATGGTTGTTAGGTGGCATTTTACTGTATAAGTCTGTCCCTATGCTGTCACAGCTCAGTCTGTTTAAAGTACAGGTAAAACAATCATAACATAGGTGTGTCTTAACTGGAGTTTAGTTTTCTGCTGCAGTTGTCCCAGTTTCTGATGTAGGCAGCTAGTGTCTAACACCCGCTCTAGGCAAACTTACAAATGTAACTGTAATACAAAACTTAATAAACGGGTTAAAAAAGGATTAGAATAAATTAATCCTTCAAATAGCAAAAACCTACTCAAATGGCCATGTAAAAAAAAGCTTCTAATTTTTGTACAATATTTTGACATCAAAAACTACTGGACTGAAGTCTTTTTGCCTAGCGAAATATCAGGTTAAGTTCTAATTTTTATTACATCCTTATTTGACAAAATATGATGAGTTGCAATGTCTGAATATATAGCCTTTACATATTATTAACATTCAGAGCTTTAGCAAATGCATCAACTGTTCATGTTTTATGTTCGACAACTGGGAAGAAATAAAAAAGTACAATTGATGACAGTAACCATATTTATTGCTTCAATACCTGTATATCTCATCAAACTCAATCATGCACAGCAGATCATTGTATGTTATGATAAAGTGAGAGTAAGTAACAGACAATTGACAGACAGCTTTACAATTTTTCATCTTTAAAAATTAACTTTTGATGGCTTTAACATTTTGAATGATATTTGTGATCTTAACCATCATTCTATTCATGTATCATGAAGAAAAGAAAGCTCTTAAAAAAGCTATGTACAAAACGAGAACAGGACCCAAAGTTATAATTTTTTTAGCTTGAATCTGATACCAACCTTGGGCATCTCATTTGTCAGCTTATAAATCGGTACCAAAATCTGACCAATCAGATGCTTGAGAAGAATCTCAGGGTCAAGTTTAAATGATTTTTAACCTCAGGCTCTAAACAGAGAACCACGCAAGATTCAAAACAAACTCAAATAGATCTCAAATAAGTATTTCTTAGGTCAGTCTTCTGTGCCATAAGCATCTTGTTATAAATTGTTTTTTGTACCAATTACATTGTTAGGGAGATCATATGTCCTTAAGTTAGGTATTCATACCATGGGTTTGCGTATACAAAATTTATTTATGTTTTGAAATCATTTCACCATGAAAATAGTCACTGTATACAGTGTTGTAAAGATAGGCACGCTGTTCAGTTTTTTCTGTCTCTACTGTCTGCATTTCAGATATCTTAACACTGATGTGGTTCAATCAAAACTTCACACAAAAACATAAGCACATATCAGTATTATAAATACCAACTCTAGAAAATGAAAGGAGATAGCACATTCAGATAATGTTAATACCAGTATCATCCAATACACATTTCAGACATAAAGAAATAAAAAAAACAGTAACATAAACCAGTAACGCTAACATCATCTTTGAAAAAAAAAGTTTTCAATTCAACAAAAATGTGAGATTCTAATTGTCTGATGTAACCATAAATGCAGTTAAAGAAGACATTTGCCAACTACAGAACTAGATCAGAAAATGTAATTGAAATAACTACACCAGCATTTACTGGTCATTACATTGGTGGCATTACAATAACATTTTATAACTAGAAAATTAGCTAAATAAAGCAATCTTCTTCACAGATAAATATAAAACAACAAGTACAACCATTACAAATTACAGAACAGCTGTAAACATAGTGTATTTGTTTATCCAGTAAGCAAAAAAGTGAAAAGCATCAAAATCTATCAATTCAATTTTCCAATTTGTCAAAATAGATCTTCAGGCAAACAAAAGATTCCTAAAAAAAAATGCTGTTTCAAAAGTTAAAGTAGTTTCTGACATATTAGTCATACATTGCATTAATTTTTTTATTACTTTTAATTAAAACATACTTTATTTACAATACAGAGCTATAAAAGAAAAACGTTCTTAACAATAACACAAGTTAAGGGTAAGTACCTCTGCAGTACAAGGAATCAAATCTTTAGAAGTGTATACATGTACCAGTATGTGAAACTTTATCAATGATTCGTGCACACTTATACCTATCAAATAGAAATCTTATAAGCCTACAATAAAGACTAGACTAAATTCAACTTTAGTCAACAAAAGCAGACCAATAAAACTCAGCCTGTTCTTAAACTTTTTGAGCAAGTTGATAATTTAAGCTACCGGTAAATATTTAACAAATATAGGGACCTGGAAAATTGAACAATAATGGTGAAATAATTTAACTGAATGTAAATCGTTGTATACAATCACAGATAAATGTTCAATAAAAAATTATTCGAAACTTTTCTGTATTATAAAAAATTATTTCAATTTGTGTACTCTCCTTAAAAAGTTGATCCAGATTCAAATATATATAATATTAAGTTGCAAGAATAATGTCAAAACATCCTTACCTATTCTTACCATAATCAACAGATTAAAACAAAATTGCATTTTTAAAAAAAAGATAAGTTTGATGTCACAGTTTTACCTCATGAGGATACTTTTATAAGAAAAAACAAACAGTTGCAGTCTGTTGCTCAATTAAAATAGATATTAAAAATAAAAAATATGTAATAATGACTTCATATCTTTTCATTCCTGTGTGGCTTATATATAGACAACAGCAACTTGTGATGAGTTTATAAGTTGTGATTTAAACAACTGGTTAAGACATTTGGCAGTTGGGAATAGGTTCAGCATAGAGAAATACTTTTTATTATTAAATTCTGAAATCTGTTGCAATCATAAATGAAAATGGGAAAAAAAATATGAAAATTTTCGAGTCATTCATTTATTTGCAGCTGTCGAAACTTTTACAAGGAAAGTATGGCTATAATACTTAGTGCTGGCATTTACAGCATCAATGACAAATGATTCAACCTATTATACCAACACTGTTCCAAACTATTTTACTACACAAGTAAGATTTGTAGAGGTTAAAGTTCATACAGTATTGCTGACAAATTGCCATTTTAAATCCCTTCTGTAAAAAATAACACTCTACATATTTTAGTTCAATGGTACAAGCCTGAGACTTATTCAAAATACAAAGCCTGCAATGTTTATTTTGTTACTCAAAATTCAAGACAGGTAAGCTTATTTATATTTTACTCAGAATAACTTGCATTTTTATTTCCAACTATGGCAATATTACATGTTTAAAAATCAACCTATTTATATAAATAAGTTTAATTAAAATGACACATATGAAAAATTCTGTAACAGATTATAAAACAACAAATCAATTGCTTAAAATTTCTGGGATGGCATCATACAACCCAAAATGCAATATTTTTTCACATCAAAAATAAAGTGTCTTCATTACGAACAAAATATTTTCAACAAAAACAACTTAACGAGCTTGTCTCTACAGCACAAACAGCTTCTTAATACATGTGTACTGCTTCTTGAGGCAGTCCAATATAAGGTTTACAGAGCTCCCAATAAAAGGGATAAAGTGATGCTAGTTCACACATTTTTCAACAAAGCTCCCTAAAGTAATGGATTATAATGCAAATTTATTCATTTTTCAAATAAAAAATAAATACTGCAGGTTATCCTAGATACCCTCACTGTGCCAATTCTAATGACTGTACAGGTTCACTGAGAAATGTGTGTAATTTTATAATTACTCTAGGTGATCGAGTTTGCACTTTTTGTTCAGATGGAGAAACACCGAACTGAACAATTAACAGTCAATGAAAGTATCATATATTATCACTTGTTTATATATGAACAGGTTGTCCCTGAAAACAGTTCATTACCTCCAAGTAAGAACAATGAAAGTTTTGTAAATAAGGCTTATTTATCAGATGGATTTATTTAGTATAAATTTAAACTGTGCTTTTGAAAAAACAGCACAGTATGTTTATATAACAGGCATAAGCATTACATTGACTGGCAAAACAGTGACAAAATATTAGTAAAAAAATATATAGTGTGGATCATGTATATGCACTAAACTGTTTCTGCATCACACTAATCGATTAAAGTTAATTCACCTTATCACGAGCTCTGTAAAACCTATAAAACACAGACACCACCATTTCTTTAGTTAGGCCATGGGGTATGTTCGTGTCTGGCCTAGTGGCTGTCATGTCCAGGCATGTTGAAGCCAGAGGCAAATGCCTCAACTGCCTGTCTCAGAGCCTTCACCTTATGGGTGTCTTCATTTTCTTCCAGCATGTATGCTCGGAAGTCCTTCAGGGTCTCTGTGAATGTAAAATGGACAAGGGTGATGAAATGTAACACTATCAGAATTTAACACAATATCTTAACCCTTTACTTGCTGGAAACATCATTTAGGTGGGTGTGTTAAGTGTTATTGAGATGAATGGTGTTGCCAGGAAGTGATGGTATATACTGGTACGTACCAAAGTAAGGCTGTTACATTGTACTGTATATTTAATCAGAATGGAACTAGACTTTCTGATGATCAAATTATGGATACAAAATTCTTTTAATAAAAAATACAGTTTCATTAAGAAATGTTTATTTATTGAAAAAATGTCTATCTCTTACTTGTCTTAGTCTTGATATCAGCTGACAGTTTAATTCCTTGATCTAGGAACTCCACAACCTGTTTGAACTCTGCCTCCTTGAAGCCACGAGACGTCAAAGCTGGGGAGCCTGGGGATACATAACAGTTCAGGTTTAATGAACAAAGTTCTCAATAAAAAAATAATGCATGTAAAAATTCCTTTTGGGTAAGTATGTTTATTGTAAGTTGAGTCCTTTCATAACAAAGCTGTTAATTACACTTTTATAAGACTTCACAACTATTATACTAAGAATTCTCACAGATATTGTATAAAAAGCTGAACCTTTCCACAAAAAACATTTACACAAACAACACATTGTAGAAATGTAAGTAAAAAAAAACTTAATGCAGTTAATTATTTTTTTAACTTTCCATTTTTTAATCAAAAAGTTTAATAGTTATACATTTAATTAATGTCACTTACTAAAACTTAGTGCCCAGTTTACAGATAAATAGCTAATAAAGATGTTACTGGTATCAGCTAGGTTATCACCCATCAACAGATGTTTCACTTCCTTTACACATAGGTTCATCATCAAGAAATGGGGATACAATCTATAATGGCTGCTAGTTTGGCTTGCTATGATGCTCAGCCCTGTTAGCAGTTTTTCTAGGACAGTGCAGCCTTAAGATACATTTCTTTCATTCCCAGTACCCCAAACACTTTCCAAGTCAGACCTAGGTACTCTGTAAGTGAAAGCACTCACCCAGCCTGAGACCACCAGGAGTGAAGGCATTTGTATCTCCAGCAGTGGTGTTCTTGTTCACAGTGATGGAAGAGAGCTCTAAAACGCGCTCTGCTCTGGTTCCATCAGACCCTGCTGGCCGCAGGTCCATCAGTATTAGATGATTGTCTGTACCTCCTGTATGAGTCAGATAGCTATCATTCATTTATGTAGGGCTCTACACATTTTAATACATGTAAGTCACTACATACAATAACAAATTAATAAAATAAACATGTCACTGTAATTGACATTTATCCCTCAAGATCCAATGACATTAAATGTGACCTTGACTTTGAGGACTACCTTGAGGACTACTATAGTCAATGCTAGAGAATTGTAACAGTTACAGTATTTTAATTGACAGTTGTCTATATTTTTACTAATCATTCTGCAAGATACCTAGGATAGCATTTTGTATGACAATTTGTCGTAAGAACACAGTTTTTAACATCATATGATTTGGTTCCTGTGGTTTGTAAAGGAATACAGCAATACAATGAAATACAGCCCAGAGTAATCAAAATATTGAATTAAGGTGCTGCTGGTGTTGTTGATAATGATGATAAAAATAAATGACACTGACACTAACCTGAGATAATCTTATAACCCTTCTTGATCAGTTCCTCGGCCAATACACGAGCGTTACTGACCACCTGCTGTTGGTATGCTCGGAACTCTGGGCTCTGAGCCTGCAGATGTAAAATTAAATATATTACATATTGTTTTGTGAAACAATATACAGTAAAACCTCGCTGAAAGGAGCACCAGCGATTCTTTTTAAAGTGTCGCACTTAGCAAGGTAGACCTCTTAGTGAGTTTATACAAATCAATTCATTATACTCTGCCTATATCTAAGTTTTAATATTATATTGTCTTTATATTGTATTAATATTTAAGTGTACTTTTTGTGTTAGTTTGTTTTAAATTTACTTTTTATGTTTTATATTATTAGGATTTAGACATTTTTCACAAGGATATAATTAACCATAGAAAATAAAGTTGATTTTCGGTATTTATAATTGCTGTAAAAGAAATCGAACATAAAGGTCAATCCTAAAATAAGTTCTCCTTTAAGAAAATAATGTTTTCTTAAAATTGTATGCACCCTAAAAATCAAGAAATATAGATGATGAAGCTGTAATTTATTGATGAAATTTAACATAATGGTCAGCCCTGAAAGAAGAGAAATGTATTAATAATGTTTTTGGTTTAAATTTTATACTTAAAGTTTCTTACTCAACAGATGTGACATCATATATTCGTTAATGTTTCACTTATGTAAAACAAACTATTATCTAATGAAAAAACACTTATCGCTTAATGATTAACCTATGCAACTTATGATCCAGTATCAATTTGTAAACATAAACAAATCACCAACTTCTTTAAGATAACCATAAATGAGTAGGCAATGTCACAAATGGAAGTTGTAAAGTGTGAAAACAATCATGTTCACATGAGCAGTGTTTGCAGGTATGATAAACTAATTAATAACACTTGTATAACTGGACTACCTGGTGCTGTCCCGCATAGCGAGGATTAAGAAAGGTGTGAATTTGTTAATTGGCATATACATACTACCTATCTGGAGTTCTGAAAATTATGTGTCATATATCAATCTTATTATGAAAACTAGTCAAAAGATAAAACACATAATTTAAATCACATACACGTTGAATGCCCACCTGTTCCTGTTGCTTAACTTTAGCTGCAGCTAAATACACCTACTGAAACCTAATAGCTGGGTGATTTTGTGATGTAATAAGTATCCAATGTGTATGTGTGTTTTTTGTCTAACCAACCTGTCTCATGGCCACAGCTATGGCTCCTATCTGATGTTGATGAGGCCCGCCTTGCAGGGATGGAAACACGGCAGCGTTGATCCTCTTCTCCAGATCCCACATGATATCCTTCCCTGTCTTTTTGTCCACACCCTTTTTCCCGCGACGGAAAAATATTATCCCTGCCCTGCACAATCAACAGCAGGTAGTCATTGAGTAGAAGGTTTAAAGCAGAATTGTGAGTTCATGAGTTAATGCTGATGGCAAAGTTTACAAATGTCTGGTGATTTTATGCTTGTTGGAGTTCGCCAAATGTAAAAATCTTACGGTTGTCCAGAGATAGTGTTAACTTGAAGCAAATACAGTACACATTCACATTCTATGAACACCTGAGGTGTGCTACATCTAATCCCAAAACTGAGCTGGTAAGTTTTGGTTTTTCTTGTTTTTGAAATTCATTGCAATGAACAGGACCAGGTGGCGCAATTGGTAGAGTGTTGGCTCCAGGTACAGGAGGCCACGGGTTTTATTGGGGTAGTTCAGACTGGTTGGCCAGGTGTCAGGATAATGTGACTGGATGTGGTATGATACCACAGGTATGCCAGGCGCTCATGGCATACTATACACAGTGAAGGCAGCGCTTTATCTGCTTCAAGTAGACACCATCTCCAGATAACTGAAATACTGTTGGTGGTAGGACAAACCCAAAAAACATCACAGTGACCACTTATGACCAATATAGCGACAGCCTGTTAATGTGGTGAAGGAAGACCTCAAACAAATGGCTGCGAAGAATCACTGGTGCACTGCAGGATTACTAAAAGATATTCCCATATTAAGTCCTTTGCCCCAAATGGGACTCAAACCCATGAAGTGGGAGGCTTAGCAGTTACAACCTGGCGACTCTACCATGTAAAAGTTGCAGTTTTAGAACTATCCTTTTAAGTGCAAGTGTGCAAGAAATGGGGCAGTGAATTGGTACATACCTTACATGTGTTAAAAATTTATTGTGGGGCTTTGAAATCACCAAATGCACGCAAAGTGTTTCATTTGATGGTTGAAATTTGTTTTTAAACTTGTTAATTTCATCAAACTTCAAATGAAGTCTTTTATAATAAAAAAAAAACTTACCTTGGTCCCCTGAGAGTTTTGTGTGTAGTGGAAGTGACAACGTCCGAGAATTCAAATGGTGATGGAATGACGTCTGCTGCGACAAGGCCTGATATATGAGACATGTCCGCCATCATGTAGGCACCGACCTCATCACAGATCTTAAGCAGAGGGAATGCAGGCATTTGTATCAACTCATATCATGCTTCTTTTTGATAAAATGCATAGACATACACCAATTATAACCAGTGTAGAAGTTCATTTATAAGCGGACAACTATACATACTACAGGAAAGTAGATATATTGCAAGAGGCAAGGAATCAAATAGCATGGATCCAGGAGACCGCTGCCTGTAGAAGCATTCTGATTTGGATCTACAATATTTATCTATTAAGTTTGATCCATTCATGTTTAGCAAATGAAGAGTTAAGCACCCAAGGTCTGTTTCAATACTTGGTATTTACAATTTAGTACTTTAATACTGATGCACTAAGTCGATACTATATATTTTGATGGCACGAGGCAATGTACATCTATTTACCAAGGAAGAGGAAACACTGGCATTAAACTTAACAATCTAGGCAAAGCCTACTATTAAAAGGGATTTTTTATGCCAAGGGATATAACAAGACAGCAGTGCAACATACCAGTCCTCTATAAACATGTATAGCGGTAAAGATTGGATAGGAAATTTTTTTTGGCATAAAGACTACTGATTTTATGATAGAACAAGAAATGTACATATGACATAGGTACAGTGACCTTCAAGATGACCTTTAAAATGACCTTTAAAATGACCTTGACCTTAGTGTCTGTGCTTGCTCATGTTATGAATATCTGAAAACATGGGCAAAGTTATAGCTGCAACTGTTAGGTAGGACCCACCTTAAAGTGTCTGTAAGATGTTGAATTTTGTACTGTAATATTAACGTTATGGCTGTTACAAAGAAATGGGACAGATGCACTAAAAGACACATGGACAAAGCAACTGCTATATTTTGAAGGAACCAAAATCTGTCATTTAAAAGTTTACCTCTCTGAAAGCCTTATAGTCTAGCAGCCTTGAGTAGGCAGTGGTGCCAGCAATTATCAACTTGGGACGGAACAGCTTGGCAGACTCCCTAAGCTTGTCATAGTCTATGTAACCTGTCTTGGGCTGAAGATGAAAAAAAAACCCACAGCATTAAAAACAATAGTAAAGAAAGTAAATAAAAATATTTATTTTATATTGTTATATGTAACTTGTTTTTATCAAATAAAACAACACATATTAATTGTTAAATTGTTCATTTGTAAATATTTTATAATGCATATCATCAAAACACTGGACTAACTGAAGATTCTGTTTAGCATTGTACAGTTTATACTACTTGAACTCCTCAGCCCCTCATCAACAACTTTCATGTGGGGAGGTTTTCCAGCTAACCTGCAGTGTGCTGGTGGTACTCCCCAGACAGTAGTCTGGGGTCTTCCTCCACCAATAATAAGCTTGATGCCACCAAAATGACCATAACTGTGTCGGTGCAAATCGTATCAGTCAATCTGATAGGTAAATAGCTTAATGTTAAGTGACAACCAAACTTTAAGACAAATACTTAAGGTTAACCCTTTACCTGCTGGAATACCATTCACCCCAAAAAACATAAAACAAACCCCATTTTAATGGTGTTTCCAGAAAGTAAAGGGTTAATAAAACTTTACATTGAGTCTGTATGGCATGGATTCAAAGAATATGGATGTTGCTGAGATTCTCTTGGTGTCAGTCATAAAGCCGTGGGTCAAGCTGAAAACAACAAACAACACAAGGTTAAACACATTAATTAAAATGCTGTTTATTGATGTTATACATTTATGTGAAGCACAGCACCCCAATTATCATTACAGACAAGTAATTCTTATCTTAGTCATGCAGCGAAGTAAGCTATATCTAAACAAAGAATACCATGTGACAACTAACGTCTGAGACTGTGTTTGATCATCATCCAGATCATCTGCTCTGTCGTCAATATCTATTATTAGCAGGAATTTTCATCATACCTATTTATCAATTTAGAGAGAACATTTAGAGCCAATTATTTATGATTTGTTCTATCTGACTTAGGTAGAAATTTATATTGTCTTTAAAGAGACCAGATGCAACAGAAAACTTACTGTCCACCATCTGGCAGATCCAGACCCATGATGCGGTCGTGGGGGTTGAGGAGTCCACAGAACACTTCAAAGTTAGCGGGTGATCCCGAGTAAGGCTGAACATTCACACCCCAGTTCTGTGGGTCCAGTCTGAAGGCCTGAAGAGATCGCTTCTGACACAACGTCTCCACCTGGTCAATGTACTCGTTACCTCCATAATACCTGGAACCAGTCAGATAGCATTTTTATCCAAGTCTATTTATAGAAATGTCAAATAAAATTATTAGAACAGCAACATATGGGTCATTCAAAATATGAAGTGATATAAATGAGACAAATCTATTAAGGTATATTATTCAGGAAGCAATAATGACTTACAATCCTGCATTCCTGCCCACAATACCTAAATTTCACATTCTTTGTGTTTTGGTGTTGCTAAAAGATTGAATTTCCCACCAATAAATATTCTGATATCTAGAGTTTTCTTTTGAAGTAGCTTAAGGGCTGCCTTAACTAGGAAAGCATTACATGATCACTTGACATATCAATTTCTTCCTTTACAAGATCTCAAAGACCAGGCCTGGGTTTAAAATTAATAGAGTAACAGCTCCAGATGCAGGAGGCACTGGGTTCAAGCTTGTGCCACGACACTCTAAAGTCATTAAGAATAGAAGATGTATATTTTCCTTGCTAACACTCAAAACAAATCTAAGGATAGGTTCATAGGTCCATTACTGGCCGTCCTGTTGTAAGGATAATATGGCTGGGTGTGGTATGATGCCAAGTGTTCATGGCATGCTATTCATGATGAATGCAGCACTATATCTGCTTTAAGTTGATATTGTTTCCAATTAACAAACATGATCCTGCAATATAAAACCAAGATGAGAAAGGAAATACCTTAAGAAATATAAATGTATGAACAATATAACTAATAGTGATTTATGAGACAGAAACATGATGAAGTACAGCCCATTATTAAGTCAATGGCATCTTTGAACTCTTAACCTGCTAGGCATGAATTAATGAGGCTAAGGCAAACAGAGGGGATCCACTGGAGTTTTCTGATCAGAATCTGCACTATCTGCCTCTTATCTATACACTAAATATATATATATATATATATATATATATATATATACTCTTATCTTATATATGGTTTCCGTTCCATGCAGTAGAAAGCTAATAGTTTATTTTATAATTACAAAGGGTAACATGTTGAAAATTGACAATATGAGTGACAAATAACATATGTTAACACAATGTTTAAGGACACAGGAGATTAAACAGTTTTCCTTTTCTTTCTGATTTGTTTTCACCCTCTTTATCACGTCATTTAAAAAAAATACAACAATTAACAGACGTACAAGTAAAATTAGCCATTATTTGAGGGCTATGTTTCTGGCACATCCTTGCACTTGTTGTCAAGGTCCAGCTTTAGATAGAGTATGACAACTTTGTGAAGTTAATAAAATAATTTTCAGCTCACTGACCACATACAGAATTAGGGACATAGTATACAATACATAGTTTGGTGGTTTGGTGAACAGTATTTACTAGCAGTTTCTAGTTCTACAGTCTCTAATTTGCATTATCAAGCCTATACAATCAGTGTTAGTCTAATGTACATGGTAAATGTTTTGCCTGCTTTTCAAAAAAGAACATGCACATTATGTTTCCGATACTGTTTGTGAGGTAACCATGAACTGAAACTTAAAAGGGAGGAATAAAGTACAATTTGTGGAATGGTGTATTACACTGGCATTGGTCAAATAAGTTTTCTTTCTCCTTAACATGTCAATATAATCTAAAAAGTTTGTAAATATGCAAAGGCAAAAAAAAGGCAAACAAGATGGCCATAATGGCCCTTTATCGCTCACCTGATAACACAGGCTTTTAGTAGGCTCAAATCTGGCATCAAGTAATTAAGAGTTATTCATTTTAGAAATCTTTGGAGAGGACTGGACCATTAGTGTGGCCACTGGGTTGATATCATTTTCTAGAAGTTTACCAAGTAACCTACTGAATCCCCATGACTCACTTCAAAACATATGTAAGATTTCATACTGGCAAACATGCTGGCCAAGTTTGGCAAAGATTCGGCCATATATGGGGCCTCTAATGTGTTCACAAGCTTTTGCTAAGATTTGACATAGTAACCAACTGTTTGACCCCACGTGACCCAATAATGAACTCTTCCAAGATTTCATGCAGACAAACATTCTAATCAAGTTTGGTAAAGATTGGGCTATAGATATGGTCTCTAGTGTGTTCACAAGTTTTTTCTAAGATTTGACATACTGTCCTACTTTTTGACCAGATGCGACCCAGTTATGAACTCATCCAAGATTTTATGCAGACAAACATTCTGACAAAGTCTGGTGAAGATTGGGCTATAAATGGAGCCTCTAGTGTGTTCACAACTTTTTTTCTAAAATTTGACCTAGTGACCTACTTTTTGACCCCATGCTACTTTTTGACCCCATGTGACCCAATAACGAACTCATCCAAGATATTATGTAGACAAACATTCTGACCAAGTTTGATGAAGATAGGTCTATAAATATGGCCTCTAGTGTGTTCACAAGCTTTTTCTTAGATTTGACCCCATGTGACCCAGTTACGAACTCATCCAAGATTTTATGCAGACAAACATTCACACGAAGTTTGGTGAAGATTGGGCTATAAATGTGGTCTCTAGTGTGTTCACAAGCTTTTTTTTCTAAAATTTAACCTAGCGACCTAATTTTTGACCCCACGTGACCCAATAACAATCTCATCCAAGATTTCATGTAGACAAACATTCTGACCAATTTTGATTAAGATTAGACTACAAATATGGCATCTAGTGTGTTCACAAGCGTTTTCTAAGATTTGACCTAGTGACCTACTTTTTGAACCCACGTGATGCAGTTACAAACTCATTCAAGATTTCATGCAGACAAACAATCTGACCAAATTTGGTGAAGATTGGGCTATAAATGTGGTCTCTAGAGTGTTCACAAGTTTTTCCTTAAATTTGACCTAGTGACCTACTTTTTGACCCCATGAACCCAATAATGAACTCATCCAAGATTTCAAGCTGACTAACATTCTGACCAAGTTTGATGAAGATTGGATAAAAACTGTGCCCTCTAGCGTGTTCACAAGCTTAAATGTTGACAAGGGACACAGGACGATGGACAAAGCAGTATCACAAAAGCTCCCCTTGAGCACGTTGTGCTCAGGTGAGCTAAAAATGCTTGGCTTTTGTACAATATTAACCTGAGACTTCTTGTAGGTTAGTCCAATGCACTACCAAATGTGCCATAAATTCTTGACACATTGAACATGTAAGCTATATATAGTTCTTTTAAACTTTTTACCTGTTTACATATATGTTTCAGTATAACATTATTATGACTGCGACAGATTTTAACTGCCTTTATCAGTTTATTTGAGGTTAATGGCTTTTGTTTTGGCCAGTTTTTAATACCATATACTTTTTGTTTTAAATTGTTTTGTTTAATTACATTATTTTTATGGGAGAAAGTATCACTTTAATAGTGATGCAGAAAAAATGGAATTTGCTGGCAGATCATTAGAAAGTTGTACTACTAAATCAAGACTATCTTCCAAGTTTCTTATGGATTACAAGTAATAACAAATTTACAACTCTATGTAACATAAACAAGGTAAATTGTAACAAGACAAAGCTTTTTAGATGTTTGTACATCTGTTATATATAATTAGTGAATCATTATTTTCTTAATCAAGGGCATACTTATGTATTTATATATAGACACTTGGTACACATGAATCTAGCATGAACCAAGACAGCCATAAAGGTATTACTTATACCTGTGTGAAGGTCAACTAACATTCATGCAGCATACAAACCTACAACTGCTAGAAGATAATGAATACTATTGTTCTATATCTCCATAAACTGGTTCAATAAAAGGTCAGCAAACCAATGTTATCCTCTTTTTTTCTGCTTGATTTGCCCTCATCGGTGACCTCCTAAGGATACATATTGAAATACTACTTGCTGCCAAGGCTCTAGCCTTACTAGTTATCTATAAGTGTATTTAGCAAAAGTTTGATTAACAGAATTTACATTTGTGTAGCAAATTTATCTTTAAGCACTTTCCTGTAAAAGGTTATGATTGAAACAGGGGTCAATGTCCTATATAGAGGTAAGTGGAATGTTTTCAAGGCTAGAGGAAAGGCACTGACCCTCAACAGGCTTTAGTTTGTTCAAAACTTACGCTAAAGTCTTAGTTTTAGCTTTAATACTGTATAAATATTGCATGTGGAAGTTAATAAACCTATTAACAGAGACAAAGCAGCACAAAGTGTACATTTAGATCAGACAGTTCCCAGCAGAGGGAAGATCTGAATCTACACTATTTGCCCAAATTTTATAAATACATGATTGGTAGTTTTGGTTTGGATTATAAAGTTAACTTAAAGTGTGCTAAACACATTCTATTCAAGGTAATGCAAATATAGACCAAGTAGGATCTACATTTATTTGCTCTATCAATCTGTTTATGTTTTTTGGGTTTATCGTCCCACCAACAGTATTTCAGTTATCTGGAGACGGTGTCCACTTGAAACAGATATAGTGCTGCCTTCACTGTGTATAGCATGCCGTGAACACCTGGCATGATACCACACCCAGTCACATTATCCTGACACCGGGCCAACCAGTCGAGGAACTACCCTTATATTTGCTTGAGTGTTAGCAAGGGAGCTATACCACTACCATTTTTTAACGACTTTGGTCTACCGATTGCGCTACAACTTTGCTCTACCGATTGCGCTACCAGGTCCGGTCTATCAATCTGTCTTGTTACCTAAACATGAAGGTTGTTACCACAATAACAAAGAAGTTAAAGAAGTTTAAGTGGGTTATAAACAACTGAAGCAGGCTATGGGTTAAAGTTACATTCACTGTTTAAGGTCAGAGGGCAATTACAAGCACTACTGATATAGAAAAATGACAGGCCTTAAAACATACTTGTTAGCCAAATGGCTCCCAGGAATGTTAAAATAATAAATATTATGTATATACTATTCTTTTATTTAAACCAGTTTCTCTTGGAGTAGAGTTTTGTTTTGATTTTAACCAACAGTTTTATTTATTTATACCAGTGATTCATGGATCAGGTTAAGAGGTTTCTAGACAATTTCTTTTCATTTCACCACACCAAGGTAAATTAGTTATAGATATCATGATACATTGTGGCAACCCAATGGTATCTGATCTAGACAAATTGATCAGAATATTTGATTTCAAATGTCCTTGGGGATCATCAGGATGTTATTATTATTAATTATGTTATTTGTCTGGGGTCTTGCTCTACAAAAAATATGCTGGAGATAGCCAATATGTCAATTATTGTGTCGGTGAAATGTACTTAAATGCAAAACAGACACCTGAGTATGCTGCAAAATCCCAAATGACAACCTTTATGCATCCTGGTTGGCAAACCATGGGTCCCATTTCACACTCTTTTATACAAATTTAAACATCCATTAAGCCAGATTACAATGAGTAAAGAATGAGACTTATATTTAGAAGTTCTGCATTTATTGAATAGGCTGTCTTGCGGTTCTTGGACAGTTGTCAAGTTTGTACAGGCAATCATTGTAAACTTGGTACAAGACATTACATATATTCAACACTGTGCAGTAGGTTATCAAGATTGAGGCAGCATTGGTAAATGCATCCTGAAGTACTATGAAACAAAGCTGCCAACTAACATTTCAGTCAATAACTTTGAAAGCATAGTATGTTTTAATGTACATTAATTTAATGGAAAACATAAAGCAGAAAGATAAGATTAATTAATCTCATTTCAACATGTTACCGTCACTATGCTGCTTGAGTTGGGAAAAAACAACCAATACATAAACCGGACCTGGTACAGCAATCGGTAGAGTATCAGCACCAGGTACAGGAAGCCGCAGGTTCGATCCCGGGCTGTGACATGCCAAAGTATAATGATATACCAGGATAATGCGAATGGGTGTAGTATCATGCCAGGTGTTCACGGCATGCTTTACACACTACAACAGCAATATATCTGTGTCTCCAGGTAACTGAAATACTGTTGGTGGGATGATAAACCCAATAAACAAACAAACATGCATAATATGCATTTCAGAAGCTATAGTTTATATACTTTGATGTTTATCTATATCTACTGGTGTAAGGACAAGTGATTTTCATTAGTGAGTACTTGCATAACAAGGTGTTTAACTTCAGACAAGGCTTGTTTACAGGTGGCCATATGCCACTAACTGTGGGTTACCATATAGGTTAACTTTAACCTGACACAGCAGTTTATCAACCTGTTAAATGTTAGAAGATATGGCCATAAGGTCAGTGAATGCAAGCTGTTAATTTGTTTGGTATTCTTGGAACAATGTAAATGTTATATAATGTATTTTAAGGGGATGCTAATGTACATGTAATTTGTACACACCAAACGCAAATGTGTACATCCAAATACATTTACTTCAAATCAAATTATAATGCAAAATGCTTATTTGACCTATTACATTTTTAAGTAAAAATTACTTTCAACACCGGTCAAATGGCATGAAACTGACCAAGAGAAAAGCTACCTTAAAACAGTAACATATGGTACCTGCTTAAGTTTGTATAATTATCAAAGCTGATAGCAACTGGTTACAACAAGCTACATGAGGTGGCTATGGTGTAGCAGTTGGGCCAAGTCTAACTTCAAAGTTTAAATAAAATGTAAAATGTTTCATTGCTTCTTCAAGATTCTGATTACAAAATAATTCGTGGATAATGTATTGATAAATATATAGACAGTGAAAAAACACACATAATCTCTGTAACACGCCTATGACTTACTGCAAGTGTTACAATTAATTGACTAAAATTTTATTTTTAATAATATCTCAACTTGACAAGTTAATCACTGTCTTCTGATAACTGGAAGGTTGGTGGTTTGATGACAATCCCCATCAAACAGATTAAAAATAAAATATCAACATTTATAGCAGTGACCCTTTAATTGCTGGAAACACCATTTACCAATTTACCACATTAACGTAAGATATACCCCACTGTAATTGTGTACCCAGCAATTTAGGGTAGCATATAAAAGAACTCATTTTCTCTAAGGATTTTATCATATATGTGTGTTCACTGATTAACATAAAATATACCCCACTGTAATTGTGTACCCAGCAATTTAGGGTAGCATATAAAAGAACTCATTTTCTCTAAGGATTCTATCATATATGTGTGTTCACTGATTAACATAAAATATACCCCACTGTAATTGTGTACTCAGCAATTTAGGGTAGCATATAAAAGAACTCATTTTCTCTTTGGATTCTATCATATATGTGTGTTCACTGATTGACATAAAATATACCCCACTGTAATTGTGTACCCAGCAATTTAGGGTAGCATATAAAAGAACTCATTTTCTCTTAGGATTCTATCATATATGTGTGTTCACTGATTAACATAAAATATACCCCACTGTAATTGTGTACTCAGCAATTTAGGGTAGCATATAAAAGAACTCATTTTCTCTAAGGATTCTATCATATATGTGTGTTCACTGATTAACATAAAATATACCCCACTGTAATTGTGTACTCAGCAATTTAGGGTAGCATATAAAAGAACTCATTTTCTCTTTGGATTCTATCATATATGTGTGTTCACTGATTGACATAAAATATACCCCACTGTAATTGTGTACCCAGCAATTTAGGGTAGCATATAAAAGAACTCATTTTCTCTTAGGATTCTATCATATATGTGTGTTCACTGATTAACATAAAATATACCCCACTGTAATTGTGTACTCAGCAATTTAGGGTAGCATATAAAAGAACCCATTTTCTCTAAGGATTCTGTCATATATGTAGGTACACTGAGGACACTGTACTGATTGTATGATTTATATGTACTAACAGTATAGGTACTAACAGGATAGCAAATACTCCTGAGAAATACAGTGTGAAGCTAGTTAATTTATATTCAAACATCAATTAGACTACAAACTCATCCATATTTATGACACTTCTGCTAATTTTATATGATGTGTCACAACTTAATGTGTCACTTAGAGTAAAAATTTAAAATTTCTAACAAATTATGCCCCATATTATGTGCAGCTCAGTACCTTGTTACTTAATTACACTATTTTTATTGGAAATGGTGCAAATGACAACTCATCAATTTCACGAAAAAAATAAAATGCAAAATGCTTTGTACACCTAACACAATAAAAACCAACAAAAGCACCAGCAGAACAAACTGAAAGTTTATTGGTTAGCTGAATCAAATAAACACAAAATATTCAGAATATATCACAGTATTTTAACAGATTTTATTTGTACATACATACATTTAGTAACAACTACAAGCAAAGAACATGTAGGAATATTTCTATTCCCTTTCCCTAGCAAAAATGGGAGCTGCCTGATCTGGTTCTTCACTTTCTGCCTAAACCTGGCCAGCCCATACTTTGCAGGCAACACAAAAACTTCCCATTCTACATAGCTACCAATACTAGAATGATTTATGCATGACAGGAGATCCACGTGGCCTAGTGGTATACATCGTACAGACTGACTGAGGCAACATTTCATCAGCAGGTCATTTAAGTGAAGAGACTGGCCTGAGGTCTATAGGCTATCATTTCTATAAGTGTGCTCTTAAAATCTAGTCTGCTATGCATGAAGTGACCTGGCCAAAGAACTAAGTGTAAATCTAGATCAGCCAGCTTCCAAAATGAGTCAATCCTAAGCAGCATACAGTTCCCAAACAGTAGCAAGGTAATCTGATTCTAAACTACACATTCAAAGAGAAAGTCACAGCTGGTGAGTTATGCGGTCAGGCCTGGTCAGGCCTGGTATACACTATTCATGCTGGATGAGGAAACACTGTATGTATAGGCAGGACCTGTCCTATAGGAAACTACACAAGGTGGCTTATATACACTATGGTTAATCTTAGCATGCTCTTTCCAACTTCTTCTTTAGGGTCTATATAGTTGCAATGTGTTTTTGTTATAAGTAAAGTGATAGTTTATGAATTGTCGATTGGGATAACCTAGGGGACTGGATCTATACTATCTGCCTGGGGCAAATATTTAACAAATAACTCTTATGTATCCTAAGAATTTACTACATTGGCCATAGTTTATATTATACTAAATTGCAAGATTAAAATTACTACCAGTATCTCAAATTTCTTAATCCAAGACCCTTATTTCTAATCATAGCCTCATGAGACTTTTCTCGATGTGGGCTTTGTTACTATAACAGATTTAAAATAATGTCAACTGGTTTATGATTTGTCATTACAAAATGCCTTGGTAGTTAATTAGGTGAAAAACCAACTTTTAAACATAACTCAGGACATTTCAATTACTTGGTAGAGATGAATAATAAATCTAATACTGGTTATCAGTATTAGTATCACCTATAAGAAAATTCATTGAAAGAGTTGTGGTATCTGATATACATGTTTTTACCTAATGATCATTAACTGATCCTGTTTTACTGAAACATGTTCATTCATCCATCATACAAAGCATTGCATCATTGTCTGTCTACAATCTAGAGCATATAAACCCAGATCCTCAATATTCCTGTACACTCATTAAAGTTACAGCACTCCCCTTACAGCATGTGGCAACCAACTAGACCAACATTTAGTATAATCTGTTAAAGTATGTGGCTTGAGTAAATTATTCAAGGTTTTTTAGACTTTCAGGCAAGTAGTGTTTATGCCATAAACAATTTAAAACTCAGTAAAAAAATAAAAAATAAAGAAAAAATGAGAAACCTGACCAATTTGTTCATCAAAATATCACAAAATATCATTGATTTTGGGTTTGTATGTTGTTTTGTTTTTAAAGTGACACATTTACAGTCATTAAAGCGATGTCCAGTTGTGACTGGTTGCCAAAAGTCCCCAGACGAATTTCTGCATAAAACTGTTAACAAGATTGTTGTTTGCTAAGCTAGGTTATAAATGTAGCATGATAGTTAAGTGCAAAACAGCATTTACTGTGGGTTAAAAATCTGGAAAGCCAGCATGGAAAAGTTGTCTGCAGATAATTACAAATTGGCTGATGATTCAGATACAGATGATGATGATGATGATGATGATGGTGATAATGATGGTGATGATGATGATGCTGATGATTATGATGATAATGATAATGATTATGATAATGATTTTGATGATGATGATTATGATGATAAAGATGATGATAAAGATGATGATAAAGATGATGATGATCATCATCATCATCATGATGATGATAATGCTGATAATGATGATGATGATGATGATGATGATGATGATGGAGGTGTTGCACCTTATCCCTGGAATAACTCACCGGGCAGCAGGGTAACCCTCAGAGTACTTGTTGGTAAGACAGGAGCCCAGGGCATCTTGAACAGCTTTACTTGCAAAGTTCTAAAACAAACAAGTATTTTGTCTTGTTTTATATTTTTGGCAGACATACAGGTGATGTCCTGCTTTACCAGAGACAATTATTAGAGTAGAACCACTAGAAGATGGCAGGTCAGCTGGAAGAACTCCATACAATGGCGTGCTCTCCCGAAAAAAAACTAGCTGAGGAAGTCTGAATTCTGGGCCATGAGCTCCCTCCTACACTTTTGTTATATACAGGTTATATAAAATAAAATAAAATATATAAATATGAACAATAAAATACATAAATATGAAGAGTACAATAGTAAAATTAGAACAAAAGCATCGCAGAGCATGATACACCGAAGGTCAAGCCATAAATGCACATTAGTATGGTTCATCTGTGAAGAAACTCTGCTGAGAAATAAAAGAGGAATAATCTGCTTAATTATTTTTAAGAAATCATTGAAAAACAATAAATCATGAATAAACAATGCAATCTGATTTTTTCCCAACTTAAGGTAAAACTACACATCATTTTTAATCAACATGCAAATATATGGAAATTCCAAGTAATAAGTGGGCTGTTATGTGCACATGAAACTTCGAACAATCAGACAGAAAGTCTGACAACCCAGTATGACCCTGTGGGTACATAAAAATGAGGGTTCCCCAGTATTACTAATATAACAATGTCCATTATCACAGTTTCATGACAGTATAGTGCATTTTTCACAAGCTTCATTATATGGATAGAAAATTTATTTAACATTTCTATCATTAATATGGTGTACTTTGTCATATGGAAATATTTGTATGCATTTATTCTGTACGTGTTAATGGGAAAGCCACATACAATTTGTCTTAACATAAATGTAGCAGTGAAAACATTCAGTCAAAGGACTTCAGCCATATCATGTTACTATTGTTGTACAAAGTGCTAGTGTTAAGTGATAATGACATATTTATAATTAACTACATGTAATGAATGTGACGGCTAATGTGGCAAATATATTTACAAGTAAATATAAACTGTATGCAGACTCGCAAAACTGATGGCCATTCTTTTGTCAGTAAGTTCAACGAGGTTAAGATATTGTATTGATACAATGACACACTGAACATAACGGTTGCTCAATCATTTTCTATCACGACTTCGTATCGACTTTCCTTACTTAATATTTATTACCGGTACTTAATATTTATTTTTCTTATCTTGTACATTAAAATATCCCACTTGGTCACAATTAGTCCAATGTGCATTTTTAAAATCCTTTTTTTGTTCACAAGCAAAGCATTGTTTAACCACAGTGAATAGTGGAACATGACCTCTGGTCAATAGATTGTATATAAACATGCTTTCAAAAGTTTATATGTGGTACATGTATGGAGAATCAAAAGCAATGCTTTTCAACTTTTTTATTTAGCTGTTTTAAGCTCAACAACCTAGTATTTTAGCTCAACAATCTACTATTTTAGCTCAACAATCTAGTATTTTATCTCAACAACCTCATACTTAAGCTAAAAAACCTAGTATTTTAGCTTAACAAGCTAGTATTTTAGCTCAACAACCTAGTATTTTAGCTTACCAATTAAGTATTTTAGCTCAAAAACCTAGAATTTAGCAACCTTGTAATTTAGCTAAACAAAACTTGTATTTTAGCTAAAAAAAACTGGTATATCTCATAACTGTGCATGCGCTATGTACATAATATGCTGTCATAAACAATAAACTGATAGGCTCCATACTGAAGCAATAATTGAATACCTATTAAGTTCTGATAATGTCATTATTTGTCTGTCTATTGGGTTTATCGTCCCACCAACAGTATTTCAGTTATCTGGAGACAGTTCATTATTTGATATAAACCTATACAAAACTGTGGCCAAAAAGCTTTAAACAAACAAACTACAGATCAAGCACTTAAAAGAACTGAAGAAAACACATTCATGAGTTTGTAAAAATTTTACAACCGCCTTATGTCAATGTAAGCTAAACAGTGGTATGTTTAACAAATACAGGTACAAGGTAAAAGTGGTGCAGTGCTACTGCCATGCTGCAGATATGTGCAGTATGTAATGCAAAACATTAGCTGAAGCTAAATGAGGGGGAGGGAGGATATATATATTCATGCCTCATCCAGATATATGTGACTGACAAATCAACTTTATGAACAAGCAAATTCAAACAACATGGGAGAATTATTTCTTTTGCTAGGTTTTATTTACTTTTGTATTGCTGCTTCTTGGAGGTACAGGGGTATATATACCAGTCTGACAAAATTCATCTTTACGTTATAGAAGTTTTTAATGTCTTGAAACAGATATAGAGGAACACATGTAAAAACAGAACATGACATCAATTTAAGTAATATTATTGGGAGGTGGGATAAACTACTTCTTTAACTATTATGATCCAGTATTACTCACTTTTAAATAGATAAAGTGCTGCCTCCTCTGTGTTAGCATTAAGTAAAAGTGATATAACACTAAGACACATGTTAGAGATGTAAGGTAAACCATTCTTTGACTCTTCAAATAGTCTTGACATTCATTTCAAACAAACACATTTAACTGCCATAACTATGATCAAATGCTATGAAAACAAGACATTATACAAAATCCAGACATACTGTTGAGATGTTTTAAGTGCCCTTATAACCCAAGCAAAACCAAGCAAGCAACTAACTTACAATTCTTCATATCTTGGTTTGTTTGATATGAAATCAATCGCAACCTCTTGCACCTGGCTGCAGTAGTGTACACAACTGTTCTTGTACAATTAAGTAAAGTTGATTTACGATGATTAGATAGATGATATATAAGCTGTGTTCTGTGTACCATCAATGTCCTTCAAAAAAAAAAATTGTGTTTGTAAATACACAATTAGATCTTGGTACATATAAGACTGATGACACCTAAGAATAAATACAAACTTTCAATTCTTATAGAATATGCTCGGATTCTCTGAATATCACTTCTCTGTCACAAAGTGGAATCATGCTTTCAGCACTGTTTTTGTAATATCTTGCATGAACAAATAAACTCTTGCTCCAAGTATATTCAAAATAACCCATTTTGTTACTCCACACTATTACCAAGCTACTATTCACTATGAAGCCAAAGGATCCAGTCTGGAACTTTTTTGCCATTGTAGACCAAGACAACAAGACTAATGCTAGATGCATTAACTGCAAGACAGTGGTTAGTGCCAAAGCCCCTCGACTTCGTGCCCACACAGTACTTAAATATTTATTTATTATGAATAAAGTGATAAAAGTGTAAAACTTAAGTATAAACAAAATGGCAATTGATGGGTTAACTTGAAATTATCGATATGAATGAAGATAATAGGGAATATTGTATATATTCAAGACTGGTCAATTCAACCAGTATTTGCCAGTATTTGCCTGTAAATACCGGTAAATACCGCCGGCATGGAAAATACTCATTATTGCCGGCATTTTGCCAACCCTGATTTTGTATTAAGATTACAGTCTGACAAGTTTCTGTTAGAAAAGCCAATTCATTGAATGAGTATGGACAAATAAACAGTGCAGGATTTTTCTTAGGGAGCCAATTCATAGCATTAGTATGTACAAATAAATGGTGCAGATCTTTGTTTAGAAAGCCAATTCAATGCATGGGTACAGACAAATAAAGGGTGCCAGTTGTTGCTTAGAGAGCAAGTTCATTGCATGAGTATGTAAACATGTTCTTTCAATCAAGACTTTAGAGTGTGTTACTTTTTGCATGATCTACTGAAATACTTTAATTTTGTTAGTTTATTTTGTATTAATACTGCGGGATCCCTATGTGTCTGCCTGCTATTGCAGAAATACAACATTAATTTTGTACATTTACAGTAACATATCAGATGTAAAATAATATTTACAATATTTAATTTTACAAATTGGCTCAGTTTCTTAGTGCCTCTAGTGTGTCCAAGTAAAAAAGCATCCCCGAACACCAATGCACTATCATGATAGGTCTATGGAGTGCAAAACTGGGTCACTTGTCTGAATATGCTGGTTCTTGCACGACACGTCTTCTTCATGTGTTTGACATTTCTGCCAAATTATTTCAAAATCCCTCCAGAAATGACAGAGTCACTGAGTGGCTGGACTACCAGTGCACTTCTAGAGATTATGACTTTGACCTGTAAGTTTGACCTTGACCTTCGAGTAACTAATCTGGGTCTTGTGCTCGACAGGTCATCTTCATGTGTTTGACATTTCTGTCAAGTTATTTCTAAATCCCTCCAGAAATGACAGAGTTACTGAGTGAACACGACCACCAGTGCATTACCAGGGTTTATGACTTTGACATTTATGTGTGACCTTGACCATTGAGAATCTGACCTGAGTCTTTTGCGTGACACGTCTTCTTCATGAGTTTGACATTTCAACCAAGTTATTTTAAAATTCAAGCAGGAATGACTGGAGATATAAAGGATATAAATATTGGACAGACAGACATACAGACGGTTGGACAGACATACAGACGGTTCGACTACTATATGCCCGCCTTTGGAGGCTTAAAAGATATTTAAAACCAGTGTAAATAAGATTAGGACATAAAATAAAACCTAAGATTTTAACATACCTAAGTCAATTAAGTGGCTATTGAAATATGATGAAGACTCTGCTAAACCGTTTACTCTTCAAATAAACAGTCACTTAATACAAGCAATAAAAAAACATATGTACCTTTTGTAATTATAGTATGGCAACCTTTTGTGCATATTTTAGTCTTTTTATGATACCTATCTTGCACACCTTGTGTATTTTGTTCTTAATTTCTCTGTATTATTTTTTAAAAGAGCAATATAATGCAATGATACCAATGCAACTTTTGAAATTTTATGTCAAATATAAATAAAAGTAAATACAATATTTTTGTAATGTTTTATTAGTTAATCTGGACAAATGTCTTTTCAGAGCACTTAAACGAGTGGTACAAAAAAGATGTAAGGTCTTATGAATGTGCATTTTTTACAGGCCATAAATTGCATGAATTTTTATTGAAAGTTTGCAAATCGAAAATGCTCCCTATTAATGTAAACACAAACACTGAGAAAGTGTATTTTTAATCCATAAGTATTAATGATTATTTGTTTGGACCCATTATAAAATCTTGATATCGTACCTCTGAAGCAATGAGTTCTAGCCCTCGTATTTGCCTTTTTTTCTCATTATTTATGATGGCCATGAGCTCCGGATCATCATCCTTAAGGCCTTCACGTCCAGTCCATACACTCCGTGCACAGGCCAGCTGGGCACGCTGAAGGACACCCTACAACAGAAGAAAAAAGGTTTGCATTATTAGTTCATTAGAAATATTCTCTGACAGAAGGACAGGTGTGCGTTTTTTAAAGTCTCACCACAAAATTCAGCAAAAAACCCACTTCATAATTAATAGCTTTGTTACCAAGCTACATTTAGCTTAATATATTACCACATCTTGCTTTTATAGTAAGAAAATATAAGTGGTAACAAGTCAGTTATTGCCAATGGGGCGACTTTCAATTATTTTTTATTGCCTAAAAAAAAGAAAACAGAAAAATTGTTTGGTTAAACTTATAAGTCACACTACCACAGTTCAGCTTGAAGACCATCTCATATTATCAAGATAGTCATAACTGATTTAAATTGCATTTTTTTTCTTTTCTATTCAAAAAGGCAAAAATCTTAAACAACAAAGATGTTTTGCAAAACATATACGTCACCTCCTTCTGCCTAGCTTCACATAATGACCTCAACTAAAATCATGATTGAAAGTCTATGTGACCGGTTGACCTCCTCTGCACCACTGACTCTAAAACCAATAAGGGTCATTTTAACCATAGCCAATGTCCATACCTTGCTTGAGGGTTGTGGGTTCATACATTCTCTAGATATTGATGAGAAGCTAAAACCATGTTCAACATCACTTTAATGTTGACCTTTATGCCACTGACCCATAAATCAATAGATGCCATGTACCTATCCTGACCTTAACCTCTGTGCATGTGATCCCAAAACAAAACAGAGTTTAACTTATCTACCTATCTGGACCATTCATTCTACTAAGTTTGGGATTGTGGGCTCGTGTGAGGTATGAATGGCGGACGTTTCGGCCCACGGACATTTCGGCCACGGACGTTTCGGCCTAGGACATTCCGGACTAGAAAAGTTCAGCCAGATTTTTGTGTAAGGCGGACGTTTGGGCCTATTTGAAACGTGGCAATGTTAAAATCAAATGTTAAATATAATAGAAAATTATAGTTTATTGTTTACTTTTCATACTCAAGGCATAGATAAAACATTTTTAAAAAGATTGTATATTGTTTACTTTTCATACTCAAAGCATAGATAAAACATTGTCAGTATGATTTTAGTTTGTATAAGTTGTAGTTCATTTTAAGCACATACACACAAGTTGTAGTTCATTTCAAGCCCAATTATATAAATTGTAGTTCATTTCAAGCACATGTCATAAATATTTATCACACATGTGAATATTTGACATTACAGACAACTTTGCTAGCCTCCTCATCAGTTCATCAGATGTGTAACCATTAATTGCATGATAGTTTAATCAATATTTTCAGATGGGAAAATAAGTAGCATTTATACTATGTTTTAACAATTGCAGCAGCTTCATATGACAATTGACATTTTTATTTCATTAACAAACAACTTCATTTAAAAGGATCAAAGAGCCATGGAAACTTTTATTTCTAGAATAAAGAATGGCTTAATAAGATCTTAAATAAGGTGTTAATAATAAAATTTTATGCAAGGCATATTAGTGAGTGACTTTAGAGTTATATTCATTCCAGCCAGTTATGTTAATGTTTTCTTCATATTTATTTTTGTGTTAATATTAAAATATTAAAATCTAGACTAGATGGAACTGTCCTAGTCCGTAATGTCCTAGGCCAAACTGTCCTAGGCCAAAACGTCCGTGGTCCCAAACGTCCGCTCACCGTGAGGTACAGGTATCAACTGGAAACAAAGTGGCCTACCGACCAATGATGCAACTGACCAACAGGCTGACATATCCAAAATAATATGCCCCACTTCTTTGAAGGGTAAGAGTGGGTAGAGTAATGAATCTAATGTTTTACCTCTGATGAAAAGATTATATGTGACTATGCTTTCAGTTAAACGATCGTGACAAAATGTTGAGTGAACCAAAACCATTGCAATGGTTTTCATTTTCTTTTTTAGCCATTCTGAAGTCAAAATCAAGAGCTGTTCATGCAAGAATATAGGACACAGTGTAAGTCAGTCTAACTATTTTTTCAACATTACTGACTAGCTGAAAGTGATGCAATATTTTTTTATTATTAATATTAAGTACTGTACAGATGCATTCTTACAAGGCATTGATTTCCATTGTTATATCTATTTCAGCAATTGAATAATACAAACATTTTTTTTATTGACTGTTTAACCATACACGTGCGAAGTGTAACTAAAATGGTTAGGGAGACCCTAAAAAGCCTCCGTAGATGCACTGAATACGACAATCGTACTATGCCTCAAGCTGATGAACTTAACACACGCGTTGGTTCATGTGGCAGCTAACTTCTAATCCAAATGATATTTAATCCAAAATATTGCAAATATTATATTTTAATCCAGAAACTAAAATTATTACAATTAAAAATACACGCTCATACTTACATTGAGATTCTTGCTTATTCTACACAGAAACAGACTCATGTTTTAATGTCACTGAAGTGAAACTGCTTGTATCCGTGATCTAGTTTTTACATTGTGCACAGTTGTGGAGAATGTACATGTGAATTTAATAAGATCTGAGGGATAAGGGGAGATAACAAATGATGCGGTGTGAAAGTATTAATGAGTGGTTGCGTACCTTTTATAATTATCCTGTTGCAAGGCGAGAAAAAATGTTTTTAATAAACATATGTTATTGTCACAATATGCAAACTGGCCACAAACGAATGTAATTGTGTTAGTTGTAATCAATTGTTAATAATGAAACACGATTGCAGACAACGTCCCAAAATGAAGTTCTACATTCGAGATTTCACAGACAAGAGGACGAATTAAAAGGTGGTTTCCAAAAGTTTGGACCAAAAGAATTTTAAACACCAAAATAAACAATTTTTTACTGAACAGATATCGCAAAATGATGTTTATTGATGTCATACACTTGTCTGAAAAGTCAACCATAACGTTACAATCGTCATTTCAAACATTTATTTCCTATCTGAACTACGCTGCACAGTTTGTTATTTTAAATTAAGAAAACCATGTGACCACTTATGTTTTGGCTCATCCACGTCATCCGCCGTGACGTCGATGTCTATTTCCAATCCCAATCTGTTGTATTTACAGATTTCAAAAGAATAAGCATTTACTTGTTGATTAACGAGTTTTACTTCCCTAAAATTGAGATACTGCTGACAATCAACAAAGCTTAAACTAGTATGATTTCTTTCTGCAGGAATGATGCACCAAACAGAGGTCAGATACAGTTACATATATATGATATATTTGCTCACTGTTGGATACCACCTTTAAGAGCTATGCCATAGTGACATTTCGATACACGTGGCAATTAAGTATGTGTATTAAAGATTTTAAAAAATGGTATCTTAGATTTACAGTATTATAAGCACAATGTTGACAAATACTAGAAACATGATCAGATGGTTTAGGTAAATGACATCATATGCCCTGTTTGCTCTGCAGCCGTTTATGAATCGCTTTGTCAAGTCAAAGTAATGAGACATTAAAGATGATAACCATCTGTTTACTTGTATCAAATACGTATAACAATATAGAACCACTGCTTTCGGGAATTTGGGCATGATTTTTTGTATAAACCTATACTTTAGTCGTAACAAATACCATTTTTAACCCTAATTGAAATATTACACAGAAATAATGCGAAAAAATTAACTGTACTCTGAATTTGTATTCTTTATAAGAGCATAAAAAGCTCGATAGTGGTCTCTGCTTAAAACAGATATCGACGTCAGAGCGGATTACACTAATGACTATATAACATGATCTCAAAAGTAAATGGTCACGTGATTTGCTAAGATTAAAAATAACTATCTCTGCAGCGTGGCTCAGATAGGAAAAACCTGTTTGCAAAGACGAGTGGTGATTTATGCTTTACTGTTACCACAGATCTAGGACATTAATGAACAGCATTTTGCAGGACCTTTTCAGGTAACAATGACTTAGTTGGTTGTTCGAGAAAAGAAAATTTTGTCCAAACTGTCGGATACCTCTTCTAAAACAAAATTTTCTAATTTTGCCAAAACGAGTTTTTAAAAAGAAAAACGTTCACTTCTTTTATTTTGTACTTAAAGCATACAATTGTATCGGATTGCAAATAGACCGTGCGACACGATAACGGTCCAGAAGTGGGTGATAATAAAGTCCAAACTCATCGACAAAGTAAAGCATCAGTAAAAATTTTATTAATTCGGGCATGTATATTTCATCTATGGAGTAAGCCGCAAGTTTACAGCGCATTTATTCAACCATTTCCATTTAACCAATGTCCGAACCAGAATCAGACTTTTAAAAATGTAAGATAAAATCCGAAAGTAACTTCAGCCGTGACAGAATAAGTGTATTGTTCCATCGACTTACCATGCGGAGAAGTAAAGCCAAGCCAAGCCAAATTTAAAAAGACCATTGCTTTAGTATATTGCAACAATAATATCATTAGATAATCATGAAGGTTAAGCAACCATCACGAGCAGATATGAGCAGATAAAGAGCAGTTGATGATTGTAGACAATTCCAGAATATAAGCTTTGTGGTTGTCTAGTACAACCAGGACATGTGTTCACTTCATGAGGCGGCATTTACTAATTGCTATTGAAGCTTGGAGTTTATTTGGAAAGAATTGGAAACGATATAGTATTTTCCGTCGGACGACGGCTGAACGATCATCCCGGCTTAGTTCCTTTCGCAAGTGTCTAACTGCCCTGATAATAACAAGTGAGCAGAGAAAAGAGGCTATGGTCAAAACATATGAAATTGTGGATGAAGCTTTAAGGGAGAAAAAAACAGGCTTCATATGCTCTGCGACTTTGTCTCATTTGCGAGCTTTTGGCAGTCTGGAGACAACCTGACAGCAAGAAAGAGACTCAAAATAGGTATCATAATATAACAATTGAAATATACAACTGATTCACAGAAACTATTCCCCGGTAGGAAAATGACCAAATCCAATCGAACGCACCATAGTTGGATTAGGTTGCGTCGAAACGTTCGATGAATTTGGCATCCACTTGATGATACATATATACATGTAACAGCAAATGATGCTGCCACCTGATGCTGTTTCAGATAACTCATTTAACTCACAACATACAACACGTGTATGCTAATTGGCCATTCCTTTCTATGTGCTCGTTTTAATCGATTTCCAGAAGAAAAAAGGTAACAGTCAATTGCGCGTCAACATCCTAGTGGTAATGACTTTGTGTTCACCAAACATTTATTGCAACAGCATCCCATCATCGATTTATCAAATCTTCTTTGCGTGTGTTTTAAAAAAAAAAGACTAGTGTTTAACAAATGAATGGCTAAATCTTACTGGTATAAGACGTCTGTATAACTGGGCACGACTTAAATACATACCGGATGAGAGGCACCATCAGTAACAACTGTAACGCGGACATGTACCATTTTTGTCTTTGCTGATGCGTGCAGGCAGGTATAAAAAATGTCCGCACTGATCCAGGAAGGCATGTAAAATCATATAAAACAAAATGCACTGTATAGATCTGAAATAACAACAATACCAATGACCTAATTAGAAAACTACAGTGTCATTTTAAATATCCAGGTCTTTTGAGATGTTGAGACCGTTTGGCATTGAAACGCAAATTTAATGCTTTTGTGTGTGTTCCTGTCTGTGTGCGTGTCTGTCGGCGCGTGTACCTGTCGGGGCTTGGGTTTATCCCATGGACAATCGGGAGATTAGCATGCTGTTAAGTTTTAAATGGCTTACATTAGTCGAAAAGCGACGCGACTCTTTTTTTATTTTCCTCACCTCAAAGGTGCTGTCCGAAAGTTTGAGCAAAATATTTCTCTCATGCTACAAAACTAATTATTGTTAAAGATTCCATGAAATGCTGTTTATTGGTGCCCTTCATTCATATGAATATAAAACATAACTCCCAACTTGTCATTATAAAAAATGCATATCCTATTCAAGCCATGACACCCAATTAGCCTTTATAAAACAGTTAAGAAAACCAGATGGCCAGTTACATGATCATCCGAGAAATCAGCGGTGATGTCGGTATTTAAGGATATCCTTGGGTAATTCCGCCCTCGGGACAATCATCCCTCGGATGTATCTGGTGCAATGATACACGATCGTTTTCTTCGACGGATAAGAATACGCTTCTGAAATGCATGAATATGCGCATTTTGGGCTGCTACATATTAAAAGATTTCTTGTTGAACATACCCCCAGACTACCATGCAACGGAAGCAGCCCTCCCCGCCCCGAAACAAATATAAATCTGCCCCTGGGATGCCGCATTTCTATTTTCTTCGGCACTTAATATGGGACATTAATTGGCTTCTGACCCGTACGAGTATAAAAAGTTCGAATCACCTCGTCTGTTGGAGGGGCGAAAACGCCTAAGAATTGGGAATAATAGACTACGTAGTGACACTGTCATGTATAACATTCTCGCGTGCATTTTCCCTGCCAGTTACAGCTTCCTGCCAGTGAATCGGAAAATGTGATTGGCCGTTGTGGCCAGATTGTTCAAAGAAAACTTTTGATTGGTCGTTGAGAACTACATCTCATCCCTTCAGCCATATTTTCTGCCGGGCACCGCCTCGTTGAAGACGACTGACAAAAAAGCAGTTAATACTATAAAAACTGTAACAATTCTCGAGACGTCTTGTCTTTCAACGTTCATTTCAACACAAACCACGTATGTACAATTTTTGGCTGTTTAACACTATTTATTACTTGACAAAATGCTTGTTTTAAAGTTTCAGGAAGCGATTCTGACCCACCATGACATAAAACCGGAAGACAATGCAACGAAGCTTCTCGAAATGTATCAAATCAATGATATTTTTTTGACATTAAATCTACTACACATTACCTAAAATTATTATCACGTGTAGGTTTTTTATTTTCAGTCAGTTTTTATGTAGTCTTAGTTTTTCTGTGCTATCACTACTTATTAACAGGCATCCTTTGTCATGCATGAGTAATCACATGGGGTTGTCTCGTTAGACAGATTAAAGGGACAAATTGAAGCTTATTTTGTCATTTAGTTATAAAAAGTTACATGACAATGAAACATACCTCTTGTGGACATTTGTTATTTTTTTAATTATTAGAATTGATAATTGCTTGTAATTTGATTGAGGAATTAATAAGCAATACAGTAGTGTCGTTTGGTATGATGATTTAAACATGTACTAGTCTGATAGTTGACATTTAGTTTTCCACCTCACTTCCCCATTCTGTCTGTTCAAGTTCTGGTCAGGATGAAATCATAGTTGTGGGAGATGTTCTGAATTATGCTCTCCCAAGCATTGTCTGCCCTGATACTCAGTAGGTAGTGCACTGGCTCCTAAGCAGGAGGTTGTGGGCTCAAACCATATCCTGGGTAAAATGATTATTGAACCTTGGTTTTTAACAGTGGTCTTTTTGTTGACCAGTGGTGAGATAGATATTTCGGCCAAGGCACTTCAATATTTGAAGTAATCTAAGGCTAATAAATACTTCTTAGAATGCTAAAAGAAACTCGATAAAATTTATCTTCATCTGAAATTAACAAAGCCAGGGAAAGGAAACAGGGCTCTCATCTCAAAAAGGCTCTTTATTGTTTCTCATAGTGCCATTGTTGCAGCACTAAACTGTCGCTAAGAGGCAACTTGCAGCCTCCTCCCGCCAGAAGGCTGCCTTCTATAAAACTGCACACCATTATTATCATGCTATACTAATCATATGGTGGCTCGCAATCTCATTAAAAATATTGTGCGCATTCTATATTTGGTCATTTATTTAAACAACAAATAACTTCATAAACGTAAAATTTGTTTTAGGATATTGTCATTCATAAGCATCAAACATTTAAATGTGCAAAAAGGATTTTAAAGAAGATATTATATGAGCTCTGGGAGAATGTATGTAATAATTTATGTTTTAAATGTTTTAAATTGATGGGATGAAATTTTGTCCTTACAAAGGGAACAAAACCTAAATTTCTTTCCTGTCGCATGAAAGACACTCAGTCTCTATTGTTCAGTCCAATGATGGAATGAGGCTCTAGTCAGCATTGATATAGTGCAAAACTGTTTTAATTTTAGTGACATTACTACTTGTCTTACAACATATTTGCAAACCACTTCATACATGTTCTTATAAGGAAGTATGGGTCTACAGTAAGTGAATCCAACAGTTGTTTACATTCATCCAGGTCCTCATCCTCCTGACGTAGGACTTCCTATCAGGAAATAAATGCTTGGACTTTATCAGTGTCATGTTCTCCGTACATGGTGTAAGTCTAAAGGATACACTTAAAATCTCATTTCCGCTACATTGTGTATGACAGTCCTATTCACGCACTCAATTGCAGTGCAACTTATCAATTGAGTCTGTTGTATCTGAATAATAGTGGTGATCGTATTAATTGAGTACCTGGCATTTATATTTTTATTTTTATTTTTCCCCCCAGCCAGTGTTCCTATAGACTATAAACAATTAGGCTATAGTGCAACAAAATTGTGTGCATTATTGAAATTGCATTATGAATACTGTAGCTATTATTGAATAAATTTATACATTCATAAAAGTGAAATGTTTTTGCTATTCTTGTTGGTGTTTTTATGTTTTGATCTTTCGGTTATTCTCAGATCAGACTTCGATTCATCTCAGATATAATGATTGTTTTTTGTTTTGTTTTTTTCAGATCTATTTTTTTGATTAGTTGTCTCAAATCTTTGCAATGTGATTTGATTATGCCAAGGTTTACAGTAAATGGTTCCACAGATCCACCTTGGTCAACATGGTGTCAGGATAATGTGACTGGGCATGGTTTCATGCCAGTTGTTTGCGGCATATTACTCACTGCAAAGGCAGCACTGTATCTCCTTCATAGGGGCACTCTGGATAACTGAAAGATTATTGGTGGGGTGATTAACCAGACTGTCAAAGGTGCTGGACTGCTGAATGTTAATAATCTGCTCAAAAATAGTTCAAATCATCCACTATTGTAATATGGGTCACTCACTACACAGAGAGAATGTGGACAAATTTTTTTTCGAGGTATCACATCGATATTGTGAAAGACTGGTTTATCCTGTATTCAGCTACATTTCTGAACTTTAAGCCTAATAATCACATTTATAAGGCTAGGGCAAATGATGCAGATCTAGATCAGCCAGCTCCATGCTATGAGCTGTCTGGCCAGGATTACATTATTTGCTGCTTAGTCTCTCTTTATAGGTGTATTGACCTTTTCATGAAATACAAACAATATTTTTTATTGGTAAAATGACAGTGAACTCTAACCTGCAAAGCGGGAATTGACCTTAGGTTTCTGATCTGCTTTAGCCTGATGAAGTTGTGCTGAAGCACCTTAAGAATTACAGTTGAGTTTCATTCATTTAAGGTAGAATTATGGAATTATAAATAAAAAATACAGTACACAAATGCATACATACTACATAGACACTGACTTTTGCAGTATGTCATTGTCATACTTGGATGTAAAATTACCATATTTGATGGTTATGTATGAAAAATTCTGAAGTTAAAATTGCAGTTGTGGTGATACCA